>CM046461.1:0-97500 GCA_025506415.1 Flaveria robusta
CGCCGACCCCGAACCCCGACCCCGAACCCCGAACCCCGAACCCCGAACCCCGAACCCCGAACCCCGAACCCCGAACCCCGAACCCCGAAACCCCGAACCCCGAACCCCGAAACCCCGAACCCCGAACCCGGAACCCGGAACCCCGAACCCGGAACCCCGAACCCCGAACCCGGAACCCGAACCCGAACCCGACCCCGACCCCGACCCCGAACCCCGACCCCGAACCCCCGACCCCGACCCCGACCCCGACCCCGAACCCCGAACCCCGAACCCCGAACCCCGAACCCCCAACCTGAACCCTGAACCCCAATAGTTGTTGTCGTCATCGTTGTTTTCGTTGTCGTTAATGTTGTTGTTGTTGTCGTCATTGTTGCGGTCGTTGTTGTCGTTGTCGTTGTTGTAATTGTTGTTGTTGTCGTCGTCGTCGTAGTTGTTGTCGACATTGTTGTTGACGTCGTAGTTCTCCTCGTTGTCGTTGTTGTGGTCGTTGTTGTTGTCGTCGTCATTCTTGTCGTCGTCGTTGTCGTCGTCGTCGTTGTCGTTGTCGTAATCGTTGTTGCCGTCGTTGTCGTTGTCGTCGTGTTGTTGTTGTCGTTGTTGTTGTCGTCGTCGTTGTTCTCGTCGTTGCTGTTATCGTCGTTGTTGTTGTCGTCATTGTTGTGGTCATTGTTGACGTTGTCGTCATCTTTGTTGTGGCAGTTGTTGTAGTTGTCGTTGTTGTCGTTGTTCTCGTCGTTGTTGTGGTAGTTGTTGTCGTTGTCATTGTTGTCGTTGTAGTAGCTGTTTTCGTCATCGTTGTTGCCGTCATTGTTGTCGTGTTCCTCATTGGCGTTGTCGTAGTTGTCGTCGTCGTCCTTCTTGTCGTCGTTGTTGTTGTCATCGTTGTAGTTGTCGCCGTATTTGTCGTTGTTGTTGTTGTTGTTGTTGTCAGTGTTATCGTCGTTGCAGTTGTCGTGGTCCTTATTGTGGTTGTTGTTGTCGTTGTAGTCGTTGTTGTTGTTCTCCTCGTCGTTGTTGTCGTCGTGTTGTTGTCGTTGTAGTTGTTGTCGTCATCATTGTTGTTATTGTCGTTGTTGTTTTCGTCGTTGCTGTTGTCGTGGTCATTGTTATGGTCGTTGCTGTCCTTGTAGTCGTTGTTGTTGTTGCCGTTGTTGTCGTTGTTGATGTCGTTGTTGTTGTCGTCGTCTTTGTTGTTCTTGTCATTGTTGTGGTCGTTGTCATCGTCTTTGTTGTGATCGTTGTCGTTGTAGCCGTTGTTCTAGTCGTTGTTGTTGCCGTCGTCATTGTTGTCGTTGTCGTTGTTGTCATCGTTGTTGTTGTCATTGTTGTCGTCGTAGTTGTTGTCGTCGTTGTCGTCGTCGTCGTTGTTGTGGTCGTTGTTGTTGTCGTCATTATAGTTGCCGAGTAGTTGACGTCGTTTTTGTTGTCGTCGTTGTTGTTGTTGTCGTTGTTTTTATCGTCATTTTTGTTGTTGTCGTCATTGTTGTGGTCGTTGTTGTCGTTGTAGTCGTTGTTCTCGTCGTTGTTGTTGTCGTCGTCGTTGTTTTTGTTTTCGTTGTTGTCATTGTCGTCTTTGTTCTTCGTCGTTGTTGTTGTCATTGATGTTGTTGTTGTTGTCGTTGTCGTAGTTCTCGTTGTTTTCGTTGTTATTGTCGTCGTCGTTCTTGTCGTCGTCGTTGTTGTCGTCGTTGTCGTTGTCGTCGTGCTGTTGTTGTTGCAGTTGTTATCGGCTTAGTTGTTCTTGTAGTCGTTGTCGTAGTGTTGTTGTTATTGTCGTTGTTGTTGTTGTCGTTGCTGTTGTCATGGTCATTGTTGTGGTCGTTGTTGTCATTGTAGTCGTTGTAGTCGTTGTTGTTGTTGTGATTGTCGTTGTTGTTGTTTTCGTCGTCGTTGTTGATGTTGTTGTTGTTGTCGTCGTCTTTGTTGTTGTGGTCGTTGTCGCCGTCTTTGTTATGGTTGTTGTCTTTGTCGTTGTAGTCGTTGTTCTCGTTGTTGATGTTGCCGTCGTCGTTGTCGTTGTTGTTGTTGTTGTTGTCGTCGTAGTTGTTGTCGGCGTCGTTGTTGTTGTCGTTGTTGTCGTCGTCATTGTTGTCGTCGTTGTTGTGGTCGTCATTATTGTGGTCATTGTTGACGTTGTCGTCGCCTTTGTTGCGGCAGTTGTTGTAGTTGTCGTTGTTGTCGTTGTTCTCGTCGTTGTTGTGGTAGTTGTTGTCGTTGTCATTGTTGTCGTTGTAGTAGCTGTTTTCGTCATCGTTGTTGCCGTCGTTGTTGTCGTCGTCCTCGTTGGCGTTGTCGCAGTTGTCGTCGTCGTCCTTGTTGTCGTCGTTGTTGTTGTCATCGTTATAGTTGTCGCCTTAGTTGTCGTCGTCGTTGTTGTTGTCAGTGTTATCGTCGTTGCAGTTGTCGTGGTCCCTATTGTGGTTATTGTTGTCGTTGTAGTCGTTGTTGTTGTTCTCATCGTCGTTGTTGTCGTTGTTGTTGTTCTCATCGTCGTTGTTGTCGTCGTGTTGTTGTCGTTGTAGTTGTTGTCGTCGTCGTTGTTGTTATTGTCGTTGTTGTTGTCGTCATTGCTGTTGTCGTGGTCATTGTTGTGGTCGTTGTTGTCCTTGTAGTCGTTGTTGTCGTTGTCGTTGTCGTCGTCGTTGATGTCGTTGTTGTGGTCGTTGTCTTTGTTTTTCTTGTCATTGTTGTGGTCGTTGTCATCGTCTTTGTTGTGATCGTTGTCGTTGTAGTCGTTGTTCTCGTCGTTGTTGTTGCTGTCGTCGTTGTTGTCGTTGTCGTTGATGTCATCGTTGTTGTTGTCATTGTTGTAGTCGTAGTTGTTCTCGTCGTTGTTCTCGTCATCGTTGTTTTCGTTGTTGTTAATGTTGTAGTTGTTGTCATCACTGTTGCGGTCGTTGTTGTTGTTGTTGTCGTCGTTGCTATTGTCGTGGTCATTGTTGTGGTCGTTGTTATCATTGTAGTCGTTGTTGTTGTGGTCGTTGTCATCGTTGTTGTTGTCGTCGTCGTTGTTGATGTCGTTGTTGTTGTCGTTGTCTTTGTTGTTGTGGTCGTTGTCGTTGTATTGTGGTCGTTGTTGTCGTTGTTGTCATCGTTGTTGTTGTTGTTGTCGTCATTGTTGTCATCATCTTTGTTGTGGTAGTTGTGGTCGTTGTTGTCGTTGTTGTCATCGTTGTTGTTGTCGTCATTGTTGTGGTTATTGTTGACGTTGTCGTCGTCTTTGTTGTGGTAGTTGTTGTTGTTGTCATTGTTGTCATTGTAGTCGTTGTTCTCGGCGTCGTTGTTGTGTTGACGTTGTTGTTGTCGTCGTTGTTGTGGTCGTTTTATCGTTGTCATTGTCGTCGTCTTTGTTGTTGTCGTTGTTGTCATTGTAGTCATTGTTCTCGTCGTTGTTGGCGTCGTTGTAGTTGTCGTCCTAGTTAACGTCGTTGTTCTTTTTGTCGTGTTCCTTATTGTGGTCGTTGTTGTTGTTGTAGTCATTGTTGTTGTTGTCGTTGTTGTTGTCGTCGTCGTTGTTCTTGTCGTCGTTGTTGTCGTTGTAGTTGTTGTCGTAGTCGGTGTTGTTATTGTCGTTGTTGTTGTCGTCCTTGCTTTTGTCGTGGTCATTGTTGTCCTTGTAGTCGTTGTTGTTGTTGTCGTAGTCGTTGTTGATGTCTTTGTTGTTGTCGTCATCTTTGTTGTTGTTGTCATTGTTGTGGTCGTTGTCGTCGTCTTTGTTGTGGTCGTTGTTGTCATTGTCGTTGTATTCATTGTTCTCTTCGTTGTTGTTGCCGTCGTTGTTCTTGTCGTTGTTTTTGTTGTCATCGTTGTTGTTGTTGTTGTCGTCGTTGTTGTCATCGTCTTTGTTGTGGCCGTTGTTGTCTTCGTTGTTGTTGTCATCATTGTTGTGGTTATTGTTGACGTTGTCGTCGTCTTTGTTGTGGTAGTTGTTGTTGTTGTCATTGTTGTCGTTGTAGTTGTTGTTCTTGGCGTTGTTGTTGTTGTCGTTGTAGTCGTTGTTGTTGTTGACGTTGTTGTTGTCGTCGTCGTTGTTGTGGTCGTTTTATCGTTGTCGTTGTCGTCGTCTTTGTTGTTGTCGTTGTTGTCATTGTAGTCGTTGTTCTCGTCGTTGTTGGCGTCGTTGTAGTTGTCGTCCTAGTTAACGTCGTTGTTGTTGTTGTCGTGGTACTTATTGTGGTTGTTGTTGTCGTTGTAGTCATTGTTGTTGTTGTCGTTGTTGTTGTCGTCGTCGTTGTTCTTGTCGTCGTTGTTGTCGTTGTAGTTGTTGTCGTAGTCATTGTTGTTATTGTCGTTGTTGTTGTCGTCCTTGCTTTTGCCGTGGTCATTGTTGTAATTGTAGTCGTTGTTGTTGTCGTCGTTGCCGTCGTCTTTGTTGTTGTTGTCATTGTTGTGGTCGTTGTCATCGTCTTTGTTGTGGTCGTTGTTGTCATTATCGCTGACTCGTTGTTCTCTTCGTTATTGTTGCCGTCGTTGTTGTCATCGTTGTTGTTGTTGTTGTCGTCGTTGTTGTCGTCGTTGTTGTCGTCGTCTTTGTTGTGGTCGTTATGGTCGTTATTGTCGTTGTCTTTGTTGTGGTCGTTGTTGTCGTTGCTGTCGTTGTAGTCGTCGTCGATGTTGTTCTTCATCGTTTTTGTTGCCGTCGTTGTTGTTGTTGTTGTTTTTGTCGTCGTTGCTGTTGTCGTGGTCATTGTTGTGGTCGTTGTTGTCATTGTAGTCGTTGTTGTCGTTGTAGTCATTGTTGTTGTTGTCGTCGTAGTTTTTGATGTCGTTGTTGTTGTCATCGTCTTTGTTGTTGTTGTCATTGTTGTGGTCATTGTCGTCGTATTTGTTGTGGTCGTTTTTGTTGTTGTCGTTGTTCTCCTCGTTGTTGTTGCCGTCGTCGTTGTTGTCATTGTCGTTGTTGTCGTCGTCGTTGTTGTTGTGGACGTTGTTGTTATCGTCGTAGTTCTCGTCGTTGTCGTTGTTGTGGTCGCTGTTGTTGTCGTCATCGTTGTTGTCGTCGTTTGTTGTCGTCGTCGTTGTTGTTGTTGTCGTTGTTGTTATCGTCGTTTTTGTTGTTGTCGTCATTGTTGTGGTCGTTGTAGTCGTTGTTCTCGTCGTTGTTGTTGTTGTTTTGGACGTCATTGTTGCGGTAGTCGTTGTCGTTGTTGTCATCGTTGTTTTTCGTCGTTGTTGTTGTCGTAGTCATTGTTGTAATTGTTGTTGTTGTTGTCGTCGTAGTTGTTGTGGTCGCTGCTGTTGTCGTCGCTGTTGTGGTCGTCGTAGTTGACGCCGTTCTTGTTGTTGTTGTCGTTGTTTTTATCGTCGTTTTTGTTGTTGTCGTCATTGTTGTGGTCGTTGTAGTCGTTGTTCTCGTCGTTGTTGTTGTCCTCGTTGTTGTTTTCGTTGTCGTTGTTATTGTTGTTTTTGACGTCATTGTTGCGGTAGTCGTTGTCATTGTTGTCGTCGTTGTTTTACGGCGTTGTTGTTGTCGTAGTCATTGTTGTAATTGTTGTTGTTGATGTCGTCGTAGTTGTTGTGGACGTTGCTGTTTTTGTCGTTGTTCTCGTCATCGTTGTTGTTGTGGTCGTTGTTGTTGTCGTCATCGTTTTTGTCGTCGTCGTTGTTGTCGTCGTTTAGTTGTTGTAGTTGTTGTCGGCGTCGTTGTTGTTGTCGTTGTTGTTGTTGACGTTGTTGTTGTCGTCGTCGTTGTTCTCGTCGTTGTTGTTGTCGTCTTTGTTGTCGTCGTCTTTGTTGTTGTCGTCCTTGCTTTTGTCATGGTCTTTGTTGTCCTTGTAGTTGTTCTTGTTGTCGTCGTTGTCGTTGTTGATGTCTTTGTTGTTGTCGTCGTCTTTGTTGTTGTTTTCATTGTTGTGGTCGTTGTCGTCGTCTTTGTTGTGGTCGTTGTTGTCATTGTCATTGTATTCGTTGTTCTCCTTGTTGTTGTTCCCGTCGTTGCTGTTGTCGTTGTCATTGTTGTCATCATTGTTGTTGTTGTTGTCGTCGTTGTTGTCATGGTCTTTGTTGTGGTCGTTGTTGTCGTTGTTGTTCTTGTCGTCGTCATTGTGGGCATCATTGTTGTTGTTGCCCTCTTCGTTGTTCCCGTCGTTGTTCTCGTCGTTGTTGTTGTCGTCGTAGTTGTACTCAAAGTCGTTGTTGTCGTCGTCGTTGTTGGGGTCGCTGTTGTTTTCGTAGTTATAGTTGTCGTCGTAGTTGACGCCGTTCTTGTTGTCGTCGTTGTTGTTGTTGTTGTCGTTGTTTTTCTTGTCGTTTTTTTTGTTTTCGTCATTGTTGTGGTCGTTGTTCTCGTCGTTGTTGTTGTTGTGGACGTTGCTGCTGTCGTCGTAGTTCTCCTCGTTGTCGTTGTTGTGGTCGTTGTTGTTGTTGTCCTCGTCATTCTTGTCGTCGTCGTTGTTGTTGTCGTCATTGTCGTTGTTGTGGTTGTTGTTGTCGTCGTCGTTGTTGTGGTCGTCGTTATAGTTGTCGTCGTAGTTGACGTCGTTCTTGTTGTCGTCGTCGTTGTTGTCGTCACTGTTGCGATCGTTGTTGTCGTTGTAATCGTTGTTGTTGTTGTCGTCGTTGCTGTTGTCGTGGTCATTGTTGTGGTCGTTGTTATCATTGTAGTCGTTGTTGTTGTGGTCGTTGTCGTCGTTGTTGTTGTCGTCGTTGTTGACGTCGTTGTTGTTGTAGTCGTCTTTGTTGTTGTGGTCGTTATCGTTGTAGTCGTTTTTCTCGTTGTTGTTGTTGTCGTCGTCGTTGTTGCCGTTGTTGTTGTTGTAGTTGTCGTCGTAGTCGACGTCGTTCTTGTTGTCGTCGTCGTTGTTGTCGTTGTTTTTATCGTCATTATTGTTGCTGTCGTCTTTGTTGTGGTCGTTGTTGTCGTTGTAGTCGTTGTTCTCGTCGTTGTTGTTGTCGTCATCGTTGTTTTCGTTGTCGTTAATGTTGTAGTTGTTGTCGTCACTGTTGCGTTCGTTGTTGTCGTTGTAATCGTTGTTGGTGTTGTCGTCGTTGCTGTTGTCGTGGTCATTGTTGTGGCCCTTGTTATCATTGTAGTCGTTGTTGTTGTGGTCGTTTTCGTCGTCATTGTTGTCGTCGTCGTTGTTGTCGTCGGCGTCTTTGTTGTTGTGGTCATTGTCGTTGTAGTCGTTTTTCTCGTTGTTGTTGTTGTCGTCGTCGTTGTTGCCGTTGTTGTTGTTGTTGTTGTTGTCGTCGTAGTTGTTGTCATCGTTGTTGTCGTCATCGTTGTTGTGGTCGTCGTTATAGTTGTCGTCGTAGTTGACGTCGTTCTTGTTGTCGTCGTTGTTGTTGTCGTTGTTTTTATCATCATTTTTGTTGTTGTCGTCTTTGTTGTGGTCGTTGTTGTCGTTGCAGTCGTTGTTCTCGTCGTTGTTTTTGTCGTCATCGTTGTTTTCGTTGTCGTTAATGTTGTAGTTGTTGTCGTCACTGTTGCGGTCGTTTTTTTCATTGTAATCGTTGTTGTTGTTGTCATCCTTGTTGTTGTCGCCGTCGTTGTTGTATTTGTTTTTGTTGGTGTCATTGTCGTTGTTGTTGTGGACGTTGCTGTTGTTGTCGCAGTTCTCCTCGTAGTCGTTGTTGTGGTCGTTGTTGTTGTCGTAGTCATTCTTGTCGTCATCGTTGTTGTTGTCGTCGTTTTCGTCATGTTGTTGTTGTCGTTTAAGTCGTTGTTGTTGTCGTCGTTGTTGTTGTCGTCGTTGTTGTTATCGTCGTTGTTGTGGTCGTCATTGTTGTGGTTTATGTTGACGTTGTCGTCGTCTTTGTTGTGGTAGTTTTTGTCGTTGTCATTGTTGTCGTTGTAGTCGTTGTTCTCGTCGTTGTTGTTGCCGTCGTTTTTGTTGTCGTCGTTGTTGTCGTCTTCCTTGTTGCCGTCGTCATAGTTGTCGTCGTCGTTGTTGTTGTCGTCGTTATAGTTGTCGTCGTAGTTGTCGTCGTTGTTGTTGTTGTCATTATTATCGTCGTTGCTGTTGTCGTGGTCCTTATTGTGGTCGTTGTGGTCGTTGTAGTTGTTGTCGTCATCGTTGTTGTTATTGTTGTCGTTGCTGTTGTCGTGGTCATTACTGTGGTCGTTGTTGTCGTTGTAGTCGTTGTCGTCGTTGTTGTTGTCGTTGTCGATGTTGATGTCGCTGTTGTTGTCGTCTTTGTTGTGGTCGTTGTCGTTGTAGTCGTTGTTCTCGTCGTTGTTGTTGCCATCGTCGTTGTTCTCATCGTTGTTTTCATTGTCATTGTTGTCGTCGTTGTTGTCGTCGTTATAGTTGTCGTCGTAGTTGACTTCGTTCTTATTGTCGTCGTTGTTGTTGTTGTCGTTGTTTTTATCGTCATTTTTGTTATTGTCGTCTTTGTTGTGGTCGTTGTTGTCGTTGTAGTCGTTGTTCTCGTCATTGTTGTTGTCGTCATCGTTGTTTTCGTTGTCGTTAATGTTGTAGTTGTTGTCGTCACTGTTGCGGTCGTTGTTGTCTTTGTAATCGTTCATGTTGTTGTCGTCGTTGTTGTTATTGTTGTTGTTGTTGTTGTCGTCGTCGTAGTTGTTGTGGACGTTACTGTTGTCGTCTCAGTTCTCCTCGTAGTCGTTGTTGTGTTCGTTGTTGTTGTCGTCGTCATTCCTGTCGTCGTCGTTGTTGTTGTCGTCGTTGTCGTCATGTTGTTGTTGTCGTTTAAGTCGTTGTTGTTGTCGTCGTCGTTGTTGTACTCGTTGTTGTTATCGTCGTTGTTGTGGTCGTCATTGTTGTGCTTTATGTTGACGTTGTCGTCGTCTTTGTTGTGGTAGTTTTTGTCGTTGTCATTGTTGTCGTTGTAGTCGTTGTTCTCGTCGTTGTTTTTGCCGTTGTTTTTGTTGTCGTCGTTGTTGTCGTCGTCCTTGTTGGCGTCGTCATAGTTGTCGTCGTCGTTGTTGTTGTCGTCGTTATAGTTGTCGTCGTAGTTGTCGTCGTTGTTGTTGTTGTCATTATTATCGTCGTTGCTGTTGTCGTGGTCCTTATTGTGGTCGTTGTGGTCATTGTTGTCGTTGTTGTTGTTGTTGTCATCGTCGTTGTTCTTGTCGTCGTGTTGTGGTCGTTGTAGTTGTTGTCGTCATCGTTGTTGTTATTTTTGTCGTTGCTGTTGTCGTGGTCATTGCTATGGTCGTTGTTGTCGTTGTAGTCGTTGTTGTTGTTGTCGTTGTCGTCGTTGTTGTTGTCGTCGTCGATGTTGATGTCGCTGTTGTTGTCGTCGTCTTTGTTGTTCATGTCATTGTTGTGGTCGTTGTCGTTGTAGTCGTTGTTCTCGTCGTTGTTGTTGCCGTCGTCATTGTTCTCGTCGTTGTTGTTGTCCTCGTCGTTCTTTACGTTGTCATTGTTGTCGTCGTTGTTGTCGTCGTCGTTGTTGTCGTCGTTGTTGTTGTTGTCGTTGTTTTTATCGTTGTTTTTGTTGTTGTCGTCATTGTTGTGGTCGTTGTAGTCGTTGTTTTCGTCGTTGTTGTGGTCGTCGTCGTTGTTTTTGTTGTCGTTGTTGTTGTTGTGGTCGTCGTTGTTGTTGTCGTTGTTGTTCTTTGTCGTTGTTGTTGTTGTTGTTGTCGTCGTCGTAGTTGTTGTGGAAGTTGTTGTTGTCGTCGTAGATCTCGACGTTGTCGTTGTTGTGATCGTTGTTGTTGTCGTCGTCGTTCTTGTCGTCATCGTTGTTGTTGTCGTCGTTGTCGTTGTCGTCGTGCTGTTGTTGTTGTAGTTGTTGTCGCCGTCGTTGTTGTTGTAGTCGTTGTCGTCGTGTTATTGTTATTGTCGTTGATGTTGTCATGGTCATTGTTGTCATTGTAGTCGTTGTTGTCATTGTCGTCGGTTGTTAATGTCGTTGTTGTTGTCGTCGCCTTTGTTATTGTGGTCGATGTCATCGTCTTTGTTGTGGTCGTCGTCGTTGTAGTAGTCGCTCTTGTTGTTGTTGTTGCCGTCGTCGTTGTTGTCGTCGTCGTGGTTGTGGTTGTTGCTGTCGTCGTCGTTATAGTTGTCGTCGTAGTTGACGTCGTTCTTGTTGTCGTCGTCGTCGTTGTTGTTTTTATCGTCGTTTTTGTTGTTGTCGTCTTTGTTGTGGTCGTTGTTGTCGTTGTAGACGTTGTTCTCGTCGTTGTTGTTGTCGTCATCGTTGTTTTCGTTGTCCTTAATGTTGTTGTTGTTGTCGTCATTGTTGCGGTCGTTGTTGTCGTTGTAATCGTTGTTGTTGTCGTTGTCATTGTGTAATTGTTGTTGTTGTTGTCGTCGTCGTAGTTGTTGTGGACGTTACTGTTGTCGTCGTAGTTCTCCTCGTAGTCGATGTTGTGGTCGTTGTTGTTGTCGTCGTCATTCTGGTCGGCGTCGTTGTCATTGTAGTAATGTTGTTGTTGTCGTTTAAGTCGTTGTTGTTCTCGTCGTTGTTGTTATCGTCGTTGTTGTTGTCGTCATTGTTGTGGTTATTGTTGACGTTGTCGTCGTCTTTGTTGTGGTAGTTGTTGTCGTTGTCATTGTTGTCGTTGTAGTCGTTGTTCTCGGCATCGTTGTTGTTGTCGTTGTAGTCGTTGTTGTTGTTGACGTTGTTGTTGTCGTCATCGTTGTTCTCGTCGTTGTTGTTGTCGTCGTTGTTGTGGTCACTTTATTGTTGTCGTTGTCGTCGTCTTTGTTGTTGTCGTTGTTGTCATTGTAGTCGTTGTTCTCGTCGTTGTTGGCGTCGTCGTAGTTGTCGTCCTAGTTGTCTTCGTTGTTGTTGTTGTCGTGGTCCTTATTGTGGTCGTTGTTGTCGTTGTAGCCATTGTTGTTGTTGTCGTTGTTGTTGTCGTCGTCGTTGTCGTCGGGTTGTTTTCGTTGTAGTTGTTTTCGTCGTCGTTGTTGTTATTGTCGTTGTTGTTGTCGTCCTTGCTTTTGTCGTGGTCATTGTTGTCTTTGTAGTCGTTGTTGTTGTCGTCGTTGTTGTTGTTGATGTCTTTGTTGTTGTTGTCATTGTTGTGGTCGTTGTCGTCGTCTTTGTTGTGGTCGTTGTTGTCATTGTCGTTGTATACGTTGTTCTCTTCGTTGTTGTTGCCGTCGTTGTTGTTGTTGTTGTCGTCATTGTTGTCACCGTCTTTGTTGTGGTCGTTGTGGTCGTTGTTGTCATCCTTGTTGTTGTCATCATTGTTGTGGTCATTGTCGTCGTCTTTGTTGTGGTCGTTGTTGTCATTGTTGTCGTTGTAGTCGTCGTCGAACGTTGTTCTTCAACGTTGTTGTTGCCGTCGCTGTTGTCGTTGTTGTTTTTGTCGTCGTTGCTGTTGTCGTGGTCATTGTTGCTGTCGTTGTTGTCGTTGTAGTCGTTGTTGTTGTTGTCGTCATCGTTTTTGATGTCGTTGTTGTTGTCATCATCTTTGTTGTTGTTGTAATTGTTGTGGTCATTGTCGTCGTATTTGTTGTGGTCGTTGTCGTTGTTGTTGTCGTCGTCGTTGTCGTCATTGTCATTGTTGTCGTCGTCGTCGTTGTTGTGGACGTTGTTGTCGTCGTCGTAGTTCTCGTCGTTGTCGTTGTTGTTGTCGTCATCGTTGACGCCGTTCTTGTTGTCGTCGTCGTCGTTGTTGTTGTCGTTTTTTTTATCGTCGTTTTTGTTGTTGTCGTCATTGCTGTGATCGTTGTAGTCGTTGTTCTCGTCGTTGTTGTTGTCCTCTCATTGTTTTCGTTGTCGTTGTTGTTGTTGTTTTTGACGTCATTGTTGCGCTAGTCGTTGTCGTTGTTCTTGTCGTTGTTTTTCGTCGTTGTTGTTGTCATAGTCATTGTTGTAATTGTTGTTGTCGTCGTCGTTGTTGTTGTTGTGGTCGCTGTTGTTGTCGTCGTCGTTGTTGTCGTCGTAGTGGACGCCGTTATTGTTGTTGTTGTCGTTTTTTTATCGTCGTTTTTGTTGTTGTCGTCATTGTTGTGGTCGCTGTAGTCGTTGTTCTCGTCGTTGTTGTTGTCCTCGTCGTTGTTTACGTTGTCATTGTTGTCGTCGTTGTTGTCGTCGTTGTTGTTGTTGTCGTTGTTTTTATCGTTGTTTTTGTTGTTGTCGTCATTGTTGTGGTCGTTGTAGTCGTTGTTTTCGTCGTTGTTGTGGTCGTCGTCGTTGTTTTTGTTGTCGTTGTTGTTGTTGTGGTCGTCGTTGTTGTTGTCGTTGTTGTTCTTTGTCGTTGTTGTTGTTGTTGTTGTCGTCGTCGTAGTTGTTGTGGAAGTTGTTGTTGTCGTCGTAGATCTCGACGTTGTCGTTGTTGTGATCGTTGTTGTTGTCGTCGTCGTTCTTGTCGTCATCGTTGTTGTTGTCGTCGTTGTCGTTGTCGTCGTGCTGTTGTTGTTGTAGTTGTTGTCGCCGTCGTTGTTGTTGTAGTCGTTGTCGTCGTTGTTGTTGTCCTCTCATTGTTTTCGTTGTCGTTGTTGTTGTTGTTTTTGACGTCATTGTTGCGCTAGTCGTTGTCGTTGTTCTTGTCGTTGTTTTTCGTCGTTGTTGTTGTCATAGTCATTGTTGTAATTGTTGTTGTCGTCGTCGTTGTTGTTGTTGTGGTCGCTGTTGTTGTCGTCGTCGTTGTTGTCGTCGTAGTGGACGCCGTTATTGTTGTTGTTGTCGTTTTTTTATCGTCTTTTTTGTTGTTGTCGTCATTGTTGTGGTCGCTGTAGTCGTTGTTCTCGTCGTTGTTGTTGTCCTCATCGTTGTTTTCGTTGGCGTTGTTGTTGTTGTTTTTGACGTCATTGTTGCGCTAGTCGTTGTCGTTGTTGTCGTCGTTGTTTTTTGTCGTTGTTGTTGTCGTAGTCATTGTTGTAATTGTTGTTGTTGTTGTCGTCGTAGTTGTTGTGGACGTTGCTGTTTCCGTCGTAGTTCTCGTCGTTGTCGTTGTTGTGGTCGCTGTTGTTGTCGTCGTAGTTGAAGCCGTTATTGTTGTTGTTGTCGTTGTTTTTATCGTCGTTTTAGTTGTTCTCGTCATTGTTGTGGTCGTTGTAGTCGTTGTTCTCGTAGTTGTTGTTGTCCTCGTCGTTGTTTTTGTTGTCGTTGTTGTTGTTGTTTTTGACGTCATTGTTGCGGTAGTCGTTGTTGTTGTTGTCGTCGTTGTTTTTCGTCGTTGTTGTTGTCGTAGTCATTGTTGTAATTGTTGTTGTTGTGGACGTTGCTGTTTTCGTCATAGTTCTAGTCGCTGTCGTTGTTGTGGTCGTCGTCGTTCTTGTCGTCGTCGTTCTTGTCGTCGTTGTCGTTGTCGTCGTTTAGTTGTTGCAGTTGTTGTCTTCGTCGTTGTCGTTGTTGTTGTTGACATTGTTGTTGTTGACGTTGTTGTTGTCGACGTCGTCGTTCTCGTCATTGTTGTTGTCGTCGTTGTTGTGGTCATTTTGTCGTTGTCGTTGTCATCGTCTTTGTTGTTGTCGTTGTTGTCGTTGTAGTTGTTGTTCTCGTCGTTGTTGTTACTGTCGTTGTTCTCGTCATTGTTGGCGTCGTCGTAGTTGTCGTCCTAGTTGTCGTCGTTGTTGTTGTTGTCGTGGTTCTTATCGTGGTCTTTGTTGTCGTTGTAGTCGTTGTTGTTGGCGTCGTCGTTGTTCTTGTCGTCGTTGTTGTCGTCGTGTTGTTGTCGTTGTAGTTGTTGTCGTCGTCGTTGTTGTTATTGTCGTTGTTGTTGTCGTCCTTGCTTTTGTCGTCGTTCTTGTTGTTGTCGTTGTAGTTGTTGATGTCTTTGTTGTTGTCGTCGTCTTTGTTGCTATTTTCATTGTTGTGGTCGTTGTCGTCGTCTTTGTTGTGGTCGTTGTTGTCATTGTCGTTGTATTCCTTGTTCTCCTCGTTGTTGTTGCCGTCGTTGTTGTTGTCGTTGTTGTCATCATTGTTGTTGTTGTTGTCGTCGCTGTTGTCATCGTCTTTGTTGTGGTCGTTGTTGTCTTTGTTGTCATCGTTGTTGTTGTCGTCGTCGTTGTGGGCGTCATCGTTGTTGTTGCCCTCGTCGTTGTTGCCGTTGTTGTTCTCGTCGTTGTTGTTGTCGTCGTAGTTGTAGTCAACGTCGTTGTTGTCGTCGTCGTTGTTGTGGCCGCTGTTGTTGTCGTCGTAGTTGATGCCGTTCTTGTTGTCGTCGTTGTTGTTGTTGTCGTTGTTTTTCTTGTCGTTTTTGTTGTTTTCGTCATTGTTGTGGTCGTTGTTCTCGTCGTGGTTGTTGTTGTGGACGTTGCTGTTGTCGTCGTAGTTCTCCTCCTTGTCGTTGTTGTCATCGTTGTTGTTGTCCTCGTCATTCTTGCCGTCGTCATTCTTGTCGTCGTCGTTGTTGTTGTCGTTATTGTCGTTGTCATCGGGTTGTTGTCGTTTTAGTCGTTGTTGTGGTTGTTGTTGTAGTTGTCGTTGTTGTGGTCGTCGTTATAGTTGTCGTCGTAGTTGACGTCGTTCTTGTTGTCGTCGTCGTTGTTGTTGTTGTCGTTGTTTTTATCGTCATTTTCATTGTTGTCGTCTTTGTTGTGGTCGTTGTAGTCGTTGTTCTCGTCGTTGTTGTCGTCTTCGTTGTCGTCTTCGTTGTTTTCGTTGTCGTTAATGTTGTAGTTGTTGTCGTCACTGTTGCGGTCGTTGTTTTCGTTGTAATCGTTGTTGTTGTTGTCGTCGTTGTTGTTGTCGTCGTTGTTGTAATTGTTTTTGTTGGTGTCGTTGTCGTAGTTGTTGTGGACGTTGCTGTTGTTGTCGTAGTTCTCCTCGTTGTCGTTCTTGTGGTAGTTGTTGTTGTCGTTGTCATTCTTGTCGTCGTCGTGTTGTTGTTGTCGTTTTAGTCGTTGTTGTTGTTGTCGTTGTTGTTGTCGTCGTAGTTGTTGTCGTCGTTGTTGTCGTTGCCGTTGTTGTGGTTGTTGTTGTCGTCGTCGTTGTTGTTGTCGTTGTTTTTATCATCATTTTTGTTATTGTCGTCTTTGTTGTGGTCGTTGTTGACGTTGTAGTCATTTTTCTCGTCGTTGTTGTTGTCGTCATCGTTGTTTTCATTGTCGTTAATGTTGCAGATGTTGTCGTCATTGTTGCGGTCGTTGTTGTCGTTGTAATCGTTCATGTTGTTGTCGTCGTTGTTGTCATCGTCGTCGTTGTTGTAATTGTTGTTGTTGTTGTCGTCGTCGTAGTTGTTGTGGACGTTACTGTTGTCGTCGTAGTTCTCCTCGTAGTTGTTGTTGTGGTCGTTGTTGTTGTCGTCGTTGTCGTCATGTTGTTGTTGTCGTTTAAGTCATTGTTGTTGTCATTGTTGTTGTCGTCGTCGTTGTTCTCGTCGTTATTGTTATCGTCGTTGTTGTCGTCGTCATTGTTGTGGTTTTTGTTGACGTTGTTGTCGTCTTTGTTGTGGTAGTTTTTGTCGTTGTCATTGTTGTCGTTGTAGTCGTTGTTCTCGTCATTGTTGTTGCGTCGTTGTTGTTGTGGTCGTTGTTGTTGTCGTCGTTCTTGTCGTCGTCCTTTTTGGCGTCGTCGTAGTTGTCGTCGTCGTAGTTGTCGTCGTTATTGTCGTCGTTGTTGTTGTTGTCATTATTATCGTCGTTGCTGTTGTCGTGGTCATTGCTGTGGTCGTTGTTGTCCTTGTGGTCGTTGTAGTCGTTGTTGTTGTTGTTGTTGTCGTCGTTGTTGTTGTCGTCGTCGATGTTGATGTCGTTGTTGTTGTCGTCGTCTTTGTTGTTCATGTCATTGTTGTGGTCGTTGTCGTCGTCTTTGTTGTGGTCGTTGTCGTTGTAGTCGTTGTTCACTTCGTTGTTGTTGCCGTTGTCGTTGTTTTCGTTGTCGTTGTTATCATCGTTGTTGTTGTCATTGTTGTCGTCGTTGTTGTCGTCGTTATAGTTGTCGTCGTAGTTGACGTCGTTCTTGTCGTCGTCGTTGTTCTTGTTGTCGTTGTTTTTATCGTCGTTTTTGTTGTTGTCGTCATTGTTGTGGTCGTTGTAGTCGTTGTTGTGGTCGTCGTCGTTGTTTTTGTTGTCGTTGTAGTTGTTGTAGTCGTTGTCGTCGTTGTTCTTCGTCATTGTTGTTGTCGTCGTCATTGTTGTGGTCGTCGTTATAGTTATCGTCATAGTTGACGTCGTTCTTGTTGTCGTCGTCGTTGTTGTCGTTGTTTTTATCGTCGTTTTTGTTGCTGTCGTCTTTGTTGTGGTCGTTGTTGTCATTGTAGACGTTATTCTCGTCGTTGTTGTTGTCGTCATCATTGTTTTCGTTGTCGTTAACGTTGTTGTTGTTGTTGTAATTGTTGCGGTCGTTGTTGTCGTTGTAATCGTTGTTGTTGTCGTTGTCGTTGTTGTAATTGTTGTTGTTGTTGTCGTCGTCGTAGTTGTTGTGGTCGTTATTGTTGTCGTCGTCATTGTGGTCGTCGTCGTTGTTGTTGTCGTCGTTGTCGTTGTCGTCATGTTGTTGTTGTCGTTTAAGTCGTTGTTGTTCTCGTCGTTGTTGTTATCGTCGTTGTTGTTGTCTTCGTTGTCCTTGTTGATGTCTTTGTTGTTGTCGTCGTCTTTGTTGTTGTCATTGTTGTGGTCGTTGTCGTCGTCTTTGTTGTGGTCGTTGTTGTCATTGTCGTTGTATACGTTGTTCTCTTCGTTGTTGTTGCTGTCATTGTTGTTGTCGTTGTCGTTGTTGTCATCGTTGTTGTTGTTGTTGTCGCCGTTGTTGTCATCGTCTTTGTTGTGGTCGTTGTGGTCGTTCTTGTCGTTGTTGTCATCGTTGTTGTTGTCGTCATTGTCGTCGTCTTTGTTGTGGTCGTTGTCGTCGTATTTGTTGTGGTCGTTGTCGTTGTTGTCGTTGTTCTCTTCGTTGTTATGGTCGTCGTTGTTGTCATTGTCGTTGTTGTCGTTGTCGTTGTTGTCGTTGTTCTCTTCGTTGTTATGGTCGTCGTTGTTGTCATTGTCGTTGTTGTCGTCGTCGTTGTTGTTGTGGACGTTGTTGTTGTCGTCGTAGTTCTTGTCGTTGTCGTTGTTGTGGTCGCTGTTGTTGTCGTCGTCATCGTTGTTGTCGTCGAAGTTGACGCCGTTCTTGTTGTCGTCGTCGTTGTTGTTGTTGTCATTGTATTTATCGTCGTTTTGTTGTTGTCATCACTGTTGTGGTCGTTGTAGTCGTTGTTCTCGTCGTTGTTGTTGTCCTCGTCGTTGTTGTTGTTGATTTTGACGTCATTGTTGCGCTAGACGTTGTCGTTGTTGTCGTCGTTCTTTTTTGTCGTTGTTGTCGTAGTCATTGTTGTAATTGTTGTTGTTGTTGTCGTCATAGTTGTTGTGGACGTTGCTGTTTTCATCGTAGTTCTCGTCGTTGTCGTTGTTGTGGTCGCTGTTGTTGTCGTCGTAGTTAACGCCGTTCTTGTTGTTGTTGTCGTTGTTTTTATCGTCGTTTTTGTTGTTCTCGTCGTTGTTGTCCTCGTCGTTGTTTTCGTTGTCATTGTTGTTGTTGTTGTTTTTGACGTCATTGCTGCGGTAGTCGTTGTCGTTGTTGTCGTCGTTGATTTTCGTCGTTGTTGTTGTCGTAGTCATTGTTGTAATTGTTGTTGTTGTTGTCGTCGTAGTTGTTGTGGACGTTGTTGTTTTCGTCGTAGTTCTAGTCGTTGTCGTTGTTGTGCTCGTCCTCGTTCTTGTCGTCGTTGTCCTTGTCGTCGTTTAGTTGTTGTAGTTGTTGTCGGCGTCGTTGTTGACGTTGTTGTTGTCGTCGTCGTTGTTCTCGTCGTTGTTGTTGTCGTCGTTGTTGTTATCGTCGTTGTTGTGGTCATTTTGTCATTGTTGTTGTTGTCGTCCTTACTGTTGTCGTGGTCCTTATTGTGGTCGTTGTAGTCGTTGTTGTTGTCGTCGTTGTGGTCGCCGTGTTGTTGTCGTTGAAGTTGTTTTTGTTGTCGTTGTTATTGTCGTTGTTGTTGTCGTCATTGCTATTGTCGTGGTCATTGTTGTGGTCGTTGTTCTCATTGTAGTCGTTGTTGTCGTTGTTGTTGTCGTCGTCGTTGTTGATGTCGTTGTGGCTGTCGACATCTTTGTTGTTGTTGTCATTGTTGTGGTCGTGGTCGTTGTCATTGTTATCGTTGTTGTTGTCGTCGTCGTTGTTGTCATTGTCATTGTTGTCATCGTTGTTGTTGTTGTTGTTGTCGTCGTAGTTGTTGTCGTTGTTGTTATCGTCGTTGTTGTGCTTGTTGTTTTTGTCGTAGTTATAGATGTCGTCGTAGTAGATGTCGTTCTTGTTATCGTCGTTCTTGTTGTCGTTGTTTTTGTTGTCGTCGTCATTGTTGTGGCCGTTGTTGTCGTTCTAGTTGTTGTTGTCGTCATTGTTTTTGTTGTCGTTGTTGTTGTTGTTGTTGTCATTGTTGCGGTCGTTGTAGTCTTTGTTGTCGTTGTAGTTGTCGTCGTCGTTCTTGTCGTCATCGTTGTTGTTGTCGTGTTGTCGTTGTTGTCGTGCTGTTGTTGTTGTAGTTGTTGTCGGCGTCGTTGTTGTTGTAGTCGTCGTTGTTGTTGTCGTCGTTATAGTTATCGTGGAAGTTGTCGTCGTTGTTGTTGTTGTCGTCGTTGCTGTTGTCGTGGTCATTATTGTAGTATTTGTTGTCGATGTAGTCGTTGTTGTTGTCGTCGTTGTTCTTTGTCGTTCTTGTTTTTGCCGTCGTTGTTGTTGTTGTTGTTGTTGTTGTTATTGTTGTCGTCGTAGTTGTTGTGGACGTTGTTGTTGTCGTCGTAGTTCTCGTCGTTGTCGTTGTTGTGGTTGTTGTTGTTGTCGTCGTCATTGTTGTTGTCGTCATTGTCGTTGTCGTCGTGTTGTTGTTCTAGTTGTTGTCGGCGTCGTTGTTGTTGTTGTCGTTGTTGTTGTCGTCGTTGTTGTTGTCGTTGTTGTTGTCGTCATTGTTGTGGTCGTTGTTTTCGTTGTCGTTGTTGTCGTTGTATTCGTTGTTCTCGTCGTTTTTGTTGCCGTCGATGTTCTCGTCGTTGTTGTTGTTGTCGTTATTGTTGTCGTCGTCATAGTTGTTGTGGACGTTGTTGTTGTCGTTGTAGTTCTCGTCGTTGTCGCTCTTGTGGTCGTTGTTGTTGTCTTCGTCGTTGTCGTTGTCGTCGTGTTGTTGTTGTTGTAGTTGTTGTCGGCGTCGTTGTTGTTGTTGTCGTTGTTGTCGTTGTCGTTGTTCTCGTCGTTGTTGTTGTCGTCGTTGTTGTTGTCATCGTTGTTGTCGTCGTTGTTGTCGTCGTCGTTGTTGGTGTCGTCGTAGTTGTCATCGTTGTCGTTGTTGTCGTCGTCATTATAGTTATCGTGGTAGTTGTCGTTGTTGTTTTCGTCGTTGCTGTTGTCGTGGTCATTATTGTGGTCTTTGTTGTCGTTGTTGTTTTCGTCGTTGTTCTTCGTCGTTGTTGTTGTCATCATCGTTGTTGTTGTCATCATTGTAGTTGTTGTGGACGTTGTTGCTGTCGTCGTAGTTCTCGTCATTGTCGTTGTTGTTGTTGTCGTCGTCATTGTTGTCGTCGTTGTTGTCGTTGTCGTCGTGTTGTTGTTCTAGTAGTTGTCGGCGTCGTTGTTGTTGTCGTTGTAGTCGTTGTGGTTGTTGTCGTTGTTGTTGTCGTCGTCGTTGTTTTCGTCATTGTTTTGGTCGTTGTCGTCGTCTTTGTTGTGGTCGTTGTTGTTGTTGTCGTTGTTGTCGTTGTAGTCGTTGTTCTCGTCATTGTTGTTGCCATCGTTGTTCTCGTCGTTGTTGTTGTCGATGTAGTTCTCGTCGTTGTCGTTGTTGTCGTCGTCGTTGTTGTCGTCATCGTTGTCGTTGTCGTCGTGTTGCTGTTGTTGTAGTTGTTGTCGGCGTCGTTGTTGGTGTCGTCGTAGTTGTCGTCGTCGTCGTCGTTGTCGTCGTCGTTGTTGTTGTCGTCGTTATAGTTGTCGTGGTAGTTTTCGTCGTTGTTGTTATTGTCGTTGTTGTTGTCGTCGTTGCTATTGTCATGGTCATTGTTGTGGTCTTTGTTGTCGTTGTTGTTGTCATCGTTGTTCTTCGTCGTTGTTGTCGTCGTCGTTGCTGTTGTTGTTCTTGTCGTCGCCGTAGTTGTTGTGGACATTGTTGTTGTCGTCGTAGTTCTCATCGTTGTCGTTGTTGTGGTTGTTGATGTTTTCGTCGTCATTGTTGTTGTCATCGTTGTCGTTGTCATCGTGTTGTTGTTCTAGTTGTTGTCGGCGTCGTAGTCGTTGTTGTTGTCATCGTCGTTGTTCTCGTCGTTGTTGTTCTCGTCATTGTTGTGGTCGTTGTCGTCGTCTTTGTTGTGGTCGTTGTAGTGGTTGTTGTTGCCGTCGTCGTTGTCGTCGTCGTTGTTGTCGTCGTTGTTGTCGTCGTCGTTGTTGGCGTCGTAGTAGTTGTCGTCGTCGTCGTTGTTGTGGTAGTTGTTGTTGTCGTCTTCGTTGTTGTTGTCGTCGTTGTTGTTGTTGTCGTCGTAGTTGTTGTGGACGTTGTTGTTGTCGTCGTAGTTCTCGTCGTTGTAGTTGTTGTGGTCGTTGTTGTTGTCGTCGTCGTTCTTGTCGTCGTCATTGTTGTTGTCGTCGTTGTTATTGTCGTCGTTGTTCTCGTCGTTGTTGTTGTTGTTGTTGTTCTTGTTGTTGTTGTTGACGTCGTTGTTGTCATCGTCGTTGTTGTCGTCGTCGTCGTTGTTGTCGTCGTCGTTGTGGTCTTCGAAGTTGTCGTCGTCGTCGTTGTTGTCGTCATCATTGTTGTCGTCGTCATCGTTCTCGTCGTCCTAATTGTTATCGTCGTCGTAGTTGTTGTCGTCGTTGTTGCCGTTGTAGTTGTTGTCGTTGTTGTCGCCGTCGTTCTCGTCGTTGTTTTTGTGATCGTCGTTGTTGTGGTCGTCGTTCTCGTCGTCATTGTTGTCGTTGTAGTTGTCGTCGTCATAGTTGTTGTTGTCGTTGTTGTCGTCGTCGTCCTTGTTGTTGTCGTCATTGTTGTGGTCGTTGTTGTCGTTGTCGTCGTCTTTGTTGTGGTCGTTGTTGTCGTTGTCGTTATACTCGTTGTTCTCATCGTTGTTGTTGTTGTCGTCGTTATTGTCGTCGTTGTGGTTGGCGTCGTTTTTGTTGTCGTTGTTGTTGTTGTCGTTGTTGCTGTCGTCGTCTTTGTTGTTGTCGTTGTTGTCATTGTCATCGTCTTTGTTGTGGTCATTGTAGTCGTTGTCATTGACGACGATGACGGCGGCGGCAGCGGAGGCGGCGGCGGAGGAGGCGACGGCGGCGGTAACAACATTAACAACAATAATAACAATAACAATAATGCAATCGCAAATTTCGGTCACAATGTTGTCGCAAGTTTTTATAAAAAAATTCATTTATATGTACTAATATTTACAAAATCATACAATTATAGATGAAAATACAGATCAAACTAAAATTTCACTAAAAAGTGCTTCATATTAACAAAATGTTATTCATGTTGTTCATACAAATCAAACCAAAATTGTATCATCTATTCATGATTACACAAATTACTATCTACTATATAGAACTTTTACCAAAATTATGTATCTTCAAGCTCGTTAGAATATCCTCAATGATCAACTTTGCATTTATTGAAGCTACTCCACAACATTTCTCATTGATTTCCTGCACCCCAAACATTAAAGATCTACACATTATGGTGGAATTTAGTTGGACTAGTTTCTTCTCATCTCGCGTTGCATGAGGATTCGTTTACCTTGAAATGTATGCTACGGTAAACCGGTGTAGACTTCACCAGTGAGTGTAGCTTAAGTCCTTCCCATCTACTTTCCTGCATTTGTCTTTGTTTGACTAGAATAATGCATATTTAGCTTATAAGGTTAGTATATATACATGTGCAACAAGCTCTCCCACAATTTGTTGCAAATACATAAAATCAACAATGATAAAAAGAAACAGATACGTAAGCTTGTATTTCATAAAAGTTTGTAAAACTAATCATCACTTCACTTATCATCTTTACCACTCCACCACATGTGATCATAATTCGATGTGATGATTTATCCGATCACATTTTCAGCACTTTAACTTATTTTTCCCTATTGGATTACATTACCACTTTGTGACTAGCTTTGATGGGATATACAATTGTGCAAGTGACAATGTTATTATCCAAAGATGAAGTCACATGACCGATTTGAAAATATGGTTAACCTAGACATCCCTTAAAGAACAGCTAGATGTGTTACTAAATAACATCAAAAATTTGTTGTTACAGTTGATGGATGAAAGGATGAATCTGACAATTCAAAAGAAGTTAGTATACTTACTACACCTATGTAGCTTAATGGTACTTTGCTGCTAACTTTTGTATTGGACTTTTGAGGTCAAAAGAATGAATGCCTTGTGTTGAAAGCTTTCCTTATTCAATTTAAGTTCAAAACCTTATACCTGCATCCAAATTTAATCCGATAAGTAGGACTTTTGTGGCAAGTTTGAAATCAAGAGAATAGCACTTTAAGATTTAACCCTTGATACAAAAAATCCGATTTGTCAAAAACTAAAACCAACATGCATTCATAATGCCATTTAATTCTTAATATGTCAACTAAAATCAACCTGCATTTATAAGAAGAAATCAAATACAGTTAAATTTGACAACAAAATGGAAACCCAGTGCCCCATTAGTGATTCTACAAAATAATGATAAAGTAGCGTAAATAAAGTATACCTTTGACTTTGATGGTCAATACCTTTGACTTTGATGGCAAACAGACTGTTTTTTAGCTTCTAAATTGATACAATCTTTAGAACGTAGAAGAAAACCTATGAGCACACAGAACTAAGTTCAAAAGTAAATGAATAGTCATTTTCTATGAAATTTTCAATCCTGAATTGAAAGATGCTAGCTTTGAATTACAAAAGTCAAACTGAAAAAAAAAAAAAAAAAAAAAAAAAAGAAAAAAAAGATGAGGAACATCAAATCTGTAGTAAACAGGGGTGAATGGTCCATGATGGAGAATTTTGAAATGTAAGGTTGGAAATGAGTATGTTTCTTGAGTTCATAACTTCAAGAAAGTGGCCCCTGGCATGTTACAACGTCCTGATCCACAATTAAATTAGAAGCTGTTGATACTATTTAAGATGAAATCATTATGGAATTCACATTTAAATGATGAAAGTCCAATTTGGAGTGATTGATACCCTATTTTTTCGTCATTTTCTCTCAGGCACAGACATGTTTATTAGTCGGTATTTTTCTAGTAAGAAAATATAATACATTTATACATCATACCTACCTATCCAGTCCATCTCATCTTATTATATAACCCAACTTCAGTTTACCAAAAAACTTAATGAAATCAACGAATATCAAAACAACATAGACTAAAAGATGGAAAAACAGTGAAAGTAGAAAAGTACCTGACGAGGCTTTAACGTTGTCTAGAGATAACTGTATAGGGCGGTGGCGACAAAGCCTTACCGGCAATTTTCTGATATGCAATGCAAAGGAGCTGAGCATAAGCAAGTGCATGGTTAAATTCACAACCCTAATGCGGATTTGGAATTGCCACTGTCAAAGATATAGAATTTTATACCATTCCCAAATCAGCGTGATATTGCTAAAAAGATCAAAATTGTAACCAAACAAACACTAAATTTCCAAATTACTATCGCCAATCTACAACATTAAATCATCATACAAAGCCGTAACATAAAACAAAAAAAAAATTCAATGGATTATGCTGTAATGTAACTGATATTGCTTGAAATTCATCAATTCAATCATAAAAAAAACCACAACAGGTCCAAAACTTGTTATGAATATATGAATATTACACCATCTACAATTTGTTCATCATCTACACAAAGTGATGCTATTCCATTAAACCTTCATCAGATTCACATCATCTTCTTTCATTTTCTTATCAATCAACCAGACAAACAAACTAGTCGAGAAACAAACTTATAATTCTCTTACATAGTAACCAACCAACCCTAGGATCTAACGATATCTTAAAGCATCTAACAAATTTTAAGAACAAAAATTAGAAATTCTAAAATTTACCGAAGACGTAGTGGACAGCCGGATGTTGGTTCAGGTCCTTTTAAATACACACACTCACACACGTATGTATATATAAATATAAAGTTGCAGAAGACAAAATAGAGAAGATGACAAAGATATTAACTTCTTATATTAAAATGTGAACATACAAGGCTATATATAGCCATACTGACACACAAACGTGGGAATATTAAAAACAATATAATAATACTAATTCAACTAAAGATCCGGTGGATATGCACGACTTGTTCCTTTTCCAACGTGTATTCCAACTAACTCGATCTAACACTTGACTATTTCTTAATTCACGTGATGACTGATTCAAGATCCATTTACCCAAAACCGGTAACCGACTTGACCCGTACATGACCCGTAACATCGGGGATTAACCTAACATTCACCCCCTTAATCTTGATGTCGAACTTGCTAGCTATCTTTCCCAATTGAATCGTACCGATCTGGCTCTTTTCTTCACAGTCGTGCTTTCTTGCTTGCTGACTTGCTTTAATTCACAGGCTACTTGCTACCTGCCTACTTGCTTCTTTCTTTCTTTCTTTCTTTTGAACCATCATTCTTGCTCCCTTGCTTGGTTCTTTTCTTGCTTCTTGTTAACTTTTCTTGCCACTTGCAATTCTTGCTTGTTTGTGTGTATCATGACTTCACTTGCTTGGAAAAACTATGACGGCTTAACCACTTAACCTTCATGCTTGCTTCATTCTTGTTCCAACTTTCTATCTTTCCTTCACCGTCCTCTTTGGTCTCGGTCTCGGTCTCTCTAAGCTTTCTTCTTGAAAGAAAACTATGTTCGTTCTACGGTCTTTCAAGAAGAACTGGTTCGGCCTTGGTCACGCCATTCAGTCTTTTATGGTGTTTGTTCTTCTTCTCTGGTAACGGTCTTCTCTTTCTTGTCAACGACAAGTTCTTTGGTCTCTTTTCTAAAGCCGTTCGGTCTATTACGGCTTCGGTCTCTTCTCGTCGGCCTTTCTTTCTTACACCGGTACGGAATTTCCGATGACTCGGTCTTCGATTTCGTTCTTTTCTTCCTAATTAACGACATAATCTTTCATCTTTCTCGTTCCAACGGCTTTCTTTCTTTGTTTTGATCGACACTTGCTCTTTCTTTCTTACTGCATCGGTCTCTTTCTTCTCTTTCTTACTGATATACTCTATCAACTTCTTTCTTGCGTGTTCTTCACATGAACTCCCCGGTCTCCTGCCTTCCTAGTCTCCTATTCTCTCACGGTCTGAACACATATGATTACGATGAAGCGCTCCTGCTTTGTCTTCAGCCCGGTTCTTCCTGCTACTGCCTTTTTGCCCGGTAGCGAAGGGCTGCACCCTCTTGAACCGACTCTCAAAACAACCCTTCAAGCTCTAATACCAAATGTTGGTTCAGGTCCTTTTAAATACACGCACTCACACACGTATGTATATATAAATATAAAGTTGCAGAAGACAAAATAGAGAAGATGACAAAGATATCTACTTCTTATATTAAAATGTGAACATACAAGGCTATATATAGCCATACTGACACACAAACATGGGAATATTAAAAACAATATAATAATACTAATTCAACTAAAGATCCGGTGGATATGCACGACTTGTTCCTTTTCCAACGTGTATTCCAACTAACTCGGTCTAACACTTGACAATTTCTTAATCCACGTGATGACTGATTCAAGATCCATTTACCCAAAACCGGTAACCGACTTGACCCGTACATGACCCGTAACATCAGATTAACCCAACACCGGATATACGCCAATACATCAATTGAAGCAATTCAATTGAATTTTACAATTCAATTCGAATCATCACAATTCAAATCTACAACGCCAAAAAATAGCTTGAAGATCCTCGCAAGCATCTCTGAAATATGCGAAACAAAATCCTAGAATTACAAAAAACGAAGCAAAACGATGCTAAATCCGTTGATAATGTTTATTCGAATAAGTAGAGTAGTTCATTGATTGACAAAGAATTTGAGAAAGATGATAGAATAATTGAAACAAGCAGAAAACCCTAGAATCTTAACAAATGTTGTTAGCGATTATAAACATACAAAAATTGAAGTGAGAGAGAAGAGGGTGTATCTCTTATTGAAACAATTGCTTTATGGTTTAGGGTTAAATGAGGGAATTTCAAAATAAGAGAGAACTGAAAATTGTTCATAGATTTAGAATAGAGTAGAGAATTTGCAACCGTCCACGGTCGCAACCTCTTCGGGTGGGTAAACTGTCGCAAGTTTCGAAACTTTAAATATGAGAATCATAATAATAAACAATATATTGATAGTAAATTTACAAATTAAGTTGTAGAAGTTTAAATTTTATTAATTATACTAGCCTAACGACACGTGTGTTACACGGATTGAAAAACTAAATAAAAATGAATACAATCACAAATAATATGTTTCTCCAACCTTCCTAACCCATACAATAGAATGTATGTAATGAGACAAATAACTACAAAAGGTTGTATTCCTAAAGATGTCCGGAGACCAAAAAAGATGCAGACATGATTAAAAAAATAATAATATATAAATGCAAAGCAAAATAAGCAGCAAACAAAATAGATCCATGCATTAGAAAACAATTAAGCAGAACTACACAAAAATTGACGTGAATAATTTGAAATTGAACAGCTGAACAGACAGATCTCGAACCTTTTGTTCAGGTTCTCGACTTTTCATTGGTAACAAGTAACATGACATCCAACAACTCTCGAAAACTATCATTTTAGTAGCAGCAACCTTGCACATTAGTTGCAATCTCTTTAAGCAACTTCATCAGCAAAAATACATGGAATTCCACTTTAGCAATACAATTCCACAGCATTACCTGTGATTTTAAAATTCTCATTTTCCAAATAACAACTGTAATAATCAACAGCATTTTATAAATAATTTGCATAAAAAACATTTGAAAACATTAAGTGCAATCATTTAAACTTAATTAGTTGTAACGGTGACATTATCTCAAAAGTAAATAGTTTCAGCAAGAATTTAAAATTTTAAATGATAACAGCTATTTTACATATAAAAACATGCTTAATCATCTTATGCTTTATCTCTTCTAATAGATGCTTAATACATAACTTGGTTTAAAAAAGCGCGAGGCGTTCTGAAGCGCTTAGGTACCAAAATTTGAGGCGCCATGCCTCAAGCGCGAGGCGAGGGCTTCACGTATGCGAGGCGATATAACTAAAAATAATAATAATAAATTATTATGCATGACACATTTCACTTCATAATCATAAACACAAAACATACTTAGAATTTAAAGTTTAAAACATAATTAAACATCTTTAAAACATAAATAAGTGTCTCAAATCAATCATTCATCAACAACCCAAGCCTCATCTCCCTCAAGATCAAAGGGCTGGAGTAAGAATCGAAGGGCTGGAGTAAGAATCGAAGGGCTGGATTAAGAACCTGATGTGAATGGCAATGGGGCTGGAGTAACCACTGAAGTCTGAACACCGATTGATGATTTAGGGTTTTAATCTAAAGGATTTTGTTTAGATGATATAGAGTTGTGGGTTGGGCCTACGATTGATTATAGTAGAGAGATGAGCCAAAAGTTGATCTTGATAAAAAGCCCAACATTTAACTAAACTTGCCCAAGGCCTGATATTGACCAAACATACATGAAGCACCGCTTCACATTGCCTCACGCCTTCTTACTGAAGTGGCTCTGAACATCCGGCGCCTCGGTGAAATAAGCGCTACGTCAAATGCCTCGCGCTTTAAGCAGCACCTCAAAGCGCTTTTTTAAACTAAGTTACATAAATCTACCATTATGCAGCTAGTGTGGCAATTTCCAACGTCTTGATTTCATTAAAATTATTAGCCTAATATATAAACATTAAACTTCTGAAATAAATAATTTACTATCTTGCATAAGATTCTCAACGATTTTCATGATGTTATTCTTGAGATGTGCGAGTTCCACAGTAGGAGCAAACTTCATTCAACAAATACCTAGCTTGAGTTGATAATAATCATACGAAAATTAATAAATGCATTATGCATGTGAACAAATAGTTATGATCTTGATTTGAAGAAACCCAATTCGAAAACCTAGAGTGACAATGTTAAAAAAATGGTAAGAAAACTGACAATGAAAGTGATGAAGCACTAACCGAACACATAGCGATTAGAGCTTCAATTGTGAAAAATAAGAGTGGATAAAGAAAACCTAAGTTTATGTATCTGCGCAAAGCAATGTGAAGACGATAGCAATATTCAAGCATCTGCAAACCAAAAAAATCCATCATCATTTTTACATACTTGTTTTAATTTAAACTTCCTTGATAAATCAGATGCTAAATTTAACTGACTTTGATTACAAAGTAAGATTTCTGGTTCATCTAGAAATTATATCTAGATTCATTAGTCATTTGTGCATACAAAGACATATATCTAATAATTTATGACTTTGACTAGATATTTTTGAACAATCATCCAACCAACATTGATATTTGATGATTGAACAAAAGAAACTAAATCTATATATAAAATCAAATTCATGTTTGGTGATTGCTAATGAATTCACCAATCATTATAGATGGACACATTCTATTTGAACATGGAGGCAATTAAACCTAATCAAATAACCATGAAAAAGAATCTAAAAATACATCATATAACATTACATGATTACAAACTTGTGCCAAGAATCACAAATGAAATTTCCAATAAATTAATAATGAATAGCATCAATAATTTAAGTTGAACTAAGAAATAAAACTTATTGATCTAAGGAACAGATTCAATAAATATTGGTGACCCAAATAAAACTAAATCTCCAATTACAAAAATAATAATCTATTTTCTCAACACTTTACATGGTCAAGAAGAACATTGCAGAAAAAATAAAATAACTTAACCTTCCAAACCCCATAGTAAAACACATTAAATATAAACCTTAACAACTAACATATTTAATCAAAATCCTCAACCTGCTGTTCCTCCTCAGCATGTTCCATTAGTATCTGGCGCCAATGTAATTCCAGTAGCAGTTGAGAATTTAGTGAAGCAATATGAAGATGTTTTTCAAGTGCCCACTTCTCTACCTCCATCTAGAGAATGTGATCATCAAATTATCTTAAAAGAGGGCACTAATCCGATCGTACAGAATCCTTATCGCTACCAAGCTGCTCAAAAATATATAATTGAACAAATGACTCGGGAATTAAAGGACATAGGTCTAATCCATGAGAGTACTAGCTCTTTTGCAGCACCGGTAATTTTGGTTAAGAAGAAAGACGGATCTTGGAGGATGTGAGTGGATTATAGGAAGCTCAATGAAGCAACCGTAAAGAATAGTTTTCCTATTCCACTCATTAAGGAATTATTTGATGAGTTAGGGGGATCTACAGTCTTTTCAAAGTTGGATTTGAGATCGGGTTACCATCAAATCCGAATGCATGAAGCTGATGTTCACAAGACAGCTTTTCGTACTCACCAAGGGCACTTTGAATTTCTAGTTTTACCCTTTGGTTTAACAAAAGCACCTGCCACTTTTCAAGCATTAATGAATGCAACTTTTAAGCCTCTTCTAAGAAAGTGTGCCTTAGTCTTCTTCGACGACATATTGGTCTATAGCACTATGTTTGATCAACACTTGGTCGACTTGGAAGCACTGTTACAGCTACTACGAGCTAATTCCTTATTTGCTAAGAAATCTAAGTGCTCATTTGCTGGTGGTCAAGTTGATTATTTGGGGCATGTAATTACCAAGGATGGTATGAGCACCTATCCTTCCAAAATCAGTGCTATTCTTATTGGCCAGTCCCTAAACAATTAAACAATTGAGGGGTTTTTTGGGCCTAGCGGGGTACTACAGACGTTTTATCAAATCTTTTAGTATCATTGCTAAGCCTCTTACAAATTTACTCAAGAAAGACGCATTTACTTGGCATGGAGAAGCACAACAAGCTATTGATCAATTAAAAAATGCTTTATCTTCTTCTCCTATGCTCGCTTTACCTGATTTACCAAACTGTTTCTTATTGAAACTGTTGCTTCTGCCAAAGGCTTGGGTGCAGTGTTAATGCAAG
Organism: Flaveria robusta; assembly: GCA_025506415.1. NCBI lineage: Eukaryota > Viridiplantae > Streptophyta > Magnoliopsida > Asterales > Asteraceae > Flaveria > Flaveria robusta. Next base: position 29,933 of record CM046461.1, read on the forward strand.
AGAATCACCCATTAGCTTACTTAAGTAAGAGTTTGGCACCAAAACAACAGTCGTTATCTGTCTATGAAAGGGAGTTATTAACCATTTTAATGGCTGTAAAGCATTGGCACCATTATCTCATCTCCCGACGTTTCATCATCAAGACGGATCAGAAAAGTCTTAAGTTTCTTCTCAATCAAAAGATCAATACTCCGCTCCAGCAAGCATGGTTATCCAAACTCTTGGGCTATGATTTTGAAATCATTTATAAACAAGGTACAGCGAATCAGGTTGCTGATGCCTTGTCTAGAATGGAGGGATCGGCTCTATTTCAAATGAGTTTGAGCTCCATTGATCCTCTATTGTGGCCACGAATTCAACAAAGTTGGACCGCGGATCATCAATTGCACCTCATTTTAACAACATTACAAAAGGGCGGTACTGTGAAACACTATACATGGGATGGCCACATTCTCAAACGCAAGGGTAAGTTAATAATTGGTGATGATGCTACCCTGCGAGCAGACTTAATTGCTTTATGTCATTCTTCACCTATGGGTGGCCACCCAGGTTACACAGCAACTCTCCGTCGTCTTCGTGAACTTTTTTATTGGAAGAGGAGTTCACAAGCTGTTCGTACATTCATTTAAGATTGTCAATCTTGTCAACGAAGCAAGTATGAAAGAATCGCTACTCCTGGGTTACTTCAGCCATTACCGGTACCTACTACTTTCTTTTCGTATGTTTCCATGGATTTTATCAATGGACTTCCGAAATCATTTGGAAAAGATTCGATTTTGGTGGTTGTTGATCGTTTTACTAAATATGGTCATTTCGTTGGGCTTACACATCCATATTCGACAGTACAGGTTGCCCAAGCTATGTTCGATAATGTTTTCAAATTACATGGATGTCCCGCCAGCATCGTTTCCGATCGTGACTCTTTATTCCTCAGTCAATTTTGGAAAGATTTTATGAAACTTCAAGGCATTTCCTTGTCGTACTCTACTGCTTACCATCCTCAATCCGATGGTCAGACTGAGGTGCTTAATCGCTGCTTAGAATCGTATCTGCGTGCTATGGTTATGGATACTCAGTTGCTATGGTTTAAATGGTTAACCTTGGCGGAATGGTGGTATAATACTACGAGACATTCCACTAGAGGCATGACCCCATTTGAAGCTCTGTATGGCATTAAACCTCCACTGCACATTCCATACATTCCTAATGATTCGAAGATTGCTTCGGTGGAAGAGTTGTTTCACGCTCGTGAACTTAAATTGAAGAACTTAAAGATTTCATTGGAGAATGCTCGGAATCGTATGCACCAATTGGCTAATCGCCATCGCGTGGATCGTACCTTCAATGTAGGTGATTGGGTCTTCGTAAAATTGCAACCTTATGTGCAAACCTCTCTGAAAAGCCATCGTCATCACAAACTGGGTCCTCGTTATTTTGGTCCCTTCCTTATCATTGCAAAAATTGGCCCGTAGCTTATCGCCTTGACTTACCCAAGTCATCGTAGATACATCCTACCTTTCATGTTTCCCTTCTTAAAGCTGCTAAAGGCGACCATTCTCAGGTTATTCCTTTACCGGACGAACCCCGTTTCCGTCTACAACCCAGGCCGTTTTGGATCGCAAAATTGTGCGCAAGCGTAACGCTATGGCTGTGAGTATTTTGGTGCGTTGGATGCATTTGCCTGCCACTGAGGCTACGTGGGAGGATTTACATGATTTGCAGCTTCGCTTTCCAGACTTCCTTTCTTGAGGACAAGAATGTTTTCACGGGGGAAGTATTGTTACGAGTATACTTGTAGATCTTTAAGTAAAGGGGTCAAATTGTAATAATGTCATAGTTGAGGATGTATTTTGTAACATTGTTAATCAGTTGTAATCCTAACTAACAATAGTTAGTTAGTTAATCTCCAACCTATTAAAGGCGGATTCATGAATGGAAGAAGTAGCTTGATTGATCGAATTTCTCCCCCTCTGTCTTTTTCTTTTCGTTCGTATCAGTTTAGTGACTCATAATATCAGGAACATGTTTTACTATGGAAGCGCCCCTGCTCTCAAAAGTAAGCTACCGTGGCTCTGTCTTCATGTTAAGCCAAGTTTATGGTAGCCAAAACAACTGTATGTCAAGCCGTTTGGCATAGAGAGCTCTTGAAAGTGAAATAGCCAATTAGGAGAAGTAAAAGATAAAGTTGAACGTTGATGACACGTAAGCAATTGTATTAATGAAAAATCCTTTGAAGTAGCCAATTAGGAGAAGCAAGAACACACATGCCATTTTATTTGGGAGTCTGTAGAAAACTAGCAAATCAATGTAGACCATGTAGTGGTGATAAGCAATGTGTAGATATTTTAATGAAGTCTATCACGAGAATTAAATTCAATGGAATGCATGACTTACTCAAAGTTGAAGATCTTCCTAAAACATGTCCATAATTAAGGACCCATGATCCACAAGTCGGTGGTAGGTCTAAGGCTTAATCAAACAAGTTAGTTTGATTAGGTTATGCAGCTCCTACTTTGTGGTGATTGGAAACTTAGTCTAAGAATAGTTCTTGTATGGCAAGTTAAGTTAGGCTATATACACTAAAAAGATGGGTCATTGTAATTTAGATTTTTAAAAAAAATTTCAGAATAATATTACTAGCAAATAGTTTTGTGTTTGCAAATAGTTTTGTCTTTGCATTCACCGATTCTAGAGATTCAAAAAAAAGCATGTGTAAGAGAAAGGTCGCAGTAACAAGCAAACAAACAAGAATGGAAGAAGAAAGGTATAACTCACACGTCATAAACGTTGAGACTTCGTGTGCTCACACACGCACACATGCGCGTCTAAACAAGATGGTCTACACAACCAAGCCAAGCACGAGTTTTCAAACCAATATTTGAAAACTACATCAAGATGGAAAAATAAGAAACACAAGCACGCTAAATAAATAAAATGAACATAAAACTAACCTGCACATGATCATCGTGAAGAAAGAACGCAACCAGATGATCCACAAGAAAGCTCATTTATGAAAACATCTTGAATAATGTGTGAACGTGCAGCACCAACACTATACCCTTAGGCAAAGAAAACCTAAGTGTAATGGTAATAAAAAGTCAAGAAATCAACTAAAGACAAAAGACAATGCAAGTCACTATAAGAGAGTAAGCCGTCACTCCATAGTATATTGGCACATGCACCTATAAAGAAGATGGCCTACACAACCAAGCCAAGCATGAGTATTCAAACCAAAAAAAAAAATAAAAACTAAATCAAGATGGAAATAAGAAACATAAGAATGCTAAATCAATTATAAGAACATAAAACTAACCTGCATGTGGTCATCATGAAGAAAGAACGCATCCAATTTATCCACAAGAAAGCTAATCTATGAAAATATCTTGAATAATGTGTGAACCTATAGCACCAACACTATACCCTTAGGCGAAGAAAACTTAAGTGTAATGGTAATGAAAAGTAACGAAAGCAACTAAAGACAAAAGACAGTGCAAGTCACTATAAGAGAATAAGCCGTCACTCCATAGTATTTTGGTAGGTGCTTGTTTGTAACTTGCAAGGAACCGAAGGAATCAACAACATAATGTGATTTAAAACACACTAATTAGAGTTGATTTGCAAGATACATAAAGGCAAAAGTAAAACAACCCATTAAACCACATAGTTTTTTCTTCATTTTCCTCTTCAATTTTTCATCTAAATTATTGTTTCATATTCAGGACTCCATATGTTGTTCTCCAAAAAACTAACAGTTTTGGCTTGCAAGAGTATACATTCAACGCATGATATTGCATAAGCTGACTTTTGAAATTAAAAGATAAAAATAAGTTTCAGGTATATGAGAACACCGTATTAAGCCTGCGTAGCTCTCGAGCATCCATTTCACAATAAATATTTGTTAGAGTTTCTTATAAAGCTCCCCGAGAAACAGCAACTACCAGCTACCTGTTTTGTTATACCAAGAAGGCTTAGGTACAAAATAGACAAGTACAACAATAGTTACAGTTTATTTTCTTTATCTGCTAAAATAAGTATATACACATCATATGTATTTGCTAAGACGGAAATTCCATCACAAATCTCCAAGAGTATACAAATTAAAATCATATATATACCTTGATCTTGATACTGAAGGGTGTATAATTCCTTTGAGGACCTGCTATGCAGTCATAGGCTGTAATTCTAGTTCCACTCATAAAAGAAAAAAGTTAAAAGAGAACAACTAGGGACCTTATGAACATAATTGACAAGGAAATATGATTCTGATTTTATAAATTAAGGTAGCTACTACTCAGGTGTAGCTTGTAACACACCATCGGAGTCACGTAGAGGACTACCGAGACCATACCACGACCAATGCCGCAAGCATTTAGTATGGATTAGAATAAAATAAAGAAATATAAAAGGTTTTAAATAAATGACTGAAAATAAGAGTTTACCCGAGAAAATGAAGCATATTGTTTCCGTGAATATGGTGACCACAATAAGTACATTTCTCAAATAAATACACTCAAAAAAGACTTCCTAGAAAACATGTTTGAAGTTGAATTGTTTCAATTGTAAGAGCGTTAGGCAAACAATTAACAATTTCTCCACATTTTCTCCCAACAGTGATGCTTCTTCACTTGTGCATTTAGCTGTAATGAACAAAATTAATATAACTATAAGAACACATATGTACATGTCAAGTTCTTCACAAGTGTTACACCCCACAACACCTGCAAACATACATAAGAACTCTTAATTCAGGAATTTAGAAAGGAAGATTGCAATTAGAGGAAAAAAAAATTGAGAAAATAGCAAGATACTAATCAAACTGATAAAGATGCTTCTTCTACTACTTCCTGTGAGGAAGTCCATATGTTGATCACGTTTCAAAAAGCACCTACAATATCACCAAGGCAAGAAGAAAATGGTCCACTCAACACACAAGCTTTCCTTAGACATGTTAGCAGTAGGCCAATAAAAAAATCATGGGGCAAGAAGAAAACCAACCACTCAAAAGGAAAAATCATTGCAAGGCCCAACTCAAACCCATGTACACCTTCAATTGAACCTAACAGATGTCAAGATATAAAAAATATAGTCATATTAGCAATAATAATAAAATTTAAATGCTTAAAAATGAGTGATCATGATAGTAGAAGATAAAAACCAGCAAATACCCTTCAACATGCCTAGACCACTGTGTTACACCAAAGACACCTACAAACCAGCACAATAACACCAAACCAAGAAGAATAATGGTCCACTCCATAAACAAGCTTTTGTTAGACATGTTAGCATTAGACAGAGGAAAAGATAATGTGGCGAAAGAAACAAATAAAACAAACCAAAAGGAAAAGGTGATCATGAGAACTAAAGAAAAACCTTAAAAAGGTGATCACAATAATGTGGAATCCGACATTCAGCACTATGGCATACCTACTAACAAAATACAAACCGATTAGAAAAGCTCACATGCAAGGAAACAAAAAAATCATTGGAATCTTAGTTGATAAGAAAAGGCATGTGATAATGAAACCTAATCCTTATGTCAATGCGTGTAGCTACAAATATATATCCTTATGCATCAAGCAATAAAAAAGCACGTGTAAGGGTAATGAAGACCACCATACCAAGAAAGATAACAAACAACAATAAAGAAGGAAAGAAAAGTATAACTAAAGGCAATACAACATTGAGATTTCTTGTTGCTCACACACATACTCATGTGCATCTAAACAGGAAGGCCTATACAACCAACCCAAGCACAAGTTTTCAAAACAATCAACAAATAGACAATATTAAAAACTAAATCAAGATGGAAATAAGAAAAACAAGAATGCTTAAGAAATAATATGAACATAAGAGCTACTAGCATATAGTCATCATGATGAAGAGAACCGTCCAAGGATCCACAAGAAAGCATAACACAAGACCTTATGGAAAATGACATTTGAAATTTGAAATCAAAAGAAATATTACTGGGTACATTATAATTTCTGCTAGAGCTTCTTATCACTAATAACAGCAACACATACGAGCTACCTGTTTTGTTATACGATGAATGTTTGGGCACAAAAATGTATAAATTGTCATAGTCCTGTTTATTTATTTGGTAAAAAAGTATCAAAAGATACATTTGTGTTAAGATGGGCACTTCCATCACAAATCTCCACAAGTATAAAAGTTAATTCTTGTCAATACCTTGGTGTTGAAGGGTATATAATTCCATTGGGGACATGCTCTTCAGTGATAGACAGTAGGGTGTGACAAGTGACTATTTGAAGATAGTAAACAAGAAAATATGACTCAGACATATAATTCACGATACTTACCTCTCTGATGCAGCTTGTAATACGCCATTAGACACAGATAGAAGAATACCCCAGACCAATGTTGCAGCATTTACCTTGGGCTTCCATTTGCAAATGCAAGATTATCTTGCGTTTCTGAAAATGCTTCTTCACATAAAAAATACTGTTGGTCTTGTTGAAGTTGACCTTGTAGTTAGAATGTAGTTTAAACAACATGATATTCTACAAAATAGAGCAAAATCAGTTATTAATAGAACTATAAAGTATACCTCCTTAGAAAATAATCCTCCAATTGTAAACAATCCAATGAGTATATTAGAAAAAATAATATCCAGCATTTAATCAAACAAGAAAGATAACAAACTAGAAGGGGAAAAAAAGGAGAAAGGTATGACTCACAGATACATAGCATTGAGATCGACTTCATGTGCTCACACAAGTACTCATGTGCCTCTAAACAATACGGCCTATGCAATCAATTTTTTCAAAAATGTTAGCAAGATCATAACGAATATACAAAACTAAATCAATAAAATGAACATAAGAAGCAAACAGCATATATGGTCATCTGTCTCGATTGTTGTAAAAGCTGTAAAAGCAGCAAGCCCAAGAAAGTAGAAACCCACACAAAATGATCTAGCCACTCTTGAAAGTAGGGATACCATGATCAAAAAGAATAAAAGTCTAAGTAAAGATTAGAATGATAGGAAACAATAAGTAACTAAGGGTCATGTAAATCTTGCCCAAACTTACGTACCGCCACATGTAGCAGACCATCCAGATAGTCATAGAGATTAAAATGACTAAAAACATTAATAACAGATCAATTATTAGAATAAGTAAAGAAATATAAGCATTTTGAAACAATTGATTTAAAATAAAAACTTATGGAGGAAAAGAAAATGAAATAAATGCTGAAAGAAATACATGAAGTTGATGTACGTGTTTCAGCAGTTTATGATTCAGTAACAGATGAGGGAGGCCGGCTGTGTTTACCTTCAATTCTTCATCAATAATGTGGTAATGTGTTCAAGGTCGGAATACAAAAACTTAACACAGTGTATGTGGAGTCCATCGTTTTTGTAAGGAGAGTAGTCGCCGGAATTGGCTTTACTCCGTTCGGAACACACATGAAATTAAGTATATATATATGCGTGATGTATAACACATAAATGACAAGTGATTTGATTTATTTTTACCTGAAAGACCAGTCGGAGATTTAGGGCCATCGAACCGTTGGAACGGCGACTGTTGCGCGGTGGTACAGTACAGGAGATTAAACCACATATTTTTTTCTTCATTTTCCTCTTCAATTTTTCATCTAAATTATTGTTTCATATTCAGGACTCCATATGTTGTTCTCCAAAAAACTAACAGTTTTGGCTTGCAAGAGTATACATTCAACGCATGATATTGCATAAGCTGACTTTTGAAATTAAAAGATAAAAATAAGTTTCAGGTATATGAGAACACCGTATTAAGCCTGCGTAGCTCTCGAGCATCCATTTCACAATAAATATTTGTTAGAGTTTCTTATAAAGCTCCCCCAGAAACAGCAACTACCAGCTACCTGTTTTGTTATACCAAGAAGGCTTAGGTACAAAATAGACAAGTACAACAATAGTTACAGTTTATTTTCTTTATCTGGTAAAATAAGTATATACACATCATATGTATTTGCTAAGACGGAAATTCCATCACAAATCTCCAAGATTATACAAATTAAAATCATATATATACCTTGATCTTGATACTGAAGGGTGTATAATTCCTTTGAGGACCTGCTATGCAGTCATAGGCTGTAATTCTAGTTCCACTCATAAAAGAAAAAAGTTAAAAGAGAACAACTAGGGACCTTATGAACATAATTGACAAGGAAATATGATTCTGATTTTATAAATTAAGGTAGCTACTACTCAGGTGTAGCTTGTAACACACCATCGGAGTCACGTAGAGGACTACCGAGACCATACCACGACCAATGCCGCAAGCATTTAGTATGGATTAGAATAAATAAAGAAATATAAAAGGTTTTAAATAAATGACTGAAAATAAGAGCTTACCGGAGAAAATGAAGCATATTGTTTCCCAGAATATGGTGACCACAATAAGTACATTTCTCAAATAAATACAGTCAAAAAAGACTTCCTAGAAAACATGTTTAAAGTTGAATTGTTTCAATTGTAAGAGCTTTAAGCAAACAATTAGCAATTTCTCAAATTTTGAAAGTAAAATGTCAACAAATCAGAAGAAACCTGAGATAACATCAGCAAACAGGCTTCCATTTGCAGTAACAACATTTTCTCCCAACAGTGATGCTTCTTCACTTGTGCATTTAGCTGTAATGAACAAAATTAATATAACTATAAGAACACATATGTACATGTCAAGTTCTTCACAAGTGTTACACCCCACAACACCTGCAAACATACATAAGAACTCTTAATTCAGGAATTTAGAAAGGAAGATTGCAATTAGAGGAAAAAAAATTGAGAAAATAGCAAGATAATAATCAAACTGATAAAGATGCTTCTTCTGCTACTTCCTGTGAGAAGCCCATATGTTGATCACGTTTCAAAAAGCATCTACAATATCACCAAGGCAAGAAGAAAATGGTCCACTCAACACACAAGCTTTCCTTAGACGTGTTAGCAGTAGGCCAATAAAAAAATCATGGGGCAGGAAGAAAACCAACCACTCAAAAGGAAAAATCATTGCAAGGCCCAACTCAAACCCATGTACACCTTCAATTGAACCTAACAGATGTCAAGATATAAAAAATATAGTCATATTAGCAATAACAATAAAATTTAAATGCTTGAAAATGAGTGATCATGATAGTAGAAGATAAAAACCAGCAAATACCCTTCAACACCCTTTAACATGCCTAGACCACTGTGTTACACCAAAGACACCTGCAAACCAACACAATAACACCAAATCAAGAAGAATAATGGTCCACTCCATAAACAAGCTTTCCTTAGACATGTTAGCATTAGACAGAGGAAAAGATAATGTGGCGAAAGAAACAAATAAAACAAACCAAAAGGAAAAGGTGATCATGAGAACTAAAGAAAAACCTGAAAAAGGTGATCACAATAATGTGGAATCCGACATTTAGCACTATGGCATACCTACTAACAAAATACAAACTGATTAGAAAAGCTCACACGCAAGGAAACAAAAAAATTATTGGAATCTTAGTTCATAAGAAAAGGCATGTGATAATGAAACCAAATCCTTATGTCAATGCGTGTAGCTACAAATATATATCCTTATGCATCAAGCAATAAAAAAGCACGTGTAAGGGTAATGAAGACCTCCATACCAAGAAAGATAACAAACAACAATAAAGAAGGAAAGAAAAGTATAACTAAAGGCAATACAACATTGAGATTTCTTGTTGCTCATACACATACTCATGTGTATCTAAACAGGAAGGCCTATACAACCAACCCAAGCACAAGTTTTCAAAACAATCAACAAATAGACAATATTAAAAACTAAATCAAGATGGAAATAAGAAAAACAAGAATGCTTAAGAAATAAAATGAACATAAGAACTACTAGCATATAGTCATCATGATGAAGAGAACCGTCCAAGGATCCACAAGAAAGCATAACACAAGACCTTATGAAAAATGACATTTTGAAATCAAAAGAAATATTACTGGGTACATTATAATTTCTACTAGAGCTTCTTATCACTAATAACAGCAACACATACGAGCTACCTGTTTTGTTATACCAAGAATGTCTGGGCATAAAAATGTATAAATTGTCATAGTTCTGTTTATTTATTTGGTAAAAAAAGTATCAAAAGATACATATGTGTTAAGATGGGCACTTCCATCACAAATCTCCACGAGTATACAAGTTAATTCATGTCAATACCTTGGTGTTGAAGGGTATATTATTCCATTGGGGACATGCTCTTCAGTGATAGACAGTAGGGTGTGACAAGTGACTATTTGAAGATAGTCAACAAGAAAATATGACTCAGACATATAATTCACGATACTTACCTCTCTGATGCAGCTTGTAATACGCCATTAGACACATATAGAAGAATACCCCAGACTAATGCTGCAGCATTTACCCGAAGCTTCCATCTGCAAACGCAAGATTATCTTGCGTATCTGAAAATGCTTCTTCACATAAAAAACACTATTGGTCTTGTTGAAGTTGACCTTGTAGTTAGAATGTAGTTTAAACAACATGAAATTCTACAAAATAGAGCAAAATCAGCTATTAATAGAACTATAAAGTATACCTCCTTAGAAAATAATCCTCCAACTGTAAACAATCCAATGAGTATATTAGAAAAAATAATATCCAGCATTTAATCAATAAAAGCATGTGTAAGAGCAATGAAGACTGACAGAACAAGAAAGATAACAAACTAGAAGGGGAAAAAAAGGAGAAAGGTATGACTCACAGATACATAGCATTGAGATCGACTTCATGTGCTCACACAAGTACTCATGTGCCTCTAAACAATTTGGCCTATACAATCAATTTTTTAAAAAATGTCAACAAGATCAAAACGAATGTACAAAACTAAATCAATAAAATGAACATAAGAAGCAAACAGCATATATGGTCATCTGTCTCGATTGTTGTAAAAGCAGTAAAAGCACCAAGCCCAAAAAAGTAGAAACCCACACAAAATGATCTAGCCACTCTTGAAAGCAGGGATACCATGATCAAAAAGAATACAAGTCTAAGTAAAGATTAGAATGACTGGAAACATTATGTAACTAAAGGTCAAGTAAATCTTGCCCAAACTTACGTACCGCCACATGTAGCAGACCATCCAGATAGTCATAGAGATTAAAATGACTTAAAACATTAATAACAGATCGATTATTAGAATAAGTAAAGAAATATAAGCATTTTGAAACAATTGATTTAAAATAAAAACTTATGGAGGAAAAGAAAATGAAATAAATGCTGAAAGAAATACATGAAGTTGATGTATGTGTTTCAGCAGTTTATGATTCAGTAACAGATGAGGGAGGCCGGCTGTGTTTACCTTCAATTCTTCATCAATAATGTGGTAACCTGTTCAAGGTCGGAATACAAAAAACTTAACACAGTGTATGTGGAGTCCATTGTTTTTGTAAGGAGAGTAGTCGCCGGAATTTGCTTTACTCCGTTCGGAACACACATGTAATTAAGTGTATATATATATATATATATTTATATATATATATATATGTGCGTGATGTATAACACATAAATGACAAGTGATTTGATTGATTTTCACCTTAAAGATCAGTCGGAGATTTACGGCCATCGAACCGTTGGAACGGCGACTGTTGCGCGGTGGTACAGTACAGGAGATGAAACACAAGTACGTATGAATTGAAGCAGATGAATAATAAATGACGATAGGGTGGAGGGAGGCGAAACAGAAGTAGGTGGAGACGATTTGGGGGTGTTTTAGCTTGGGCAAGAAGCCACTGTTGCTGGAAGTTTTATCACCGGAGACGTCATTTGATTTGCACTCGTGATTTATTATTTATTATTTATTATTTATAGAGTGAGGGTACAGAGAGACGTTACACAATCAGAAATCCGTTGCCCGATCAATCACAAAATCTTTTTTTGATTTGGTCATAAACACATAGAGGGACGCCCACTTCCCACCAATACTTTTGATTTTCTTTTTTATTTTATTTTACATGGTATAACACTCTCACGCCCGTCATGACTAGAATGCAAAACCATAGTTGTTTTGAAAGTTGAAATCATACTTTTTGTCTAGAAATAAATCTTATCTTTTTTTATTTTCTAGATACGTTTTCCTTTAAATAAACTACAATCTTTATACATGTTGTGTTGGTAGTTGCATCATGCTAACAACCATCTATATAAAATAAGGAAAAAGAAGGGAGAGGAGGGGGAGGGGCATACATGAATGCTAGCGAGCTCATTTGTTGTTAGTGATTTTCGTGTTCAACATATGTGATCAAGTAACAACATACAATAACAGTACCAATATTGTATGCATCTCAACAATCACATCAAGATCAACCATATTATTTTATGTGTATAGACACGTTCACGTTCAACGTGATATACAACTGTAGCTTTAATTTTAGAGAAATTTTATTAAATATATTATTTGCTAAGTAGTGTGGATACCTGCGCGTTAAGACGGTGCTATTGTAATTTGTAATATTTCCTTTGATTACTTATACGTTACAAGCAAGTAAAGCCCCAATAGGAGCACTTTTAAGTTTAAAATAAAATGTAACCAATTTCTAAGTAAGATGTTTTCTAAAATAATTGAAGTATTGAATTCAATCTGAGTCAAGCAAATGAAACATTGAGACATCACACATATTAACTTGCCCCCTAAAAATATTAACAAAACTTTGATTGAATCATACACAACTGGTCCTATAACCATAGTCTGTCCATTATATTTATAAGCCAAATGTCTTCCACATACTATTCTACCCATTTACTAATGCATACTTTAGGTTGCAAACAACAAACTATAAAAGTTTACAACCAAATATACTTTCAATGACTATTCTATCCATGTGACGGATGCACACTTTAGGTTCATACATTTGGGGTATAAGATGAAATTCATCCAAGAACCATGGAGATTTTTGACACATTTGCATGGCTTGATGGGATAATGGCATTACATACTTGAAGCACATTTTGTTAGAACAATTACTTCTTGGAAAGTAGCAGGCTTGCTTAGCGTTAAAGACCATTTTTTTGCCTCCAAGAGTTAAGGGACTCAATGCATACGGGTGGTTTGCATTGTGGAGGCTTGTGTCATTATGTGAGCTCTCTTAGAGTTTAACTTCAATAAGTAAGTGTGGTATAGAGGTAATGATCAATTAAGCATTTTAAGGAAGAACCAAGGACACTAAAGATGCACCATAACACAATGCTTTTACACTTTATTCCAAACTCATTTTGGGTCATAGATTTATGCTCATAATTATTTGATGTAAGATCTTATAAAATCTTGAAATGGAACATGTTCATGAGAAACAAGTTAAATGGTTCAAAGTTCAAACAAATATTTTTAATCACATTAAAGTGGGAAAATTTATCAAAAAACATTATTAAAAAGGAAACATGTTGATTGGGTCCACGGATACATGTCATATCCATACTATGTATGGATGTTAAAATTTGTACTTGAAAATTGTACCTGAATAGTGTATTCAAAATAGTTTTTTTAATAAGTTTCACAAAGTTCTTGTAAGATATGATGATCAGTAGATGATGAATGGGGTACATGTTAAAATGTTTTTCAGAATGTTATGTTTGGAGATGTTGCATCCCAAGTCAGTGAACTTTATAATTTATATGGAAATTTATAAACATCATTATTATTGATTATTGGAGGCTAATGTTTGATGCTTTTGGATACATTAACAGGAGAAAACCGATCAAACAAGATATTCATGCACATCCTCATCACTCCTATGCATTTAACACAAAATAATAATAAATAACAGATACTGCTCATAGGTTCCACATCAAACCATTTGTTATAACTTTTAGTCCCCAACATGCCTTTGACATATACACATGGTGTTTACTTAGTAACACAAGTAAGTTTTCCACATGATTCAAAACATGAAGATGTTCATATTAGTTTGAAATACAAATGATGGATTACCATATATCATTTTTCATTTACCTAAACTGGAATAATGTCGAAAACACTTTCGAGACATATGGTCGGGTAAAGATCCTTGCTCCAACTGCAAGCCCTTTACTTGATTTCCTATCAGTTAAAAATTATACACATGGCATTAGAGAAATTAGTGACATGAAACTTTAAATAACAAACAAACAAAATTTATTAAAGAATTAAAAAAACACTTATGATAACAAATAATATAATAAACAATCTAAAATAAACACACGCATACGTATTTCTATATAAGCACACATGCACGCACATTACAAAGGTGCTTTGTCACCCATATAATAGAAATTTGTTTGTACTTATTCTAGAAAAGATTTAAACAACTTGGCTAATCGTAAATCATAAATACACATCAACCTATACTCCACTCCCACATTACTTTTTTTTAGAAATTCAAAATAGTAAGATTTCTAATAGAAATAGGTTAAGGGTTAAGAATTTTTGTGAAGTATAATAAAACAATGATAGCAACTTTTTAAACTTTTTTGTTTAGAAAAACTAAACATTTTGTTTCAAAGCAAATCGTTTTAAATTTTTTTTATTATTATAACTCCCAATTTTAATTATTTTTTTTATAAATATTATACTTTTTAAAAACGCTAATTTTAAAATATTTTATATTTTAAAAAAACTCTGATGTTTTAAAGCATAGAATCCGGATAAAACTTAGAATGGGTGAAACTCCTTTGGAGAAGGTCATCACTGATCATTAGAAAGTCAAAGCATAATCAATATTAAGCTTAGAATCCACAAGTACAAAAGAAATTAGAGAGAACGTATAGTATCATAAGTAAAGTGGAGTGATTATCATGAGTCTCAAAAGAGTTAGTTGTCATACATTAGTGTGTATACATTTTTGTGTACCTTATCAAAGCTTGAAACTTTAGTATTTGTCTTCTTACCTGATGGTTTACTTTCAGTGAGCGGTGAACATCTGCTATGTTACACTTATAAAATGAATACCATTTGCTTTGATAACACACTATAACAAATAACTAATGTTGGGTGACTAACAATTTGAAATTAGTTTAGAACCCCTAGATCTCAGCTCAATTATATGTTCTTATATGTTCATATACACTACTCAACCAAGGCAACCATCATATACACTACCGTGTGCACAAATTACCAATTAATTCTTCTTGTGGTCTTCTTTCTTAGAACATTAAATTATATTTATATATAAAAATTACTACGCGTGAACGGTACAAACACCATATGTTGTTGCAACTTCTACAAAAATTTATGTATTTATATCTACTTTTTGCGGAATCATTTACAAATGAAACATCAGCACAAATGGTTAATGGTTGGATTTTATACCAAAGCGTTAGGAGTTTGAGTGGTTGTTCCCCTATTTTTGAAAAAATGGTACAATTCAGGAAATGGTATTGTTTCTAGTAGTAAAAAAAATGTTTACAGGGAGTCCACTTGTGGCAGAAGTGGATTCTAACCACAATTATAGCATTTCATTTATGGGGAAAGCAAACTCAACATAGCAATTGAGTTAGAATGTAAGGTGGCGTCCAAGTGTGCATACATTGAATTCGCTGGTTTGGGGAGCGGACTTTGGCACAGCAACCTTTGAATTGCGCTATGAGTGGACTCTAGCGTAGTCCAATCACCATGAGAACCTGTGAATTGTTTCCACAAAGACTTGGGAAAAAAATATATTTGAAATGATTCTACTGGTTTGACTAGCGAACTCAACTTGAGTGGTCTAATCACAATTGCTTGCACGTAGTTTCTTTGAACTACCAACCACCACTTTTGATTTTTCTGAAATAAATCCACTTGAATCCTATTATATATATATATATATATATATGTTTAACCATAAGAAGAATGAAGCTACAGAAAACTCCAAGTTCAGCACTCACTCGCAACTTCTGAAATCTGCCAAGTGATGAATTACTGCAAGTTGACACTTGATGAGCTGCTGATTCACTACTACACTAGACAAGAATGTATGTACCAAAGAATACTCACGGCTACAATGTTCTGAAAGTAGAAACAACAATGTTCTGCCACCAGGAGAAACATTATACTAAAATTGTTGATTTTTCAAAGTGTCGATTGCCTGTTTTTGTTGTACATATGTTATCTTAAACTTAGAATAGATGTAAAGTGATTTATTTTAAGTGTTTAGCTTTCTTAGTATAAATACCTCACACTTGTATAGTTTGAAGTTTAGTTTGTTTGCCCACTTGTTATCTGCTGTTATTACTCATTGTAAATAGAAAAGTTATCAAGTAAATACTTTGAAAGAATTCCTTGTGTCATTGCTTTTACTCAAAGTATTTACGTTTGTTAGTAGAAAGTTAACTTATCCGCCGATCACTAGAAAGTTCTTGTTAATTCATAACCCGATCCAACAATACACACACACACACACACTACTATATAAAGCGAAATCTTGGGATACAATTGTAATTTTACAAAAAAATAATAATAATAATAATAAAACACCTAATACAATTTTTGTTGGAAGGTGTAAAACTATCTGTCATTGGAAGGTGTAAAACTATTTCTCATACAATTTTTGTTGGAAGGTCTTCTTCATACACCTTATACAATTTTTGTTGGAAGGTCTTCTTCATCAGATTCCTTAGCCAATATCTGTTGTTGGAAGGTGTAAAACTATTTCTCATACATCTCCTTTGTGGCCGGATCTAATGGTACATAATCCTCTGGATTATCAGGACTTGGTCTGGAGACATGACTTGGTCTGCAGTTGAGCCCATATCACCTCCGTGATCATCATCATCATCTTTCTTCTTCCTTTTGTTATCCTTATCATCATCACCACTACCTAGTAGATCTTTGCTAATCAAATGAGAACGAAAATCTAGAAATGAGGTCTCTAATATTTTTCTCTAGAATCTGAACATAGCTGAATATGAATTGTTGCTGATGTTCAAGACCCTTAATCCGTTCATCCTTCTCTTAATTTAATGCGTGTAAATCATAAATCTGTTGGGTTTTCTCCAACATCTCCCTCTCTAATGCTTGAACTCTCTATTCAAGTGTAACAAATGTAGGTGAACTAGAAGAAGTTCTAGCAGCATTCCTTTGCTCAGAAGGATTGTTGTGAAAATCCTCCATACGAAATGTGTCATCATCGCCTTGACCTCTCGGAGGTGTACTTTGGATATTATCTGTAGTGGGCATAAGTGATGATGTTATAGTAGTAGATTTTGTATCAATAACTGGAATCCCTTGACAAACAACCTCACTAACTTTAACTAGAGGCTCGAACACTTGTATATCTCTGCTAGGTGTTATAGTGTTCATTGGGGTCCGACACCTTCTAATCACACCTCGTCCTCTACCACTACCATGTATGCTAACATCAGAATTAGCTCACTTTCTTGCCTTCTTCTTCTTCCTCTTCTGAGTGGCTAGTGAATCCTCTTGAATAAAATCTGTATTGGTGCCCTCAGCAGTGTGTTTGGTTAGAGTAACCTGCACTCGGGGTTTCTCTCGTAGCACATAAGGAACTTCACCAATATGATCATTATTTGTCTCACTAGAACTATCATCAAACCATGACTTAATCTCCTTATCAACAGACATACCACCTGACCGAGAAGAACTTCCTAGAGCATCATTAGGAGTTCTGGAAGATGAAGTAGTTGGATCTGTATGATGTGGTTTTGTAGTGGCTTGTTGATGGGTTGGCTGATCATTAGGTTGGAAATCATCAGTGATCCTGCCAAGTTTTGCAAAATGATCACCCTTCCATGCATTTCCACAAGAACTTCTTCATCACCATGATGGTATAGGTAGTGGACCCAGAAAAACAACTGACTCAGGATGAGCAGTATTAACAATCATCCGAATGAATCTAGGATACACGATAAACTTCTACCCAGTAGATGCAATAACATTTTTCTGCATCTTAGAAAATATGGCCTTGAATGTGTTGTAAGGTAAGTCATCGTCTAAAGAAACAAGTAGTGATCCGAATACAACACTAAGGCAATCTAGGCCCGCCATCAAGTTACTTAGGCAATGTACAACCACATGGAATAGGAACCTCCAAACAGTGATCATATCTTAGGTTGGTCTTAGGCAATCTCCAAAGATGGATAGGTGTGCTCATATCCCATTCTCCTCAAATAGTCTCTTGTTACATCGTCATCAATCTTCACGGGAGCATTGGGTTGGTCTTCCAATAGTAAAAAAAATTGTTGATGATCACAACAGTAATAATAACCCTTTTTCCCTTCACCGTAGCATATATACAGGGTTCTCCCTCAAAATCTCTTTCGTTAGTAGCAGATAACAAGAACTCATCTAGAATATCAGTGTAAATAGTCTGATTGGCTGATATAGCATGATGAATATGCAATGTCTCCAACCCGTTTATCAATGAACGAAACAACGCCTTATATTCAGAAACATCCCCGAGATATGCAACAGCATTATGGTTTTTGTTAAAACCATTGGTCTTGCCATTTGTAATCATAATGAACAATTTGATCAGTAACAAATTTCAAAAAAGAATTAGACTTAGAAAAATTTTATAAAATTTGAACTTTTTGCGCGATAAGTATACTTTTTGCATGCCAAATGTTTTCAATTAAGTTCAACTTCTCGCGCGACAAGCATCTTATCGCATGAAATAATGTTGACCAAAAGTCAACTATTCGAGCGACCGGTCAAAGATGTTCATGCGAAGAGTTTCGTGCGAATTTGCAAGTTTTCGCGTGTGCTCATCGTTTCAATGACTTTTCACGCACGATAACCCAAAAAAAACATTTCCAAATTAAGTTCATTACAGTGAGTTTTAGCCATTAGTGTCGATTAGGTCTGTATCAAGTACAATCATGATTAATTTCATTAGATCTTATGTTTATTTGTGTTTTAAGTTTCGGTTCAAAATCAAATACACGTAAACCCATTCATTAGTCATCGAAATGCCTTAGTTACGTCTTAGTCAACAATAATCGAGCACAGTGATCATAGGAATCAAGCTAATCACGGTAACACTTAGAAAATTTTGAGAGTGATTTCAAATTGTTCGTACGAAGTGAATGATGAACTAATCACATGGCTGTTAACATTTAAAGGCTTCTGTCTTCTCGCGCGAGAAGTCAATGTTTGCACCAAAGAACTTCTTGCATTCGATTAGTTTCAATTTTAATTTTTCAAAAATTTAACTTTCTCATTTGCTTAATCTTTTCTTTGTTATTTTGCCTTTTATGTTTTATCCAAGTGTTGATTTAACCAGAAACCTTTAATTTTACAAAAATTATTTTGTAAACCGAAACAAAACCAAATAAAACACAAAAAATAAAACCGTAGACTTTAACTTAAATCTTTTTGTGAATTTTCATATATAGGATCATATTTCTTTGAAATCAATTATTAACATCTTCCAGCTATATTTAGAATAAGACTGGTTAAGTTGATTGTCAATATAATTTGTCAAATTTAAACTCATACTTCAATCCTTATTAAGACAAATATGTTGTTATTATTATTATTATTATTTATATGAAATCAATAGATCCCACAATCAAAAATCCTTTGGAACTCCTATCCAGCTTCAAGACACTTTTGAGATTTCAGGTCACCCCAATTTGACTTAAACCTTTTAACTTCTAATTAGTAACTTCATGATTATTGGTTTTCTTAGATTATCTATATTGAGCATAACTAGCCTCTTGGACTCAATAAGTGCAATAAAAGATAATGCTTGCCATAATGAATCATAATGTATTTTAACAGTCAAACAATCATTTACTAACATAAACAATATTAACATACATATCAAATATTAATTATTGTTTAAATTTTTTTTTCAGGTTTGTAAATAAAAATTTTTTTTTTGATAAGTGTCCACAGTGAATGAAGGATTGCCCAAAAAGGATGAACAAGAAGGTGCAGCAGATGAAGAGTGAAGTCCAAGTGTAGACAGCGGATGAACAAACACATACAGCAGATGACCAAGTCCCATAGCTGATGAATTGTCCACGGTGGATGTACATCCACAGCGGATGAACACTCCATAACGGACACAATCAAAAACGAAGTGTTCACAGCGGACAACATACAATGCACAATGAACGAGTACTCATTATTCACAGCGAAGGACTTAACATCCACAGTGGATAAGTCATCATCCACAACAGACAACTTATAGACTTAGGATTATTATGTATTTTGTTTTTACATAAGGGTATTTTTGTAAATGTACATAGTATGTACATAGGCTATAAATAGCCGTATACCCTAATCCTTTGTAAGCTTTTGAACAGATTATCAATCAAACAAGAATTTCTTATTCTCCGAGCATACAAGCACACACAATCACACACACATAGAGATCATATCAATCATCATGGGTTTCCGCACCATGGTTGTTTAAGTATTGATTCACACACACTTGTTGTTTGAGAGATTGAAAAGGTCCTTGGGGAGATTCAAACTTTGCGCCATAACAACAAAGCTTGAGTTTCATCGTAGCCTGAGAAATGTTTCTGAACATAGAATATTAAAAAGTTTTTGGACTTATTAAAAGGCAGTCGCACTTATGTTTTGCACTCGCAAAATGTTTAGGAGACTTATATGCCAATTTGGACTTACATGTCCCATCTTTTGACTTTGCCTCCTGTGTTAGAACAAATTCTCAAAAATGATAATATTTATCATATAGTATGTATGTCTTTGATATAATTTTTATTAAAGTGCACATTGGCATCATTTAATCCTATATGGCCTTTTGATATCTTTTTGCTCTTTTGTCATTTTTAAATTTTCTTTTGTGTTTTTGTTTATCTTTTTTCTTTTTTTCTTTTCTTTTCATGTAAGTATAAATATATATATATATATGAAAAATCACTAATTCAGAGAATAATTGGATTTAGTATAACTAAACTATAACTCTCGGTCTGTTTTAGTATAGATTTAGTGTTACCACAAAACCTTGATATGTGACCCCTTTTAGTCATAGAGAATTTACTTCTAGTGCATCACAAAGCATATTGCTTTTCATTCTGGTTAGTTGCCCCTATTAACATATCAAAAATAATTCAAGTTAGTTTCTTTTTAGACATTTGTATGTATTATATCAAAATCAAGAAATGTACTTTTATTTCCTACTTAAATTGAAAATTCATTTTGTAATGATTATATCAATTGAACAAAATCTTTTAGAAAATCAAAATCTTTTTCATTAAATTTTCAAATTTCTACCCCTAAAATTGTGATTATCATTCAAAAAATTACAATTTAATGTTTTAAGGTCCTGTAAATCAACCAAAGTTAGTCATTCCAAAAGATTTGACAAGAAAGTCGAAACGCGAATGATCAAATGCCTTGATAAACAAGTCAGCAATGTTTTCATTAGATGTGACTTGGGCAAGGTGAATAAGCTTTTTATCAAAACAATCACGGATAAAATGCATGCGAATGTCAATGTGTTTTGTTTTTTAGTGTTGAATGGAATTTTGCATGATGTTTAGAACTGTTAAATTATCACACTAGTTGGTGGTGTTGAAAATATTAAGACCATAATCAAGAAGTTGTTGAATCCAAACTATTTGCGAACAACAGCTTGATACAGCCACATATTCAGCTTCTGTAGTGGATGCGGAAACTTTATTCCGCTTTTTGCACTGTCATGAAATCAACCTATTTTCGAGGAATTGGCACCCACATGTAGTTGATTTCCTGTTCAGATTACAACCACCATAATCACTGTCATTATAAGCATATAAATTAAATTCAGAATTCCTAGGATTTCATAGTCCAAGTTATAGTTGGCCTTTGAGATACTTGAAAATGTGGCTTTTATGTGGGACTCCTTTGGATTACTCTGATAATGTGGCTTTTATGTTGGACTCCTTTGGATTACTCTGATAATGTGAACACTGACAAATTAAATTCGAGTTTGGATTAGATGGTTGAACAGCTGAAATAGTTGAAGAAGAACTTATATCTAAAGATATTCCTTTGGTTGAAGATGAAATAGGTCTAACATCATCAGAGAACGCATCATGAATGGATGATTTCAAAGGTTGACTATATATAGAGACAAAAAAAGATCGATTAAAGGTGTCAAACAATGATACATAATCATATACTCAAGAAGGAGCAGATCCTGCATTAGTTTTGTTAGATTCATTCCAATCTATATCAAATGACTCAATAATCTGTTTAGTTATTTTATTATAGACCCTATATGCCACTTTGTTGGCTGAGTATCTAACAAAATAATAGTCATCAGCTTTTTCAGCAAATTTAGATTTTGAATCAGATGTGTGTAACAAAGTACAACAACAACCAAATGTTTTAAAATATTTGACTTTGGGTTTAGGTTTTAAAAATATTTCATAAGGAGTCATATTTTGTTGTTTATTTATTAAGACATGATTTTGAACATAAGTAGTATTAACAACTTAAGCCCAAAAGAAGGAAGGAAGTTTGGCTACGGAAAGCATTGTTCGATCCGCTTCAATCAATGTTATGTTTTGTCTAGCAACTCTATTTTGATGTGGAGTTCCTAGTGCACTGAACTGTCTGGCTATCCCCTTGAATCACAGAATTCATTCAAGATGTGATTACAAACTCTGTCAATTATCACTTTTGATGCACTTTATTGTTTTATTAGTTTGATTTTACCTCAGAGTCATGTATTTATTAGCAAATAAGGTGTTTCATCCTTTATTACTAAAAAGAAAACCCAAGTAAATCTAGAAAAATCATCAGTAATAACCAAACAATATGCACGACTTCCTAAACTCAAAACACTTACAGGACCAAACAAATCCATGTGTTGTAAGTGGATGATTGATTCAATTTTGGTATGAACAACTGGTTTGTGAGGAAGTTTGTCTTGTTTACCTTTGGAACAAGTTGAAATTCTTTCAACGGTAAACCTACAACAGGATTTCCTCGTACTAACCTGTTCTTTTCTTGATGTTAACATGTCCAAGACAAGGATGCCATACCATTGAATAACTTTATGGGGCTTTTGATAACAAACAAGACATTTTTACAAATGAATGTGTACCATTCATATCCAACAAGTATGTGTCTTTGTCTCTCGGAGTCCTCAACAAAACCCATTCATCAAGTATTACAAATCTAGGTTTTAGAATAAGACATTCTTTATCAGTGATGTGTGTAGAATAATGTTTGACACATATTTGAGAAACACTTAACAAATTGTGTTTTAATTCTTCAACAAAACTTACGTCTTCAAAGCTTAACACACCGTTTGTCACTGTACCTTTTCTTGCAATTTTACCTCCTTTATCCCCAGCAAAAATAACATAACCATCATTGTAAGATTGAATATTATTTAGCAATGCTATGTTAGCCATCATGTGCCTAGACCAACTGCTATCGACATGCCATACGCTGTTAATGACTTGCCTTGGTTATTACTGCACATATGAATAAATTTAATCAATTTTAGGAACCCAAGTCATTGTTGACTTGAGAACATTATTTTCATCCAAATATGTCATAGACTTCAAAGTCATATCTCTATTATCATTAAAAACATAATCATCAACAATGTCAGAATCCATATTTTTTACGAAGACTTTCCATTTTTAATCAGTTTTTTCAATTTAGTGACAAATTTCTTCAATGTATCCTTCACGAGATTGAGACTGCTTTCATCAACAATTTGCGATATCTTGATTATATTTATTTTGTCCAAGTTATTGTTTATCAAAACATATTTTTGACAACAAAAGATTTCAAATGATTTGAATTTTTATTAAACTTGGCATTAACGAAAAATTATTTTCTATTATGTGAAATAGAATTATGAAATCGTTGTCTGCTTGTTGATTAATGTTGATGAATGCAATTTCTTGTCATATGATTTGGTTTTCCACAAACATAGCAACATGGTTTATTATAAACTTTATGCACTCGTGTATTTCCCTCGAATTGTTTATGATAACCATGAAATTTATCATAAAATCCGACTTTAGTATTTCTTTGGCCATGTGATTCTTCAATAGTCTCTCGTTTCTCTCTTTCATCATAAACTTTTCTAGCTGAATTTAAAAGAATTGAGATATTTTTTGTCACACCCTCAAAATCCACGTGCCGAGTTTTACCGCGAGGTGTGTCAAAAAACCAGGATCACAGTCACTAGTTACTCAGAACGACACTATATGCCACATTTAAAATAAAACCAATCAAAGTTCAAACTTTAAAACTATGCGGAAGCATTTTGTAAATAAGACAAACCCAAAGTATATAAATGCAAAATTTGGCAAAACACGCGCCAACCCATTATTTAAGATGAAGTCTTAGAATGCATGCTGGACGCGTGATGTGCTCCTAATGGCAACCTGAGTTAACGACCTGAGAATAGCATACTAAAAATGTCAACACAATGGTTGGTGAGTTCAAGAGTTTGCGTTTAACATAAACAATAATAATTTGTATAATATAAGAAGTGCATTGAAATAGATAGCTAGTCTATATTCACAAGTGATAACCATAGTGATTTCGCGATCGAAGCTGACTGTGTTGCGTTTGTTGCCTCCCGTCATGACTTACCAGGTCGTGATGATGTTTGTGTTTAGGATAATATTGCACCCGTTTGACCTCGAGTCGCACAGGTGGGGCTTGTCAAACCCAGTAGTACTACCCAAGATTTCCCACTAGTTACCATTATTAACGATCCGAAAGTGTGAGCACTTTCAAGGTATTATGCACTATGTTAAAACATACACAACTTATAATAATAATATAGCATTTGTGAACAAATATGCTATCTCCCCCAAAATAGAGTTTATAAAATAGTGGGGCATGAACTCACCTAATGTGCAAAGACAATGATAAAAGAGAACTGATGATGGATGGAAAGACAACCCTTAAAATGTTACCTAGAACACGCAAGTACATAAGTACGTGTACACAGAAAGCTTAACAACTCTAGGTTAACCTAGTTGACCCGTTTGACCCGTTGGGACATATTAATTTAAATACCGTTTAATCAAGCATAACAACTTATCATACATGAGTATCATACAAGTTATTCATGTGTATCACATCATCAACATCAAATCATCATACAACTCATGCTCATGATAAATACATCACAACTAATAAATCATACGTGAAGTCTAGTCATGCACTACATGCTATGTGAAGCCACTCACGACTTCACATCCTAAACCCTGCCAATCCTACTAAGTAGGGGCCTCAGATTCGCACGCGCGTATAACAATCATAATCACATTAATCCACAAGGTTCATTCCAACCAACATACACAACAATAATCAATTCCAATCCCAAACATGATTCCCTAATCACTAACCATAATTCATCATCATGTATAACCACCAAGAACCTAAATTCCTTAAATGATCAATCAAGCATCCATACAACTCAATTAACACATTCTACCATATTAGACATCATCCATAAACATTCTAACATGATCCTAACATC
Organism: Flaveria robusta; assembly: GCA_025506415.1. Lineage (NCBI taxonomy): Eukaryota > Viridiplantae > Streptophyta > Magnoliopsida > Asterales > Asteraceae > Flaveria > Flaveria robusta. The sequence goes on from CM046461.1 coordinate 55,359, forward strand.
ATAAGCATGCCCAAATCATCATATCCAATGTTCTTCAAAAATAAAGTTTCCCTTTTGGGAAAATAACACCCAAAAGCAATCTAACATCCAATTCATTCATAAATTCATCAACTTTATACCTAATCAAGTTCATAACATACATTCTAACATGATAATCATCACTAACTCATCAAAATTCCCAATCATCATGCAAAAAAGTTTCCACTTATAGTAAGTTATGATCAACACATCAATTTCATGAATTTTCTTGCATAAACCATGTAAACTAACATCCAAGCAATGTATCTAACATCATACAATCATCAAATCATGAATTCCAAGAACAAAAAGTTTCCTCTTAAGGCAATGTATGAAATTCATGATCAAATCATAGATTTCTTGCATAATCAACATAATCTAACATTCATACAACCTAACTAACATCATATTAACATCTAACAATCATCAATTTCACTTTTTCATCACCAATTTGCGAATTAGGGTTCATCAAGAATCAAAACTATGAAAAACTTGATAAAACTAACCTTTAAACGTGTAGAAATCAATAATGGAACTTGCTAACACCTTGAAATGCTTAAACTAGATCAAAATCAAATGTTTGTGTGTGTTTCTTGATTGAATTTCGAATGGTGAGGGGGGGTTTGGGGTTGCTTGCGGCCGAAAATGGGTTTGGGGTGGGATTAGCGTTGTAATTTTGGTAATATTTGATTTAATGGTAATTACAAAATAAACCCCATTGTTTTTATTTTATAAAACTAATCTTTTTAACACTTTTTAAATAATTTTAACTACCAGTTATAAGTATTATTAGTCAATAATTATAATCATAAACATTTACCATAAGTCACACAACACATAAAATATAGAATACACATAGTCACGTTAACACGTAAAATTTACAAATAATGTTTAAAATCTATAAATTCATGAATCACATAATCACAACTAATAATCAACATTATTAATTTGATTATTATTGTTTATCATAGATTATTGTTATTAAGTCACCAACGTTCAACGACAACTAGTGTGTGCTCACAACACGTGTATGCAAGACCTAATAGAACTAACAGAGTTTGGAAACGAAAAATTGCTAGATGTCATATTTTTCATTATCGGTTGATTTTGTTTTGAAGCTGATGAGGCATGACCTATAGCTTTATCCTTTTCAGACATAGTTACTTGACCAGTTTTAATGACACATGATCTACAAACATATTGTTTCACTGGGCTAGCTTCTTTAGGAATTTTATTTTTAAAGAATCGAGCATTCGTTTCTTTAAAAATATAATCTTTCTTATCTATATTGTATTTTGAAACAAATTAGTTCTTGAAATCAATTTTCAAGTCAGATAATGATGTTGTAATTTGTTTCCTTTCTTTTTCATTATGAATGATTTTTTTGCTTTTAACGTCTTTTGTTTTGTAGACTCGATTCAACAATCGGTTGTGGGAACAAAAACATCAAACTTTTCATTAAATGATAGTGATGGATTATAATAAGATGAATTTTCAGTACAATTTTTATTATTATTATCTTGAAGATATAATTCATAATCACTATGCCAATCATCCACAAAACCATCTCTATTCACACTTTCTAAGATGTACATGTAATTTGTATTTATAGCTTTTCTTATTATTTGTAGGTTTCATTATTTGATTTCTATAAATTGACTACTTACATTAAGTAATAAATCTTCTTATATTCTACTTGTTTTTCTTGAAACAATTGATATTAAATCAGTTTGAAGTTCTTAAATAGCTAATTTGTGATTCAGAGGGAAGTAAATGGTAAGCGTAGGCATACAAGTGATGGGAGGAGCATTACCATTGCTAGCATCTTTGAGTTTGTTAATCAACTATTGCAATTTTTTATGCTAGTGCTTTTACAAGTTTAGGTGCTGATTTATTATCGAAATTTGGGTTTTGCATCAAAAAGTATAGGTTCAGATTATCATGTAGATGTAAAAGTATGGTGCAGTTTTGGTGTTTTTATCCCTAATGGGTTTTGGTCTCAACACAATGGTTTGTCATAAATAGGATTTTGTTACAACCTTTATCATTTTGGTTTAAATTTATTAGCCTGCAATCTCTTACTTATGGTGATTGGCTCTTTTCTAGCAAGCATACCTTGTTGGTAAATCGCCTTTCTCCTAGTCTTAGGATGCTTCAAGTGATATCACTGCTAGTTACGAGGCCTTTCATATCCAAAGCCGTATGACAAATTTTGGTGTCATAGTTTTTTCTTTAGCTCTTGGTTCTTTCAGTTATTGATGTTTTAATTTATAACATACTTATGTAATTTTCCCGCTTCCCACTTGACCTTTCATTTTAATGTTATTTATCACCATTAAAAAGTCAATTCACGTTGATATATAAATAAGGTAATGCTATATGTGGTAATCCAAATTTTTAACTGATACAAGTATTGCATTAATGCATATATACTTATAATGCTCTATGTGCAACAATGCAAATATGTAACAATGCATGTATGCATTTATGCACATATGCATTTTTCATGTACCGAATGAGTTCTAATATGTAGTGATATAGGTACACACTTTCATTAAGTCTTAATTTTCAATAAGTTGTTAATTTAAATGATCTAAAATTTAAAGTGATCATAAACATTCAAAGGATAACATGTATTGCTTGAATTTTGATCATCGAATTGCTATAAATCAAGTTAATATGGAGAAGGTCAAAACACTTGCACGAAGTGCTTAGTACAAGATTGCACCTCCAAACTATTTATGGTTGAAAGTTGATCTAAAATAAAAGGTAAAACTTTTCTTATATAAAATGATGTCCTTTTATCATGTTTGGAAGAAGAGAGTTTTAAAAAACAATCACTAATAACAACGATGACATTTTGGTTTTCGTTGATGATGATAAAAACACATGTTTATATTTATTTATAATTAATAAAATAATACATTTTATTTTTATTTGTTGCATTTTACTTATTCATCGTCAATGCGGCTTGTCCCTTTCTTGGTAAAAAGAGGACCCCCTTCGCCCATGTTTTTCGATATATAATAAAAAACAACCTAAACATTGGTGATTCGGAGATTCATACGTTATAATTCCTCAACTAGATAAATTTGCACAATTTTGATGTAATTATGCAAACAAGAATTAATTCATTTAAGTTTTAGCAAACATGCATTATGCCCTAAAAGTATTAGATGCATTAATGCACACATAGATAGATACATTAATGCATATATAAACATATGAAATACTTTCATCAAGTGAAAAAAAATAAGTTTAATGCATAGGTAGCAAGTGCAATAAAGCACAACAAAAGTAGCAAGTCTTAAATACAGCTTTAGAAACTTTAAATGACTTTATTCATGTCTAAACTTTGAAATAAGATATCAAGTGCAATATTATAGCAAGATGAAAGCCACTCACTTAAAATTTTAGCCAAAAGAGTCAAACATATTTAATAATCAACAATCCATTTTCTCCAACATTTTTAGTGTTTCCCGTTTCATCTATGCCTATATGCGTGGCTCTACATCTAATAAAAAATTAAATTAATAAAGCTACATCAAGTTACAGGGTGTTTTCAAGATTATAGTATAATAAAACATTAATAATTGTCTGAATTAAAAATAAAAAATAACTCAATTGTCTATGCGTCTTATAATAAGCGCCCATGATCTAGGGATGGTAAGTTTTTTATTCTACACTTCCATTTATATTCTTATGAGGGAGGGTAGTTAGTCCTTAAAATTAAATGATATTACTATTTAGCCACTTTTAATTGTAACCATTAATCTTGTTAGTATATGGTTTTGATTGGTTCTTTTGGTTCTCAGCTAAAAAGTTTTCATTTGATTCCTCTTTTATATATATATATATATATATATATATATATATATATATATAGGAGAAGGAATAGTTGTTAACCCACCATTATTGCAATAACATATTGACAATAATGTAACAAACACTTACACCATGATTATGTAGTGTAACCAACTTTTACACCGCGTTACACCACTGATATAATAATTTTCCCTCTATTTTTTAAAAAATTCATCCTTTTTTAAAATCATCTTAACTTTTTTGTATGATGTTATTTTTTTATACAAACTATAACATTAAAAAGATTATTTTAATATCTTTAATTTGAGTATAGTCTTGTTATATTTAAAAAAAAAAGATTTAACGTTAATTGTGGGATACTAGTTTACCACTGTATCTTTAACTTACAGTGATGATGTGACCTGCTATGAATCACTAGTTTGGTTAACGGGTTATTGCAATAAACTAGGCTTAACATTCGTTCTCTATCCTATATATATATATATATATATATATATATATATATATATATATATATATATATATATATATATATATATATATAGGAGAGGGATCAAATGAAAAGCATGTGAAAACCGTGAACTCCATAGCTACCCAATCATATAATTATAATTGATTTAAATTTTTTTATTGTTTAACGTATATTTGAGTAAACTTCACACTTATTTTTTGAGGTCATTATATATTTTTTTAATTTAAACTCCAAGGAACAGCGATGATGGTGAAACACTTACATATACGTAACTTGTATGAGTTATATGTACGTAACTCTTAGTACGTTGTACACTTGCTAACACGTACTTACATATACATAATCTCTACATGTGTGTAACTCTTTGTAGAATTGAGTTTGAACATCATCCCTAGTCTACTAAAGAATGATGTTTAATTATTGAAAGATGAATATTAGGCACAAAAATTGTTTACACAATAACCGGTGGATAAGGATGACATGGTGATCAGAAAATTTAGCAACATATCCGGGATAACCTCATCCTCATAACCATTAAAAGCAAATTAAATGTTTTCAGTTTTGGTGGGGTGGTTGATTGTGGGTACGAGACCATTGATCATGATTTAATTTCATCATTGATTGAAAGGTGACATCCAAAACCTATGCATTTCACCTAACAATTAGTGAAGCTATGGTGAAGTTACTAGATTTTGGCGTGTTTCGTGGGCTTGCGATCGAGAGGAATGTAGTACCGTGTTTGATTGCCTGATTTCTAGAGAGGAACATTTTACAAGGTGCTAATACTTTTTTGGTGTATACACAAGAGGGATATAAAGGGACTCCTATAAAGATGTCATCCATCTTAAAGAGAAAGAAAACATTTTTATAATGACACAACTAATTTGCAATATACACATGTTAGGTTGATTATATTATTCTTATGTGGTTTTACTCTTTCTTTGGGAAGATAAAATGATGAGTAGAAAAACACAATGAGCGGGAATACATTAGCTTCAAAACTAAAAATCTAGAAACCCAAAAGCTAAGATTATAGAGATTGACGAGCCGGTTTCAACAGAGCTGGATTAAGTTAAATCATAGTTTATTTGAGTTGGTTTATGAGTGGCTAAAAACTTCATTTTTAGGCTTTTTAGAGTAAGGAGCCTTTTTTACTTGAACCTTATACTACGTGTGTGTGTGTGTATATAGTGTATAGATCAATTGCAAACCAATTTAAATTGTGGAAACTTTACGCAAACTTACGAAAACAAGTCAAGATCAAGTCAAATCATTATTTCCAGAAATTCATCAATTCAATAGCCTTTAATGGTTATACGAGTATCCAAATTACAAACAAGAAGGATGTTTGTTGTCATAACCATTTTTTTTGTCCTAAGCCTGCTAAAGAATGGGCTAATTTATTGTGGCACCCTACCTAAATCCTATATCGGTCGTGTATAGTAGAGATTCCTGATTCGTAACTCATGTCCAGTCTCTAATATCACTACCGCGCTTTATGTATATTGGCTGTAAATGAGAGGAGAACCTCTATAGTTAAGCGTGCTCACGTGGCAGCAATTCAGTGTTGTGTGACCTACCGAGAAAGTTTTTACCTGAGTAACTAAAATAAAATCTATGAGCTTCTAATGAGCAAAGAGGATTTTTTTAACCATTAATTGACTAATATTTGTGTCTTTTTAATTGGTAATGATTTAAACCTGTTTTCTTACCTACCCGTGAAGGGTTGTGAGTCTGACCAGATACGAAGAATGAATTTATATTTGAATTTTTTTTTCCAAGAAAAAAATGAAATAAAAATGGGAAAAAATAAATATAATTTGTTGATTAAAATATAAGAACAATTAAATAAGTTAAAAAATAAGAAAAACATAGTTGAGTTGAAATAAGTATGATAATGAGAAGAGAAAAAAATTAAATAAAAAATGAAAAAAGTACGATATAATTAATTGCTTAGAAAGAGAAAGATAATATAGTTTGATTAAATTAAAACTAAAAAAAAAGTAATAAATTATTTATAACTTAAGGGTAAAAAATTAATGAAAACACTCATTTTGATAAACAATTTTCAAATAATCTATTTTGGTAAATATTTTTTCCACCTACATATTTTTAGAAAAAACTTTTTATATTTGTGCATGGTCGCTATTTGAGTACGTTACATGCATTTTGAAAACGAGAAGTTTTGAAAGTTGTAATTAATTGATCATTCATATCCTGTAATTAAATAAAGTTTAATTGATACTGGTTGGTGATTATTATTAACTAGGCCCAAAACGCGTAACTAAAGTTATAACGTCAAAATCAGAGAATCTATGCTATAACAATTGCAATCCCGATTTCCAAATCTTGTTATAATCCCTCAAATCTCCCTCTCTTCTTTTTTATATACCGCCATAACCACTTCTTCTGTTCATCCTCCTTCTTCTTCTTCTTCTTCACACACACACACACACACACACACACACATCCGAGTTTCAGATTTGGATTTGATCATAAAGATGACTCCATCGCATTTTCTTAACATCTTTGAAATGGGGTTGCCATTTTCTTTACCAATTAGGGTTTCTTAGATTTCATTCGGGTTTAACCTTGGTTATTGCTTTGATAATCTCGTGAGGTGTGATCGAATGATGAAAAGATGATCAAACGATCTGGATGCCCTAATTGTCAGTGCAATAGAAGATCAATGTGAGATAAGTCCAATCCTTTGATGTATGGTTGTGTTTTTGCACTACTTTAATTTTAAATGGTGTTTCATGTGTATTCACCTGCACCAACGAGGATTGTTAGACCAATCTGTACGTGTCTGGCATGGTCTCAAAGCAACAGATGTTGTGAAATGCAAGGTGAAGCACAAAGAAAATGATCTGATGGTCTCAAAGCAACACATGTTGTCTAAATCTGTGTTTGGTGTTCATATTCATATGAAATGAGATGATCAGTTTGGATTCTTGGGTTGCTGCTAGTCGCCTTGATATGTATATTTATTATCTCTACGTTTTTTGTTGTATAGTTTATGTTTTATAATTATTAATTAACCGAGATAATAAAAGAATACTCCTTTTCAATTGATTGATTGTTTTCGTATTTATATGTTTACAGGATGATAAAGAGAGAATTGTGGTTCGTAGGTTTATTTTTTTATTATGTTAGGTGATGAAATCAGGTGGGAAGCTGACTAAAGCCAAAAAAGCATGCTAGATGATAGACTTAAGTGTAAGGCATGTTATACATCTGTTTATGTAACCCTATTTTTCTTTTTCTTTGTGAATATTATCATCCTACTTTGCTTTTCTTGTTTTCTGAAAGCTTGAGAAATGAAAGAAAAGAAATGAGGGGAAGCCATGTGAAATAAGAGCTGCTTTACAGTGTCTATGAGGGCTTAGGGTAAAACATTCCCATACTCCTCTTCTTTTACCTTCGATATCAAACGATCAGGATGCCCTAATTGTCAGTGCAGTAGAAGAACAATGTGAGATAAGTCCAATCCTTTGATGTATGGTTGTGTTTTTGCACTACTTTAATTTTAAATAGTGTTCATATTCATGTGTTTTCACCTGCACCAACGAGGATTGTTAGACCAATCTATACGTGTCTGGCATGGTCTCAAAGCAACAAATGTTGTGAAATGCAGGGTGACAACACAAAGAAAATGATCTGATGGTCAGTCACCTTGATATTTATCTATCTTATATCTACATTTTTTGTTATATAGGTTATGTTTTATATTTATCATCCGAGAGAATAAAGGAATACTCCTTATTGATTGGTTGTCCAGACAACTTACAAGATTAGCAGGGTTCCTGATGCTATACAATTGCCCAAACCCGTTGTTGTTGCTATGATGGTACTATTAAGAATATCTAAGCATACTATTGTTTTTCGTATTTTTCTGCTTGCAGTTGCAGGATGAGATGATGGACCGAGAATTGCGGTTCGTAGGTTTAATTTTTTTTTTTTTTAGGTGATGACGCTGGGAGATGTGGCGGGAAGCTGACCGAAGCACAAAGAAGCATGCTAGATGATAGATTTCAGTGTAAGGCATGTTATATTTCTGTTTATGTAACCTTATTTTTCTTTTTCTTTGTCAATTACTATCACCCTACTTTGCTTTTCTTGTTTTCTGTAAGCTTGAGAAATGGAAGAAAAGAAAGGAGGGGAAGCCATGTGAAACAAGAGCTGCTTGAAGGTGCCTGTGGGGGCTTAGCGTAAAACATTGCCATACTCCTCTTTTTTCATCTTGCTGTTCTTTGCTTCTTCCTTATACCTTTAATATCATTTTTAAATTTAGTTTGGTGGTTTATCCTGTGTTAAGTCTTATATAGCTTGACTTCATGCCACACAAACAAACAATAATATCATAGTTCTCTCGTTTTTTATTAAATGCATTTAGTAATCTTTTTTTAACACGGCTTGCTCATACTCTCAACATGAGAACATGACTGATTATGGCTTTAAAATCATCAAAAGTGTGTTTATGTTGTCTCAAAGTTGACTGCTTAATGAAACTGGACTTTGTCTTGAAAATTTAAATCCAAATGTTACTTGTACATCATCAAGCTTGACTTGGTGTTCGGGTGTCATCTAGGGTTTTACTTTCCTCAATACTAGCATCTAAAAATTCTTAAGGCGTTAGCATTTATCACTTCTGTAATATATGTGTGTTTACACAACTTTATTTTAATATATATATATATATATATATATATATATATATATATATAGTACTTTTAGGGTATCTCTGTTAACATTGTGGCATTATGCTTATCGTAGAGTAGGGGTGCTTATCTTACTATTATTTAGTATATTCACACTTTCCTTTTTCATTACTAATGTGTTAGGATAGCTACAACTTACATCACAGTGAATGTTTTGCTTCTCCATATCATATGAATTTTGTGTCCATGTTAAACTGTGGAAATTTAAAGATAGGGTCATAATCCATGATTGGTGCTTCATGGTTTTCTACACGGCTTGGTTTAACTCATTTACAATGTGCGTAGTTTTCGAGTGTCTTTTTCTTTATATAGTCTTGATTGTTTTTCGAATGACGTCATTTTTCTTATTGAATTGTTTGCTGGCAGGAATCTATGGAACAAGCTGTTGTTTTACATTTTATAAGTTGTTTATCTTTGTTTATTCATTAGTCATGTATAACATCAAAATCTTTCATGCCAATGCTCAGTGAATTTGCTTAAAGATTGTGCCCCAAAAGAGAACATTAAAGATGCTTCCATAACTTTTTAAGGGCTAAATCTTGAGCTTTGTCGCTGCATTGGAAGAGAGTCTGTTATACTCTTTGAGAAAATGCGGGATACAATGGTACAGTGATGTTTTATTATTGCTTCCACCTCTTGTTTATGTTCTTTTCATTTTCTAACTTCAACAATACAAGAACTGTTGTGTTTTATAGGAAATATTGTTAAAGAAAAAGCCCACCATGACAGAAGCACCCACTTATACTCTCCAAGCAGTTCACAAGGCTGGATGTGTGACTCATCCATGAATTTATTATCTATTAGCACCTACTATTTGGCTGAAGTGGTTCATAACAGATGTTAAAGTAGCTGTCAAAACTGAAGTTCTACTTGTGCCTTCGTTGACATTAAATTGGGGAACCCATTGCATCTAAACGAGCAACAATGGTATGTTGATCAGTTTTGATTGCTGTATATACTTTTTTTAAAGGAAATGTTAGGATCATACTTATTGAGAAATTGCATGATACAATGGTATGTTGATCAATTTTGATTGCTTGCAGTACTTGTTTTTGTTTTTAAGGGAATCTAACATTTGAATATGAAGATTTGAATATGAACAATACGTATGAATTGATATGAATGTTGTTGTTTACACACACTTTGACCACACACACACACACACACACACACACACACACACACACACACACACACACACACACACACACACACACACACACACACATATATATATATATATATATGGTGGTAGTTATCATGTTTCGATCTTGTCACACTAGACCCTTATACATGCATACACTTTACATAGTTGACTCTAAGTTAACTTTCTACTAATTACATAAATGACCCTTTTAACTATACTTAGACACTCATGTATGTATGGATTAAAAGATATTATATGTCAACATTTCCCCCCTAATTTCTTAATCCATGTCTTCAACGACTTCACACTGAACAATACTTGTTTTATAATCTCTTTTGGTCACGGACTCTTTCTTGAATTTCTTCACTTTCTTAAATAATTAACACAAGGGACAATATAAAATAAGATGAGAAAATTTTAAAACTTTCTTTTCTTTGATGGCTTATGGTCCATCCATTTTCCCTTTGACTTTTAATTCTCAAATTCCTTTCTTTTGACTTTCCACTCAAACAAATTTATGGCAATAAATCCCTTTCCTTTTCTTTTTCTTGAAACCTACGACCAAAAACTCCACAAGACTTCTTTCTTCTCTTCGATGGTTCACGGATGGTGGTGGTGACAATCGGTTTGCAAGAACGACGAGGACAACAACTCCTAACAATCGTTCTTTATTCTCCTTCTTCCCCGTCAGTGGATTCTTTATCAATTGTTGGCCCTTTAGGATCTTTAGGCTCTTAATGTTTTTCTTGAATATGAAGATTTGAATATGAACAATACGTATGAATTGATATGAATGTTGTTGTTTACAGACACTTTGACCACATATATATATATACAAATATATGTATATATATATATATATGTATATATATATATATATGTATATATATATATATGTATATATATATATATGTATATATATATATATGTATATATATGGTGGTAGTTATCATGTTTCGATCTTGCCACATTAGACCCTTATACATACATACACTTTACATATTAGACTCTAAGTTAACTTTCTACTAATTACATAAATGACCCTTTTAACTATACTTAGACACTCATGTACGGATTAAGATATTATACTTCAACAGTTGCTAAGTCTACTATGAATATAAGGTGTGTGACTCCTCTAGACATCTTACTCTTATCTCTAGTTAGGCTCATATATATCTTGTTTGGTTTTATGATTAATTAGGTTTACTTATTAAGTTATTGGTTTGATCTCATTACATATGTGCATGTGTGTTTGTATTAGCATGCATGGTAAATCTTTAAATCGCTTTTGTAAAATGTATACTGACTTGACTCATCTACCCTGTCTACTAACAACTTATTCATCGAGTAAACTGTAATTAGTAATTTAAAACAATAATTTATTGAAGATTATTAAATGTATATGTAAGTAAGGATTTTTCTATTGTGTTAAGAATAGTGTGAATTAAAGTATACAATAACATTAGAAGATATTTGAAGGCTTATGATGTAGGTTTTGCTAGAAGGTCACTAGCAAGCATGTTTAGCGTGAAGAAACGTATACCTGCTGCTGCTGTGAGTTTCATTTTTTTAATGTCTCATGCTTTTTTAAATATTGAATCTTCAATATATATATTATCCTTGTCCCTTGTATTGACGTTAATCATCTCTCTTCACTATTTAGCTTGCTGCAAAGAAGGTAGCTCATGCAAAGACGGTTGTTGGCAATAAATCAGATGGACCGGGTCAAACCAAAAAAGTTGTACATGAAGAGGTTGAGGTGCAGTCCTTGTGCCAAAGATACACATGCACTCACATAAATATACATATCTCAACGCTTAAGAAATTTCGGACCAACATTATGCCTCTTTTAAATCAATTACCTTATCTTAACACTTGAATCTTGCAGCTAGAAGAGATGATCCTTGAAGAGACTGAAAATAGATTAGAATCTATCACTCAAGTAGGTCCTATCATCCAGTAGAAGAGTGCCACATGGAAAGAGGGACTTGAAGGTTTCTCGTTTCTCAAAAATGATAAATGAAAATGAAATAAAAATACTGGTATTATATTCAGTATAATAAATAATTTATTGATTCCATAGTCATCTGGGTGACACGCTTTCTATTAATTACTAACATTACACTTGATTACTTAATTTATATTTGTTTTTCATATTTATGTGATGATCGTGACATTGACTAGTATGTTTTTTCATAATTATGACTTTATTTCCGGCAGAAATTACCTCATTCAAAGAACAAGTTGTAGCACTCCAAGAACTTGACCACTCAACAGATTTTAATTCATGTACTGTGGCGTTCTAGGTTGGACGGGGAAAACTATACAAGTTGAGGTGTCATTGAAGTTGCCGGCCATATAGCTTCTACTACACAAATTTCCAAAAACATTGGTTGTACATTGCATTGAAGGTAAATAAACATCACATAAATTCCATTTCGTAAGTATTTGCAATCTAAAAGTTATAATATAAAATTGTCACTTGCTTAAAATAGAGCTTTTATGAATGAATTGAACATGGTATTCTGAATTTTTTACATCTGAAGTTTGTATTTCTGCGTGATGACAGATATTTGTGAAAGCAGTGTGGCTGATACTAAGACCCGTGCACAAGCTATGAAATGTCTAACCAACTAGTTTCTGAAACAGTAAGTGTAGTCAAGCATCACTATTAGTTTTTAAAAGAGTAAGTCTAGTAAATCATCCCAAGTAGTGATCATTGGGCTCAATAACTTTCTAATGAGCCTGCAAGAATGTTTTTTTTTTCTTTAGTTTAAAGTTACAATTCATATTGTTTCCATCAACTTTGTAGATGTTCAAGACCATGAAAAAGCACAAAAAACCCTAATATTCTTGGTGAGGGCCTTCTGTGGATTGTGACTGCAGTTGAAGCAGTTGGTGATTTCTTTGAAGATTCTGACAACCATGCTGCTGCTACTTGAAATGCTACCACTAAACTTAGTGCAGAGCATAGTGTGAAAAATCCTTTTGATTGATGGTTGTGTTTTTGCTCCTAGATTCCTCTAAATTGTTTGTGCATTTTAGGTGTTATAAATTCATGTGTTTTCTCTGGCCAGGTGCCATGCAGCTGCTGCACCAAAGAAGACTGTTAAAGCATGGTCCTGATAGCTCGCATGGTGAAGATATTAATGGTAAGGTAACGCTGGCCTTTTAAGATATAAATTTTTTTGCATATAAATTGATTTTGCAGGTTTTATGCTCTCGAAATACCATTAGGTTATTTTTTATAACTTTTTTCAATTATATAAAAAGTATTAACATGCATTATTTTACCATTTATTGTATTATTTTGTATTATTTTATTAGCTGTAATGTGGCCGTCAATTACTGATTTAGTGGGATACTTAGTCAATGCTTCCCTTAGACAGAATAGGAAGGTTGTTATCTGTACATCCTGTATATATTATGCTACTGATGTGAATGAGAATCATCGATTGATTACTGTTTACATGGTATCACACGCCTAACCCTAGCCGCTCCACTTCCCTCTACCATTTCTTGTCTAGCCTGCAATTTTTTTTTCTGTCTCTCCATTACGATGGGTGACAAGTTTGCAACTCCTCAACCCACAAAATCTTTGCACCCTGCCTACACTGTTACTGATATTCAGCGCAAGGTCAGAGTGCTTGATGGCACTAAAGTCACTTATTCAGCCTGGGTTAAGCTTTTCAAACTGCATGCTCACGGCTACAAAGTCATGGATCATGTTGACGGAACAGCTCCTCCGGACATCGCAGATCCTGAGTACGAGTCCTGTTCTGAAATTGATGCTTTTGTCTTACAATGGATCTACGGAACATTGTCCCATGATATCCCTGGTACGTGTTTTACAAGCTGATTCAACTGCTCATGCAGCTTGGACACGACTTCAGACTATTTTTCTAAACAATAAAGGCTATTGTGCAGCTGCACTTGAACATGAGTTTAACAATCTCACTCTCAAGTCTCAGCCATTGCTTGAAGCCTATTGTCAAAAACTCCGAGATCTTGGAAATCAATTGAATGATGTCGACTGTCCAGTCAATGAGAAGCGCTTAGTGTTGCAACTCGTTCGCGGGTTATTGACGGAATTTGACACTATTGGAGAATTACTAAACCAAAATCTCCCGGCTGGGATTCGGCTTGCAACATGCTCCACCTTGAAAGTCAACGCCAAGCAACCCGTGACAGCCTCTCACCTTGGGCTACTTTAGCAGCCGTCTCCTCCACTCAGCTTTCAGATTCCAGCCAAGGACACCGCCGCCAATTCCAGAATCGGTCATCCCACAACCATACAAACCGACGATCAAATACTTAGGGGGCGTTTGGTTGGAAGGAATGGAATGGAATGGAATGGAATTGAGAAACTAGTATAATTTTCAAGCAAAATTATGTTTAAGTGGGTAATGAAATGTAAAACCCAAGGGAATGTTTCACCTCAAATTCCCTTGGTTGTGGGATTTCAAATTCCCTCTCTAGGTGGAAGGATTTTGAAATCCCACAACCAAGGGAATTTGAGGTGAAACATTCCCTTGTGTTTACTTTTAATTGCTCACTCAAACACAATTTTACTTGAAAATTATACTAGTTTCTCAATTCCATTCCATTCCATTTCATTCCTTCCAACCAAACGCCCCCTTAGTCTCACAACAATCAGGCACAACCCACTAATCGGAATCGTGGTCATTCACAAGGCCAGAATAATCAGATCCAATCTATGGGCAATAGACAACCACCTTACTCAGCTTACTGGACGCCCCCTCCATGCCCATTCCCTACAAAGGCTGGCCAGCCATGGTTTAGTCAACAGTGGTCTGCCCCACCTGCGAACAACCCATCTGCATCAAAATCAGGAGGTTCTTCCTCAACTAATCTGGCCCATTTAGCCACTTTTGACCCACTGGAACCAACCCAACTTGGTGAGGCACTACAGGCAATGACTTTAGACACTGACGACAATCAATGGTATATGGACTCGGGTGCTTTTGATTATCTCGCTGGAGACCAAGGTAAAATCACAAACCCATTGTTATCTAGTCCTATTGGTTCGATTTTTGTAGGTAATGGTGCTCGCATACCGGTTCTTGGATCTGGACACTCATCCCTCCCAACCTCTACCCGAGACCTACACCTCAAAAACATACTTTACACACCCAATGTCATCAAAAGTCTTATTTCTATACAGAAATTTACTATTGATAACAATGTTTAGGTTGAATTTGACCCTAATGGTTTTTCTGTGAAGGAACTCAAGACTGGCAAGATCCTAACACGTCACAATAGCTAGAGTCACCTTTATCCGGTCACCACACCTGCTGTCTGTGCTGATCTTGCATCCACTTTTCAAGATCATTGGCATGATCGTTTGGGCCATCCTGGTTTTCAGTTTTTGATTATCTTGTTTCCAATAAATTTATTTCATGTAATAAGCATGCTAAGACTTTAGTTTGCAATTCTTGTCAACTCTCTAGGCACAAACGTTTACCATTTGTTATTTCTCAGTCAAATACTATATTGCCTTTTGATATAGTCCATTGTGATTTGTGGACATCACCAATCACAAGCAAAACAGGTTACAAATATTATATGGTGCTTGTGATGATTTCACACAATACACATGGGTCTTCCCATTCAAATCTGAAACATTCACCAAGTTCTCTAATTTTCATAACTACATTAAAACCCAATTCAACGTTGTAATACATTCTTTTCAATGTGACTTAGGGGGTGAATTGGATAACCACTTGTTTAAAACTTTTGCAAATTCAAATGGTCTTCAATTTCGTTTCTCATGTCCTCAAACTTCTTAGCAAAACGGGAAGTCCGAACGTATGATTCGTCGGTTGAATGAAATCATGCTCACACTTCTCACTCATGCATCCCTACCATCAACCTTTTGGGTGGAAGCTCTTCACACAGCTTGTTACCCTCACAATATATTACCTACATCTGTGCTGAACTTTCAAACCCCCACCACTGCTTTATATCTTACCCACTTATGATCATCTACGGGTGTTTGGCTGTGTGTGTTACCCCAACACATCGTCTACACAGGCCAATAAACTCTCACCCCGTTCAACCCGCCGCGTATTCCTTGGTTATCCCGCTGATTACCGAGGCTACCGGTGTCTCGAAATCTCATCCGGGAAAATCATTTTAAGTCGTCATGTCACGTTTGATGAGTTGACTTTTCCTTATGCCAATTCTGCTTCATCCTCTTCCCACACCTATTCATTCCTAGACCCTTCCCCTCTTATTTATCAACCTCCCACCCCCTCCAAACACAATCTGCCCAACACTCCACCCAACCCGCAGCCCACTTTCCCTTCACCAGCACCCCCTGCACAACCAGATCCAACCGATTCTTCCCACACAGCCCCTCCAAATACTTCTCCAACAGCCCCTCCCATTCCTGCATCAACACCTTTACCACCAGTCCAGTTCACTTACCACCGTCGGTCTAGGCAACCTCCTCCACCAGCTCATTCACAGCCCAATTTTCAGCATGCTGGCCCATCTCAACAGCCTGCTGCTCCACTCCAGCAGCCTGCTACTCTACCCTGTCATCCCATGACAACTCGCACAAGAGATGGGACAATTAAAACCCGTCCACATGTGAACCTCCATACCCAAACCGATCCCCCCATCTCTCCCATTCCCAACTCACACCTTAAAGCCCTCACTGATCCAAACTGGCATGCAGCCATGACCGAAGAATATCAAGCCTTGATGGACAATAATACATGGGTACTTGTTCCAAGGCCTCCTGATGCTAATGTTATTCGATGTATGTGGCTTTTTCGCCACAAATTTAATGCAAATGGTTCTCTTCAACCGTATAAAGCCCGGTTAGTGGTTAATGGCAAAAGTCAACAAATTGGCATCGATTGTGATGAGACATTCAGCCCTGTTGCTAAACCAACCACTATTCGTACAGTCTTAATCCTTGTTGTCTCTCGAGGGTGGAAGATCCATCAATTAGATGTGAAAAATGACTTCCTTCATGGCGACCTCAACGAAACGGTATACATGTTTCAGCCACCTGGGTTCACAAGTAAGCAGTTTCCTCACCATGTGTGCAGGCTAACTAAGTCATTATATGGCCTGAAACAAGCGCCACGGGCATTGTATGACCGAGTTGCTTCCTATCTGATTAAATGCGGTTTTAAATCAACTGTGAGCGACACATCTCTTTTTGTCTACCCTCAAGGTAACGAGATGGCTTATCTTCTACTATATGTTGATGACATCATCTTGACAGCCTCCTCCAATAAGCTACTTCACTATATCATACAATCTCTCTCAAAAGAATTCCGCATGACTGATCTGGGCCATCTCCACCATTTTCTTGGTATAAATGTTTCTCAATCTAAAGGGGGCCTCTTTTTGTCTCAAGGTAAATATGCAGAATCTATTCTTGCTAGAGCAGACATGTCCAGTTGCAAACCATCCACCACTCCTGTTGACACAACTTCATAATTAAGCGCCACAAGTGGAAATTTGTTGCGTGATGGAACACTCTATCGTCAATTGGCCGGAGCACTACAGTACATAACTTTTACCCGACCAGACTTAACTTATGCGGTGCAACAAATTTGCCTATTCATGCATGCACCCTGTGGCTCCCACTTCCAGTTTTTGAAACGAGTCCTAAGGTATCTAAAGGGAACCCTTACTGACGGTCTTCACATTACTCCCTCTCGATCACACAAGCTTATTGCATACTCTGATGCTGATTTGGAAGGGGGGGGGGGGGGGTGCCCCGACTCAAGAAGATCCACATCAGGCTATTGTGTATTTCTAGGAGACAACCTGGTTTCATGGTCATCTAAGAGACAGCCAACTATCTCTCTTTCGAGTGCAGAAACTGAATATAGAGGTGCTACAAATGCTGTTGCTGAAACAACCTGGCTTCGCAATCTCCTGTCGAGCTTATGGTATTGTGACAATATTTCAGCAGTTTATCTATTTGAAAATCCAGTGCAACTCCAGCGAACTAAACATGTGGAACTTGATATACACTTTGTTCGAGAAAAAGTGCGCATCGGGGCTGTACGTGTTCTACATGTTCCAGTAGATTTTCAGTTCGCAAACATCTTCACCAAAGGGCTCCCGACAACTATTTAATCGCTTTCGTTCCGGTCTATGCATTCGCCCTCCTTCTGCACCGACGGAGGGGGTGTATTAACATGCATTATTTTACCATTTATTGTATTATATTGTATTATTTTATTAGCTGTAATGTAGGTGTCAGTTATTGATTTAGTGGGATGCTTAGTCAATGCTTTCCTTAGATAGAATAGGAAGGTTGTTAGATGTACATCCTGCATATATTATGTATATATTATGCTACTGATGTGAATGAGAATCATCGATTGATTACTGTTTACAAAAAGGTGATGTGAATTGACCCATTCATTTGTAAATGGTTTGAAGTTCTGGCCTCTTACACAATTTTTTCTTCTAAATTTCATTTGTATCGTGCTCACAGTATTAGACAATTAATATTAGGTCATATTAAAGGTCTTATGTTAGGTCATGTGAAAGGTTCCATGCACTCTATTTATAACCTTTGTAAACATTTGAAACATAACAATTATCAATATAATATCTTCTCTGGTTTAACTCACAACAAGGCTGAAATATTTAAGAAAATTAGGGACAAACAAACATGTTGTATTGGCCTATATGAACTATACCAAATAACACACTTGTACACAAAGGTAACACTATTCTCTTATTTATTTACATTTTAGCGTGACACGTTCCACCATGAGAACTTAAGCTTTTTTAACACGCTAGGTTGGAATATTTTTCTCAACTTCAGAATGCAAGTGAAGCTTTTGGAACTATACTAGAGATGATTTAGTACAAGTCTTAATAACCTTTCTCCTAAATAATTCTTGCAAGATATCCTTAGATTTTTAATTGCAAGTATAATTTTTTTTTTTTTTTGTATATCAGCTGGAAAAAAAATGGTGCACTGGAAGAACTCCATCCAGTGTATCTATGCCAACACCTAGGCCTATGCTTTACACTTCTTATTCCCAAAATATGCATTTATTTCACCTGTACTTATAAAATCTTTAACTAATCGAAAATGTTGTTAGTACTACAAATGAGTCCCCGAGTTTCAGTTTACCACCATCATACATCCATCTGTAGGTTTATGTCTACTATAATTTCAACTTATTTTTTATGTATTTTTCATTAAATTATCAATTTGCAGATAATAATGGGACTCTAGGTGAAACAAAAGAACGAATGAAGAGCATCTAGTTAGCTTTTGCCGGGAACCATGAGCCCGTAACCCAGCCTAGTAATGAATACAATGAGTGGTCTGGAACATATTGAAGAAGTTAATAAATTCGTGGAAGAAGCAAATAAAGCCCGTTCATCCTACCCAAAGTGGTAATCTTTTTATTTGTAAGTTTAATTGTTTTATAGTAAACATATGTGCCATATGGAACCCGACTTATCTTTTATGATTGATAGTTTCTAGCAACTTTCTTTTGGGCTTTGGTATGATGATGCCTTTTGAGAAGTCTTTAGAGAAACATGATGATGCTAGGTGAAAGAATCTCTTAGAAATGATTGGGTGTTTGTGTAGGTGGTGTGCAACCATGTCTTGCTTAAATTTTTTTATGCTTGTTTTTGTTCTCTTCTTAAGAGTCACTCATCTAGTTGTGAGTGGTACCCTTACTCATGCTTAGGTTTTAAAATGCTTGCATTTGTGATGCAGGGGCATCTATAAGTTTGAATTTGAATATATATTCAAATTAATTATCTTTTTATTTATTTAGAGTGTTTTTTTATATTTATCATTATCTTTCGTTTGTTAGTATTTAGTATAAATAGAGGGTTAGGTTAACATTTGTTATTAGTTTTGATTAAGTTTTGAATATAAGAACATTGTTCTTGGAACCTTTTGGTTCGTTTATCGTCTTTGATTAACTATTTGTTCCTGAGCCATTTGATCGCTTCCGTATCTGCATCATTTGGTGATACAGGGGCATCTATGAGTTTGAATTTGAATATATATTCAAATTAATTATATTTTTATTTATTTAGAGTGTTTTTTTTATATTTATCATTATCTTTCGTTTGTTAGTATTTAGTATAAATTGAGGGTTAGGGTAACATTTGTTATTAGTTTTTGATTAAGTTTTAAATATAAGAACATTGTTCTTGGAACCTTTTGGTTCGTTTATCGTCTTTGATTAACTATTTGTTCTTGAGCCATTTGATCGCTTCCGTATCTGCATCATTTGGTATCAGAGCTTTGGTTTTCAAATGGCTCGACGTGGAAGAGAAGACACTCTGGTTTCTAGAATCGCCGACCAAGGCAACGACAGAGTTGATCCTGACCCACGTGATCTCAAGATCAAGCGACTCCGGCGAAGAGTATGGGAACTTGAGTTACAACATGAGATCCGTCGACTCAAACAACGGATCCAAGATCTTGAGGCATCATCGACATGGGAGGAAACAGAACCGAAAGAACCCGTCAGGTACGAGTTAACCAAGGATGAGGAGCATCCTACCCATGATGATTTTATTTATCACTCACCTCCTTGCTTCGATAATTACTAGGACGAAGATGTGAATACGGAAAACTTTTTATGGGTGCAACATGCTGTTAACGGAGTTTCCATTCAAGAGGAGAAGGACGAAGGGGTCGGTCATGGCTATAATTATTCAACGGCTCCTGTAGGTATGTTTAATAAATTTCTTGAAACTCATACAGGAATTAAGAGTTATACCCCTGTTACCATCGAGGACCGAAAGTTATTTGAGGATGATCTTTTGGGTTGGAAAGGTCAACCGAGCAAACCAATAATTAAGGATGGTTTGAATTTTTCAATACTAAATTTGGAAGGTGTGAAGATGGGTACGGGCAGTCGTGAGGATCATGGTGATGAAAGTAGGAAAAAGTTGATTGATATGCAAAGTGAGGAAACCATAGGTGTTGCAATATCTCTAAATGTATCCAAATTCACGGCGATTAAACATTATGGGGTGCCCAATTAAATTGATTTTTCAAGTTGCAAAGATTATGGAAGGAGATTAGCCTAATTTTGAATTCCAAGCTGATAAAAATCGTGATGCTAATGTCAAAGATTTGGATAGTATCATCACTAATTTAAATCCAATTCAATTTCACTTTGGTAATATAAAAGTCATGCATTTACCTTCTAAAAGTAAAGGAATTCTCGGAGATCATGATTTCCAAGGAAATAATGGTGGCATATGCAAAATTTTTTTAAAGTTAAGCATGGATGTGAAGGATGCAAAGGAAAAGAGACTTAGCATCCTAGTAGACCCAACTGGTATAGGTTTAAAGGTAGATGAGACGACTCGTGAAATTAAACTGTTTATGCGGATCATGATGGTAATGAATAACAATCGGATTGTTATTCCTTTCGATCCAGGTGGCTTGATCCGAAGTAAAACTCGAGGACGAGTTTTTTTTTTAAAGGCGGGGAGGATGATGCAAGGGGCATCTATAAGTTTGAATTTGAATATATATTCAAATTAATTATCTTTTTATTTATTTAGAGTGTTTTTTTTTTATATTTATCATTATCTTTCGTTTGTTATTATTTAGTATAAATAGAGGGTTAGGTTAACATTTGTTATTAGTTTTTTATTAAGTTTTAAATATAAGAACATTGTTCTTGGAACCTTTTGGTTCGTTTATCGTCTTTGATTAACTATTTGTTCTTGAGTCATTTGATCGCTTCCATATCTGCATCAATTTGTCTAATCGTCAGATGCATCCGTGCAACTATGTCATCTGCCCAGGTTTTTTTTGCTTTATTATTTATTCAATTAATATGTGCTACTAGTATTATTCGTAGGCTTTTGTTGGAGATTTTGCTAATAAGTTAGTAGCAAGCATGTTTAAATAGTTTTAAGCATGCTTAGTGGGAAGAAGGCTGCAAGCATGTTTAAATAGTTTTAAGCATGCTTAGTGGGAAGAAGGCTGCATCTGGTCCTGTGAGTTCCTTCTATATCCAGGCTTACGCTTTTTTGTTGAATCTTTGAAACATATTATCAATCCTTTTTCTTGGTTTTGAAGTTGTTGAGGTGAGTTTCATGCACCAAACACACATGCATAATCCTTATGCTCGTGTTCAACCTATACTCAATGGTTCATTTTGTAGTTGAGTTTGTTCATGCCTCTGTGCAAGTTGAAATCCTTGCAAGTTGAAATCCTTGCAAGTTGTTGCAGGTTTAACAGCACAGTGAAATGAAGGCTACGTTAAACATTCTAGCCGAGGTCATAAGATATTTGGTGAGTAAAACCTAATTAGCTCCTCTCTTCACCATCTTTTGGTCAAAAAGAGTAAAGAGTATACAATCTCTTAAATATTAAGGTTACTTCATTCGAACTATGAAAAATGTTTATATTCATGAACATAAGTAAGTATTTTTAGTTTTGCAAAAATCAATCTAAGTGGCCAATTAATCGGCGACTAGTCGCTAGTCGGCCTCGCCCTTGTAAGTTTTACCTCATCGGCCAATTAATCGCTAGGTGGTCAATGTTCAAATGTGGCCCAAGGCGGCCTTAGGCGAATTTAGGCGGTCCTAATTCTAGTGAGTTTTCCGGCCAAATTCCGGCGAAAGTTTGTACATTCGAGCCAGATTTGTTTATATATATAAAAAACTAAATACTGTTATAAAAATTACATATAAAAATATGTATAAAGATTATATATAAAAATTACAAACCGATTAATCCTAGTTTATCACTAGTCGATAACCCACCACCCGACTAGCGACTAGCGATGTTTATAGCACCAAGTATTATACGTTAAACTTGAAAATTAAATAAGGGGTGTACCTAGCGCTTGACTTAGCTCCTCTTTGTGCATGGTTTGGGGTGGTGCTAGATTGCTAATGATGTACACAACCTTATATTAAACTTTGTGCAGGAGGCTATTTCTCACGGCTTACACCTGTCCTTAAGGCCAATCACACACTTATTTCACATGCAGTTATTTGTTTGAGCGATTATATCACACAATTAAATGCATTTTAAAACTTGTCTAGGTTATACGCTTCGAGACCATGAACTTTGAACATGCACAAAAGTGATAGAGGTACCTAGGTTTTAGCCTTGTGTTTAGCCTGTGACTATCATACCTTGAAATTATCCACTAGTTAGCCATGTTAAGCCGTTTATTTATTATTTTCTTTTGTTTACATCCATATTAGCCTAGCCTTTAATTATTTAAGCCTTTTTTGTGTTAACCCGTGTGTTTAGAAAATCTGACTAAGTTAGTGCTTAAATAGTATGATTCATTTGTTATGTTTGATTAGCTAGTCATCTCAGTTCCTAAATTTGGTTGAGAACGTGTCATTATTTTCGTTAAGAAAAACAAAAAATAACCAAAAATAAAAAGAAAAAATAAAAAATAAATAAAAGAGGGTGAAAAATTGGCCACACCAAAAAAATTAAATGTCTATTAGTAGTTTGTTTGCTAAAGGATTCAAGTTTGTTCATTTGTTCTAGTTTATCAATTGCGTATTGTGTTACATGTTTACCCTAGCGAAGTTAGATTGCTTTAAACACCTTAGCCTTGTTTTTCCCTTGTTTATTCCTACCCTTCACCCTAGCCACGTTACAACCCATATTAAGACCTACTTGATTTGTGCAATATTCAATTGTTAGTTGGTGTAGATGTGACATCTTTACAAGTTTATGATAATGTTGTGTCGTGATGAGGTTGAGAGTATCATAAATATAAACTAGTACATCTTATACTAGTCCACTAAACTACACGAGAGGAGTGAACATTGTGAAAAGTTGTGAATTATTGTATGTGTTTAAAATCTTTAAATAAACTGAGTTTAGTTAGTACGTATGTTGTTTTCAAAAATTAGTATTACGGTGGCTTGTTAAGTTCTAATTCTATTGAGTGTGACTAGATTGGTGATTGTGTCTTTAGGGGAAAATAGTGGTAGACATTGGTTAGACATTTATGTGATTAAATGTTTTGATGTTAGATATATCGTGGGATGAGTTTTGCTTAGGGACAAGCAAAGTTTAAGCATGAGGATATTTGATGTGGCCTAAAATATATATAAATATTACTTCAATCGTGACTTATGATTTCACCACCGCCGACGTCGTTAGAAAAGATGTGATGACACTATTTATGTTGTGATGAGACAAAGAATACCCAAATAAACCCACATGGATACTTAAAGCCTCATCCATGTATAGACTGCTAAAATTACAAAAATACTCCTTTATTACTGCTCATTCAATTGATAAATTAACTATAGGGTAATTACCTTTAGAACCCACTGAATATATTAGTTGCAGAAATCATTTAACTAAACCAAAATAAATAAACATATTAAACATCAAATGGAAATTAAATAGGTTGGAAATTGAGATGATAGTAAATTACGTTAAGATGATGTAGGTGGATTTTTAGTTGTTGAATCAATTAATATTGATTAGATCGTTTTATGTTAGTTTAGTTTATTTGAATCCATATCAAAAGCCACAAATCTAAATTCAAATATTACAGACACATGAGATGAATATTTGAGTAAAGAATTCTGTCTATTTGAATAAAAGTCCACTGGAATAATTCTTGACTACATAAAGTTTGAGCCCATAAAAAGAAATTAAAGGCCTATATTCATGGGTGGAAACCACAAAAATTTGACGGCAATTAAAAAGAAAGAAAGATTCATTGACGGAGAGGGAGGCATACGCACGAGAAGAACAAAAATTCAACATCTCATTATTTTGACTTCAACTTGGAGTTTTGAGTACGTTTAGAGAGTAATCATAAAGCAAGGAGCAAGATCGTAAAGCAAGGATTGAAGCATTCAAGCATCGAAGATCATTCGGTTTCATCTTGTTTTTTATTATTTTTCTTTGTTTTATCGATTCTCTCATTTATGTTTATAAAGTTTGCAACGTTATTATTGTTCGTAATGTTTTGATCACTATGAGTAGCTAACTTTTTAATACTACATAGGTTGGGTTGAAAACGAACATGTTTGATTAAATATTTGATTTGATTTCGTATATTTGTTTATTAATATTAGAACTTGATTATTTTCTCAATTAAATATGAACACATGTATTGTTTTATGCTTGAAAGTTATTGTCATGCTCGTGTATGTTTGATCTTGATTGATTGCGTGACATCTAGATTAGGTTTTACACGTTAAAATTAATTACATGGTGTTATTAATTTTAAGCTTTGATTAGAGATAATATTATTAGTTTTGACTATGACTTGATAGTATTTTCAATATGTTACCTTATCTAAAACTTAGAGGTAATAGATATTACTTAAAACCTTCTACTCATTGTTTGTTAGGTTTAGATTTCGTGAAAGCGTATTTTGCCTTTCATTCGTGGTGTTAGTGTTTTAAGATATTTAATTATATTTAATCAGGTTGTCCTTTATCTTAGGGTTAGAAAATATAATCTTAGAGATATTATGGTAGAAAACCTAGGGGTGATATTCTATTAAACATTTTAATAAACCTATCTAGTGCTTCATGCGTGTCTTTGGTTTTCTTAGGGAGTAGCAACATACCTAGTTAACCCTAGATACGTACTTTTAGAGATAGTCATATGAGTCATTGCCTTTGTGTCATTACATGTTAGTTGGATTCCTACCTAGGTAGTTGTTTCGCATATTTGATCATCTTCAAGTTCCAAGTTTGAATTCTTATTTGTTATATTCTTTCGTCGTGTTTAGATTTATTAATTTTATTTAAATTGTTTATTAATAATTACTTAAAATAATCTAATTAATTAGGTTAGAAGTCGATAGAGGTTTAGAACGAAATCCGCCAAACGTTTCTCTAGGGTTCGATATCCGGATTTACCTAAACTCTGCTATATCACGACCAGTACACTTGCCGTTTGTGTGAACTTTAGTTGGGAATTTTCATTTTAAAACTAATTTGTTAAAAAAGTTTTTTTAATCAAATATTATATATATATATATATATATATATGTAATTTCATATATATATATATGTAATTTCACACATCAAGGACCTAGGCGGTCCTAATTGGCCTAAAATCGGAAATTCCAGTGAGTTTTCCGGTGAAAATTTGTAAATTCCAGTCAGATTTGTTTATATATATATATGTATATATATATATAACTAAACAATTTTATACAAATTACATATAAAAAGTGTGTTTATATATATATATATATATATATATATATATATATATATATGTATATATATAAATTTGAAAATTATATTTAAAGATTCCACACCGATTAATCGCTAGTCGATACCCCCATCGCCCGACTAACGCCTAGAGATTATTACAACACTAACGCTTATACATTAAACTGGTAAATTAAATAAGGGGCATACCTAGTGCTTGACTTAGCTCCTCTTTGTACATGGTCTGGGGTGAGGTTGGATTGCAAATGATGTATACAATCTTATCTTACACTTTGTCTAGAAGGCTGTTTCTCATAACTTGAACCCATGACCTCAAAGCCAATCACACACTTTGATTTGAACTTAGATCGGCTATTTTTTTTTTATTCAAAGAATGGGAATTACAAAGACTTACATAAGAGAACAAATTTTAACCTATTCTTAATACGAACATCACTAAACTTGGTATATAATAGGCTACTAAGAATTAATTTGACCGACTAAAATTATAATTACAGGTTACTACTCTTCACATTTTTAGTCCTTAAATTTTGTGATCTTCAAACCATCCATTAGAGATATGTACCTCCCTAAGTGCATTACCTGAACTAGACCAATTTCAACTAGACAAATCTATATCTTTGGTATAATATAACGACTAACGTTTGTTGTTTATATCGATCTATAAAACAGACGCTGCATTTTTTTCTTTAGTTTTGTGATCAGGAGAATGGTTATAGCTAAGGGCTCTAAATTAGAGCCTATAATGTCAGTTAAAGAAATTAACATCCAGTGGGCTTTTTCTAAATGTCAAGGGTTCTAACAACTTAATAAGGTATGCTCTAAGTCACATATTCATGTTTGTTATCTTTTGTTATTAAGAATATCTAAGCATTTTCTAGTTCTTGTATTTTTCTGCTTGCTGGATGAAAGATAGAATTGTGGTTCATACCTAGTTAATCTCCATGGAAATTTAAGGTTACTTCCATTGTGTTCGAATGCTGAGGTTAAAAATGTTTATACTTATGAACATCACTATCACAATATGTATTACACTATATGCATTTTAGACAGGAATATTGCTTGAACTTCATCATATTTACCAACCTTTCTGTAATTCTTGTGTGTAAATATTGCCTGAATTTTATCATATCTCTATATTAGCTTGATTTTTGTAAATATATTCTCAACACACTCATGCATGTGATCTGCCACTGTTCAGTAATTTTTGTGTGTAAATATGTTGTTAACAAAATAAATAGTTTGCTCATGCTGTCATTAGCTGAACAGTTGATAGCCTAATTAAAGTGAGTCAGATTATAGAGCTTTTACCCTGGCTTTTGTAGATGAAAGGGTTCGGAGGAAGGTTTTCTCATTCTGATCCAACTTCTTTAAAGTACAGTGTACGAGGTTGACCTTGATCCAATTCTTCTAAGTGTGACAACCTTCAATATGAATCTTGAAAATATATTCTCATGTAAATTATTTCATTTATTGTATTGACTTGTTTGTAAATGCAGGATAATGTGGAGTGAATATCATCTTTGTGGTATTGATCAACTACATAAAATCATGGGATCCATCTGGATGACTCTCTAGTATCAAATGAGTCTTTTGGTACAAGAATATATGGAGTTTTCAGATTTGGTTTTCAAATGCTTGATCAAACTTAAAGGTTAGTTTTATTCACTTCTAGTTTTGTTTTAATTATGCGCATTGTTAAACCTCAATAGCCATTGTTAATGGCTATGTGTTAACTTTTTAATTTAAAGTATAGGAGTCGAAATCGATAGGTTAATCCAAAACACTTATTGTCCATAATTTTTTAAAATGTTACAAAAAATAGTTAGTTTGTCAAATATAATTACACAAATTATATTTTTTCAATAACAATTCCACCTTCTAGTAAAATGATTTAGGAGATTTTTCAAAATGCACTTTCATTCACTTAAGATCCATTTGACCCACCTAATCCTATATTTATGCTTTGGTTGTCAAAGATATTTGGAGTTTTTAGTTTTGGTTGTCAAATGCTTGGTCAAACTTACAAAGGTTAGTCTTATTCACTTCTTGTTTTGTTTTAGTCATGCGCATCTAGATTTGGTATACAAATAGCATATCACACCACTCGACAAATGATACATAAAATTAAGCACTCTCTAACCCCAATAGCAGTTGTTAATAGGGTATGTCTTATCAAGTAGAAGGTTCCTTGTCACATAAATCAAGAATAAAATAATAAAAGTCCATAGTGTCTCGTCCGCACTGATTAGCCCAACATGTTGTATTGGACCCTTTGAAACCCATAGCCCATTCATAAACCCATACCACCACATACTAACATAAGCCCAATCCCACCTCCCATATATGTGACTAAACACCCTTCCAAACCTATTAGAGAAGTCCACATTCATGATCATCAACACCTTTCTAAGCCCAATATGCATTATATGGCATGCTAGCCAAATCCAATATATGCTACTAATGACCCTGTGATCGCGTAGCAATTTCAATATTTATCTAACCTTAATACATGAATTTACATTGTGTTTGTTATGAAATGAGTTTACTTTGGTTATGTTTGGTTTGTAGGTGTTCGTAGCTTAAAAATTTTATTTTGAGGCAAACAAAACAAAATACAGAACTACAAGGTCTGAAAACGTAAATATCAAAAGTTACGAAATAGGCACGGTTTGTGGAAGCCTGACGTATAATACACTAGGTGGCATATGAGCGGCATACAAGATGGTGTATTTGAAGAAAAAGAAAAAAAAAACTTGGACGTATGATACGCCTAGTGTCAGCGTATCATACGCCTAGTGTCAGCGTATCATACGCCAGGGCTCTAATAGACACTGAATTTTAGAGATTTTAAAATTTAGTCAATCCAATCCCAATTCAAAGATTAATTTTCCCTGTATGGAATTTGATGAATTCAAGCTGATTTTGGGTGTCTTCAAGCCTTCCAATTCACCATAATTCATCTCGAGTAATTATTCGAAGTAATTTTTGAAGATTAAATCTTGTCAATGTGTGGCTAGAAAGTGATATTGGTAAATTGATGATTTTGTGAACAAATGAAGCTTGAAAGCTTATTCTGTTATTATCATTTTAATCAAAAGTTAAAATCTTGAAACTTATTTTGTAGCAAACCCTAGTTTAGCATACCGATTGTTGATCTTGGGTAAGTCAAGGCGATAAGCTACGGGGCCAATTTTCGTAATGATAAGGAAGGGACCAAAATAGCGAGGACCTAGTTTGTGATGACGATGGCTTTTCAGAGAGGTTTGCACATAAGGCTGCAATTTTACGAAGACCCAATCACCTACATTGAAGGTACGATCCACGCGATGGCGATTGGCCGATTGGTGCATACGATTCCGAGCATTCTCCAATGAAATCTTTAAGTTCTTCAATTTAAGTTCACGAGCGTGAAATAACTCTTCCACCGAAGCAATCTTCGAATCATTAGGAATGTATGGAATGTGCAGTGGAGGTTTAATGCCATACAGAGCTTCAAATGGGGTCATGCCTATAATGGAATGTCTCGTAGTATTATACCACCATTCCGCCAAGGTTAACCATTTAAACCATAGCAACGGAGTATCCATAACCATAGCACGCAGATACGATTCTAAGCAGCGATTAAGCACCTCAGTCTGACCATCGGATTGAGGATGGTAAGCAGTAGAGTACGACAAGGAAATGCCTTGAAGTTTCATAAAATATTTCCAAAATTGACTGAGGAATAAAGAGTCACGATCGGAAACGATGGTGGCGGGACATCCATGTAATTTGAAAACATTATCGAACACAGCTTGGGCAACGTGTGCTGCCGAATATGGATGTGTAAGCCCAACGAAATGACCATATTTAGTAAAACGATTAACAACCACCAAAATCGAAGCTTTTCCAAATGATTTCGGAAGTCCATTGATAAAATCCATGGAAACATCCGAAAAGATAGTAGTAGGTACTGGTAATGGCTGAAGTAACCCAGGAGTAGCGATTCTTTCATACTTGCTTCGTTGACAAGATTGACAATCTTGAATGAATGTACGAACAGCTTGTGAACACCTCTTCCAATAAAAAAGTTCACGAAGACGATGGAGAGTTGTTGTGTAACTTGAGTGGCCACCCATAGGTGAAGAATGACATAAAGCAATTAAGTCTACTCGCAGGGTAGCATCATCACCAATTATTAACTTACCCTTGCGTTTGAGAATGTGGCCATCCCATGTATAGTGTTTCACAGTACCGCCCTTTTGTAATGTTGTTAAAATGAGGTACAATTGATGATCCGCGGTCCAACTTTGTTGAATTCGTGGCCACAATAGAGGATCAATGGAGCTCAAACTCATTTGAAATAGAGTCGATCCCTCCATTCTGGACAAGGCATCAGCAACCTGATTCACTGTACCTTGTTCATAAATGATTTCAAAATCATAGCCCAAGAGTTTGGATAACCATGCTTGCTGGAGCGGGGTATTGATCTTTTGATTGAGAAGAAACTTAAGACTTTTCTGATCTGTCTTGATGATGAAACGTTGGGAGATGAGATAATGGTGCCAATGCTTTACAGCCATTAAAATGGCTAATAACTCCTTTTCATAAACAGATAATGACTATTGTTTTGGTGCCAAACTCTTACTTAAGTAAGCTAATGGGTGATTCTCTTGCATTAACACTGCACCCAAGCCTTTGGCAGAATCATCAGTTTCAATAACAAACGGTTTGGTAAAATCAGGTAAAGCGATCACAGGAGAAGAAGATAAAGCATGTTTTAATTGATCAAAAGCTTGTTGTGCTTCTCCATGCCAAGTAAATGCGTCTTTCTTGAGTACATTTGTAAGAGGCTTAGCAATGATACTAAAAGATTTGATAAAACGTCTGTAGGACCCCGCTATGCCCAAAAAACCCCTCAATTGTTTAACTGTTTTAGGGACTGGCCAATCATGATTTTGGAAGGATCGTTGCTCATACCATCCTTGGTAATTATATGCCCCAAATAATCAACTTGACCACCAGCAAATGAGCACTTAGATTTCTTAGCAAATAAGGAATTAGCTCGTAGTAGCTGTAACAGTGCTTCCAAGTCAACCAAGTGTTGATCAAGCGTAGTGCTATAGACCAATATGTCGTCGAAGAAGACTAAGGCACACTTTCTCAGAAGAGGCTTAAAAGTTGCATTCATTAATGCTTGAAAAGTGGCAGTTAATGAATGAAAAGTGGCAGGTGCATTTGTAAACCAAAGGGTAAAACTAGAAATTCAAAGTGCCCTTGGTGAGTACGAAAAGCTGTCTTGTGAACATCAGCTTCATGCATTCGGATTTGATGGTAACCCGATCTCAAATCCAACTTTGAAAAGACTGTAGATCCCCCTAACTCATCAAATAATTCCTTAATGAGTGGAATAGGAAAACTATTCTTTACAGTTGCTTCATTGAGCTTCCTATAATCCACACACATCCTCCAAGATCCGTCTTTCTTCTTAACCAAAATTACCGGTGCTGCAAATTAGCTAGTACTCTCACGGATTAGACCCATGTCCTTTAATTCCTGAGTCATTTGTTCAATGATATCTTTTTGAGCAGCTTGGTAGCAATAAGGTTTTTGTACGATCGGATTAGTGCCCTTTTTTAAGATAATTTGATGATCACATACTCTAGATGGAGGTAGAGAAGTGGGCACTTGAAAAACATCTTCATATTGCTTCAGTAAATTCTCAACTGCTACTCGAATTACATTGGTGCCAGATACTAACGGAACATGCTAAGGAGGAACAGCAGGTTGAGCGTGGATACTGAATAAATGTGCATGGTTAATGCTATTATCATGAACTAACCATTCCTGTAGTTTATCAGCTGAACATAAGGTTACTCCGCCAGATTTAGCACCCTTAAGTTCGAATACATGTCCCATTAACCGAAAACTTCATGGTTAGAGCCTTAAAATTCCAAGTGATATCATTGAGACTGTGTAACCACTCGATGCCCAATACCATATCATAATTGGAAAGTGGTATGAGTAATACATTGGTCTTAAACCAATTACCTTGCATTGACCACTGGAAATCACTACACATCTGGGTACAAGAGATTAGATTTCCATCTGCTACTATAATCTTTACCGACGGTATCTCTTTCAACTGACAATGCAATTTGTTTGCAAGATTAACATCTAAGAAATTATGTGTTGAACCCGAATCGATGAGTATGTGTAATGGTTTCATTCCAACTGCCCCCACAACCCTCATGGTAGAGTAAGAATGTACTCCCATAAGTGCATTTAAAGAGATTTGAGGGTCAACTGGTCCAGTCATTATACACTCATCAGAAATAGGAATTTCGTCTACTAATTCCTCTTCGAAAACCTCCACAGAAAAAAGTTGTTTATTCTTACATACATGTGCCGGTGTAAACTTTTCATTACACCCAAAACATTCGCCCTTAGCCCTTTTATCTTCTATTTCCTTCGGGGATAACCTACGATTTGTAAGTGGCTTAGCATTAAAAGGTGGTGCTGGCAACAGAGGTAGATTAGCAGCATTATTGGAGGGGAAACTCTTCTGATAGTACTCAGTGTTCTTACTATTAGCCAATGACTGATTAGATTTGTAAGATTTGGGCCAATAATGATTATGAATAGATTTTAGATTTTCTTCTTGCATGAGAGCTAACATATACGCTTCAGGTAAATTCTTGGGTCTTAATAGTCAAAGAGGATTACCTATTTCAGGTTTAACCGCTTTTAGAAACAAACTAGTAGCATACTCATCACAGATAGTTACCTTGGTTAAGGCAAGGTCGAATTCCTGGCATAACTCTTGCAAGGAACCTGTTTGCAAGGTCGAATTTCTTGCTTCCGAGACATATTTGGTTTTGCAAGATATTAAACTTCAGAAGTTTTATTCAAAAGACGAATAAATCTTCTGAGCCTTGATTGCTTTTGAAAGAAGATTGTTTTTCAAAACATATAAGTACTTAAAAGCATGTTTAAGATTTGAAAGATATATTAGAATTTCTTCCAAAGGTAAATTTCTTAGTAAGTAGTTATTAGATTTGAAGATATCACTTACTTCCGAAGTTAATTTAATGTCTTTCAAAAGAAAATATATTTTCAATTCTTAAAATCCTAAGAAATATCATTTAGAAAAATTTTCTTTCAAGGTAAACAGAGCTTATATGAGTGATGAATTATACAACTTTAAAGACACATGTTTTAATAATAATCTTGAAATTAATTTAAGAAAATCTACTTAAAGTTAATCATCCCAATAGCTGATACAATATATTTAAATCTTTGTTCATCAAAAGTTTTAGTGAACATATCAGCATATTGACTAGTGACTAGTGACTATGACATGTCATAGCTCGCATCCTTTGGAGGCTAGCTGGAACACTAATCTAGATAACAAAATCAATGTAAAGTCAAAAGGCAGATTGCCTTTTGACTAGTGACTATTACATGTCATAGCTCGCATCCTTATCTATTACAAAAAGAATAAAAGTATAAATTAGAAAGTTATAGACTTTAAGACCTTAATCTACAGTTCACAAAAGTATGAAAATATCACTAACTTATATAAGTTGGTGAGTCTTCAAAGATAGCAGCAGAGAGTGGTTCAGCTTTTGTCAAAACTATGTTAGAGAAAGCATATCTTCTCTATATTTAGAAGAAATCAGTTTCTTGGCTTCAGAAGACTTTATCTTGAAGCTACGGAAGACTTCATCTTTGGCTTAGGAAGAAATGGTCTTTGGCTTCGGATGATTTGACACTTAGAGAATTTTTTAATGCTTTTCTCAAATCTTGTGAAGTAATTTCCTTTGCACTTCAGTATGAATGCTAAGAGCTTTTTGAGCCTCTGAGATAACTCTTACATGTTGCCTTGGTTGAGTAGTGTATAGGAACATATAATTGAGCTGAGATCTAGGGGTTCTAGACTAATTTTAAATTGTTAGTCACCCAACATTAGTTATTTATTATAGTGTGTTATCAAAGCAAATGGTATTCATTTTGTAAGTGCAATATAGTAGATGTTCGCTACTCATTGAAAGGAAACCATTAGGTATGAAAACAAAGACCAAAGTTTCAAGCTTTGATAAGGTACACAAAAATGTATACACACTAATATATGACAACTAGCTCTTTTGACACTCATGATAATCACTCCACTTTACTTATGATACTATGTGTTATCTCTGATTGCTTTTGTACTTGTGGATTCTAAGCTTAATATTGATTATGCTTTAACTTTCTAATGATCAATGATGTCTTTCTCCAAAGGAGTTTCACCCATACTAAGTTTTATCCGGATTCTATGTTTTATATTGAGTTGAATTCTAGTGAATGTGTTATATACTTTACAAAAATTCTTAACCCTTAACCTATTTCTATAAGAAATCTTACCATTTGCTTCAATTGCATGGAGTTCAACAACGAATGTCATGTTCTTACCATCCTCAGATGGATGTGCAAACAGAAGTACTTAATAAATGCTTGGAGTCATATTTGAGCTGTATGTGCTTTGAAAGACAACAAGATTGGGTCAAATGGTTACCTTTAACAGAATTCTAGTATAATACATCTTAGTCTGCTACAAAATGTACGCCTTTTGAGATCATCTATAGTCAACCACCCCTTCTTCATATTCCTATTTTTCCTGGAGAGAGTAACATTGAAGAAGTAGTTAGAAGTCTCTCGGTGTGGGAAGAAGTTATCAAGATCTAAAAAAATAATTTACATCAAGCTCAGCATCGAATGAAGCAATTAGCTGATTCTTATCGCACTAAACGAAGTTTTCTTGTGGGAAATTGGGTTTACTTAGACTGCTCCCATCGGAGAGTATTGGTTTGGTCGGTCGGGAATAAAAGAATTAAAAATATATCACAATTCAAAAGTGGGCTGCGACCGGGTCGTTTCACCAACCTTAAGTCAGTCGTCAAAGTGTAAGGAAGTAAAGATTTTTATTAACCTTTTTAATTAAGATCCACATGTTATATTTAATTGGTTTGATGTATAAAAACTTCTCATTGAAAAATCCAAACTTTATCTAATTCAAAAAAATATAAAAAAAATATTAAATTAATAAAATTATTTTCTATTTATTTATAAAGTATAATATCGATATGCTTTCGTATCCGATTTTGTTTTTCAATTTATAATCTGTTTGATTTTCTATTTTTGACCATAGAATTATGGATCCAAATTATATATTGAAATAAACAAACTCATTTTAATATTTTATTAATTTAACATAATATAAACTAATCAAAAACTATATTTTATTTGATAAAAAATTGGTTGGGTTGGGTTACTAATGAGAGTTAAAGTTTGGTTATAGTTGGGTTGTATAGGTGGAAGGGAGAGAAATTAGTTTTTTAATAAATAATTTGATTGGGTTGGGTTGTGAATGGGAGTAGTTTTAAAGGTCCAACCTTATAGACAGGCTACTCTACAAGGTCGGTCCAATCAGAAACCAACAGCTAAATATTATGGACCATATGCAGTGCTAGCTAAGGTGGGTCAAGTAGCTTACACACTATAGTTACCTGGTCGATGCGCTGGATTTTCTCTCCTTAAAAAATATCATGGCTCTTGTCCTCCGCAACAGATGGACGTGACGGATTGGAGATTATAGAATAGATACCCGAGTTATTCATTGATATTCGAGTTATTAAAAAGCATAATCGAGCTGCTGTTCAGTGGCAGGTTAAATGGCGTGGAGCAATGGCAAAAGATGCTACGTGGGAATCTTCAACTTTAATGACCCAATGGTTTCCTACTTTTGATCCTTGGGGTCAAGGATCTTCTTAACCGGGGGGCATTGATACGTATTATCTATTGGTAGTTATAGGTTGTTATGGTTGTTAAGTGTGGTTGTTAGAAATAGTCAAAGTCAATAGTCAAAGTCAATAGTCAAAGAAGTCATTAGTATAAATAAGGGATTGTAATAAGTGAAGGTGTACAGAAAATTATTAGTGTTCTTTTCTATCTCTTGTAACTGCCTTTAACTACTTTCGAGAATCTTTCTCTTCTATGATTCTCTCAATGTTAATATGAATTCAACCATTGTTTCAATCTTAAATTCTCTTCTATCTCTTCACGCGTCAAATTATAACTGTAATTTCATTATTGTTGAGCTTCCGAAGTTAGTTTTATTATTCTATGGATGTGATTTTGCCGGTAAAATGTGATTCTACTTTTTATCAATTATTTGACACTTTCTATTTTTAACCCAAAAACATGTCAGTATTTGATTAAATCTATTCAAGTGCAAATTATGTATATAAAATTAGTATTATCCAGCTTGTTAGTTTTATTATTCTAACAATTTGATTTTGCCATTGAAAGTTATTCTGAATTTCACCATATTTTCGGTACTTTCCATTTTTAGAGCGAAAATTAGTAAAAATTTGATGAAATTTCTTCACACGTTAATTTATATGTGTAATATTTTTATTAATCATCTTCAAGACTTAGTTTTATTGATATATGGATATGATTTCGTCAGTAAACAGTTATTTCAATTTTCGTCAATTATTTGATACATTCTATTTGTAGCTAGAAAACACTTGAATATTTGTTGAATCTCTTTACGCGTAAAATTATGTGTTTGAATTCAATGTTATCTAGCTTCTAAAATATGTTTGATTGTATTAACAATTGATTTCGCGTAATAAAAAGTCATTGTAAGTTTCGTTAATTTTTTCGTATTTTCCATTTTAGTCCCAAAAACATGTGAATATTTGCTTTAATCTATTCACGTGCAATTTATGTGTATAAATTTAGTATTATACAGCTTCAAAATTTGGTTTTATTGTTCTAACAATCCGATTTCAATAAAAAGTCCTAAATTTCGTCAATTTTTTGTTACTTTCCATTTTTAGCCCAAAAATGTGTGAATATTTAAATAAATTTCTTCAAGCGTCAATTTATATGTGTAATTTCAGTATTCTTCGGCTTCTAGACTTAGTTTTATTGATTCATGAATCTAATTTCGCTAGGAAAAGGTGAATTTTTGTCAATTATTCGACACTTTCTATTTTTAGCAAGAAAACGGTTAAATATTTGATTATATCTCTTCTCACGTAATTTTATGTGTATAAATTTAATCTTATCCAGCTTTCAAACTAAGTTTGATTATTTAAACAATTGAATTTCCTACTAACAAGTCATTATGAGGTTTCATTATTTTTTCGGTACTTTTCATTTTTAGGCCGAAAACATTTGAATATTTGATTAAATCTTTTTACTTACAATTTATGTGTATAAATTTAGTATTATCCAAATTCCAGACTTAGTTTTATTATTCGAGCAATTTCATTTCACAGGTAAAAAGTCTATCTGAATTTCGTTAATTTTTCGCTGCTTTTCGTTTTTAGCTAGAAACCGCGTGAATATTTGAGTAAATTTTTTCACACATCAATTTATATGTGTACTTTTAGTATTTTTCGTCTTGCAGACTTAGTTTTATTGATCTATGAATCTAATCTTGCAAATAAAAGATGATTCTAAATTTCGTCCTTTTTTCAACCCTTTCCATTTCTAACAAGATAACACTTAAATATTTGATTAAATATCTTTACTCTTAAATTCATGTGTATAAATTCAATGTTTTCCGGCTTTCATACTTGGTTGGATTGTTTTAACAATCGATTTCCAGCTTCTCCGAATAACTTTTTACTACGCGAAATCAATTGTTGAAACAATGAAACTAAGTATGGAAGCTGGATAACATTGATTTATTAAAAAGTCATTTAAAGTTTTATCATTTATTCCCGAAAACGCTTATATATCAGATTAAATCTTTTAATTCGTCAATTTATGTTAATAAATTAAGTATTATCCAGCTTCCGAACTTCATTTTATTGGCATAAATTCATTCTAATCTTCATAAATTATTCGGCACTTACCATTTTTAGCCCGAAAACGTGTGAATATTTGTTTAAATATTTTCAAGTATTATCGTGTCTGCAGGCTTAGTTTTATTGATCCAGGGTTATGATTTTGCTAGTAAAAAATCATTCTAAATTTAGTCAATTATTTAGCACCTTCCATTTTTTTCTTAAAAACGTATGAATATTTGATTAAATTAATTCACAAGTAAATTTATGTATAGTTATTCCAGCAATCTGATTTTGCCAGTAAAAGGTTATTAGAAGTTTCGTCAATTTTTCAATACTTTTCATTTTAGCTCGAAAAGATGTTAATATTTGATTAAATATATTCATGTGCAATTTATGTGTAAAAATTTAGTATTATCCTGCTTCTAGACTTAGATTTATTATTCTAGCAATCAGATTTTGATAGTAAAAAAATCATTCTGAATTTCATGAATTTTTCGGTACTTTCCATTTTGGCTCGAAAACGTGTTGATTAAATCTCTTCACGTGTCAATTTACATGTGTAATTTTAGTATTGTCCAACTTCCAGACTTAGTTTTATTGATCTATCTTGGGATCTGAATTCGCCAGTAAAAAGTCATTTTAAATTTCATCACTTATTCGATAGTTTTTATTTTTAGCAAGAATACAATTCAATATTTGATTAAAATTCAATCACATGTTTATTTATGCGTCTAAATTAAGTACTATCTATGAATTTGATTTAACCGGGAGAAATTCATTCTATATTTCTTCAACTATTTAGCACTTTCAATTTTTAGCCAAAAAAAACTTTGAAAATTTGATTACATCTCTACAAACTTCAATTTATGTGTATAAATTCAGTATTATTCTTCTTACGGTCTTAGTTTTATTGTGCTAGCAATTTGATTTCGCTAGTAAAAAGTCATTTTGACTTTCGTTAATTTTTCGATACTTTTCATTTTAGCCCGGAAACATGTGAATATTTAACTAAATCTATTCATGTGTAATTTATGTGTATAAATTTAGTATTAACTAGCTTTCAGATTTAGTTTTACTGTTCTAGCAATGTGATTTCGCCATTAAAAAGTTTTTATGAATTTTGCTAACTTTTCGACACTTTCCATTTTTAGCTCGAAGACGCGTGAATATTTGATTAAATTTCTTCACGTGTCAACTAAAAATGTGTAATTTCAGTATTGTTCAGCTTCCAGACTTAGTTTATTGATCTATGGATCAGATTTCGGCGATAAAAAGTGATTCTAATTTTCATTAATTATTCGGCACTTTCTATTTTTAGCAAGAAAACAGTTGAGTATTTGATTAAATCTCTTCACGCGTAAATTTATGAGTACAAATTCAATGTTATCCAACATTCAAACTAAGTTTGATTGTTTTAACAATCTATTTCGAGTAGTAAAAAGTCAATGAGTTTCGTTA
Source organism: Flaveria robusta (assembly GCA_025506415.1). Taxonomy (NCBI): domain Eukaryota; kingdom Viridiplantae; phylum Streptophyta; class Magnoliopsida; order Asterales; family Asteraceae; genus Flaveria; species Flaveria robusta. Next base: position 95,019 of record CM046461.1, read on the forward strand.
ATTTTTAGGTACTTCACTTTTTTAATTAAAAAACATGTGAATATTTGATTAAATGTATTCACATGCAATTTATGTGTATAAATTTAGTATGGGCAAATACCATAAAAAACCAACATACTTTTAGTTTTTCTCATAAAAGTTCTTATATAATTTTTTGCAAGTAAAAGAGCAACATACTTTCTGTTTTGCCTCATAAAAGTCACTCAACATTTTTTGCACATAAAAAACCAACATAAATTCTATTTTTTGATATAAAAACCACTCAACAATTATTTACACATTAAATTCTATTTCCCCCCCCCCCCCCCCCGCATTGTTTAGATTTTTAACTCGTGAAAATGCATCAGAACTTGTCCTTATTGTGCCAATCTCGAACTCACCATCAAACTCATCTTTTTTCTTTCTATAAATGTGACCTTCCGGAAGGAATCTTTGATGTCCCATGTATACAAGCTTTTTGCAATTTTTTAACTATATCGAGTGTGTCTCGTCTTCACAAATGGAACAAACTTTCTTACCCTTAGTACCGTATCCTCACAAGTTACCATACGCTAGAAAATCATGTATAGTGTAGAAAATCATGGCGTGCAATGTAAATTGTTGTCCACACCCTCCTTCCAAAGCTTTTGTAAGTCTTTAATCAAGGGAGATAAATACATATCAATATTATACCACGCTGTCTTGGACCTATCAACAACGACATCATAATGTACTTTCATTTCATACATAAGCACGTTGGAAGATTGTAGATGTATAAAAGATTCGGCCATGTACTGTGAGGACTACTCATGTTACCAAATGGATTGATCCCATCTAAACTAAGCCCAAACCGTATGTTTCTTTTCTCCCTCAAACGTTGGATGCTTTCTATCAATGATTCTCCACTAAGGTGAATTGGCAACATGTCTTAGTTTTTCGTCAATTACACGTTCATTTGAATTCCAACATAACAATTTTGCATCTTTTTTCATTTGAAAATAAACTTTTAAGTCCCAGTATAATAAGGAGATACCAGAAAATTTCAGCCGGTGGTCCATTTTTTGTCACATCTTCATCACATTCATCAGAATCTTTTTTTTTTGTGTATATACCTTGATGCACCACACTTATCACATTTATGTTTATTTTCGTACCCGTTTCTATACAAGATGCAATTATTTGGACATGCATGTAATTTTTCAACTTCCAACCCCATCAGACACATCAATGTTTTTGCTTGGTATGTTGAAATTGGTAATTCATTGTCTTTTGGAAGAATTTCATTCAAAAGCGCCATTAGACTTGTTAAACTTTTATCGCTCCATCTGTTTTCAGACTTAAGTTTAAACAAATTTAACACAACGTCAAGTTTGCTACATTTAAAACCGGTATATAAGGGTTTTTCTCCTTCAAATATGTGTGTTGCAACTTTTCTTGTTCGGCCTTATTTATATTAGTCTCCATGTCATGTAACATTTCAGTATTGCAATTGTTAGTGGGTTCATTTGGAAGCTCATCATCTTTATCAAAATTTAATGGGTTGTCGTTGTATGTATTATATCATTAATGTGTAAAGTGGTCGACAAAGTATTAAATTCAAGAATTGATTCTCCATGCTCTGACCAACAATGGTATCCATGCATAAACCCGTGTCGTAACAAATGATACTCTATTTTATCAATATCCTCAAAATATTGAAAGGTTTTACAAACGAAACAAGGACAACAAAATTTTCAGTTACCTGTTTTCGAACGATTTTCTTTGGTTTCCTTTTTAAAACATTGAACACCCTCCGCATAAATTTATGATGAACACAAACTTTTATAAATCCAAGCATCACGATCCATCTGAAAAGTAAAAAAAACAAGTGATGTAGTTGTAAGTAACCGGTAATCAAAGGCGGTGAATCCTAACCCACTTTTTGAATATTCTAACTCATATGTATACATTTAATGTGTTGACTATTTAAGAAAAAATGGGCAACATTTCCCCTTAACTCCCCAAGAATGCGTATAAAACGCAAACCCGAAGGAGTGTATGAGAAAAATGCTGATTTTTTCTTAAATAGTCAAACACGTTAAAATGTATACACGTCCTAATGAGATAGAATATTTAAAAGCAGTCCCAATGAATACAATCCAAAAGTTATGTCTATTTGATAAATTTTGGACGGGTATACTCTAATGGTTTGTCCCTAAATTCATTTACAAATATTATCCAAACACACATATACATATACACATAGATATATATAACATACATACACATGAATGCAAATATTAACTAATAGTATACATAAGATTTGTGTAGATTAGTGCGAATATTAGCTAATTGCATATCAAGTTTATGTGTTTTTTTAACTAGTCAAAATATGGCAAGCTTGCATCTTTTACTTGTGCATACTCATCTACAACTTGGTAAGCTTGCATCTCTAATTCAATCCGACATATACACACATATTTATATATATATATATATATATATATATATATATAAACACATT
>CM046461.1:5795000-6157500 GCA_025506415.1 Flaveria robusta
TATTAATCTACATTTTATGTTTTTAGAAAAGCCTGCTGATAAAAAGCTAAAATTCCATCAACTTTGCACCACCAAGAACTACATTCAAGAGACGCATGTCAAAATTAAAGCAAAATTATAAAATAAATCCTTTGGGGATGGGGAGAGGGAGAGAGGGTCAAAACCTGTTAAATATTTCGGTCTCCTTCAAATTTCGTAAATAAATCTATACATCTATGCACTAGTAGCAATAATTACGTAAATAAATTGCAAATGAAGTGAATTTCTTGCAGCAACTTTTCGAATAAATTGTAATAATATACATCTATACTCGGGACGCAAAGAAAGGTGTAAAAAATGATAGCCTAAAGAAAAAAGGTGAACATAAATGGAAAATTATAAAAATATATTATGCATTAATATATAGCAGTTATTATCATGTAATTAGTACTAAATGTTCAAAAATACTAAAAATTTGAACGTGTGGTTGGTGGGCTTGAGCTACTATGATCATTGCTACTTATTGGAACTTGAAAACCAAAAGTTCAAAGTAGTAATTGACACATGAAAACCAAAAGTTCATATGATCATTGCTATTCATCAATCATCAAGACCATCATCAAAATCATTAGAGGTGTCTCAATTGCATTTGGCTACATCGGTATCATCTTCCAACCTCTCGATCTTCATCCACTAAAGCTCTTGAAGATAAAGGCTGTGAAGATCATGTTCTCCTAGCTAATCCACTAAAGCTCTTAAAGATAAAGGTTGTGAAGATCTTGTTTTCTTGACCCCTCAGGCCCAACTTACACCTTCTATAACTCGTCAAGTCAATTCGTCATCCTTAGTAACCCACTCTTCTTCCATCCACACAGTCAATCATTCATTGCTATTATCAACATCGTCTAATGATATTGAAGCATAGAGTATGGTTCAGGCTTTCATTCATGTCATCCCTTCCGGGTACTTCATTACGACGCTTGCCCCATTAGCATAGATATGATTCAGTTCAGTTATCTCAACATTAGAGTGTATAGTTTTATATAGTCTGCACTATGTGCAATACTTTTAAATTTGTGTTTTTATATTAACGTATGTTTTATAAGTGTGTTAATAAATAGTTTTTATGTTGAAGTATTAATAATACAAACTTTTGATACTGTGTTAATAAATAGTTTTTATGTTGAAGTATTAATAATACAAACTTTTGATACTTTTTAATAACTAACGCATAACATACGATCATGCATCGTGCATCATGCATCAGAAATAAAGACTGTTAAATTTCCATAGAAACAAGTTGAGTGTCCACTTTGAAACAATAAAAACAATACCTTATAGACAACTTTGACGTCAATTGTCATTTCCATTATGGTTAGGCAGGAGCAATGTTTTCAGAACCGGATCGGACGTCGAACCGGACGCCTTACTGGTTTGGTGGTCGGACCGGTCGGACCGGATTCAAGAACCGGATGACGTCATAATTATATATATACTATATTATATATATAGTTACATATATAATTAAATATAAGTAATTTATATATGTATTTTATAGTTATATATATAACTTAACTATATTTTTATATCCAACACACTAATTTATGGTTCAACACCCCGTTTTTACCCATTAAAATCAAAAAAATAAAAAAAAAATACGAAAACCGGTCCGAACCGGTCCGGTTTCCAGGTCCGACCAGCGGTTCAGGACGAACCGGCCGGTTCGACCAGTCCAAAACGAGTCGCACCGAACCGGACCGGCTAGGTGGCCGATCCCCAGTCGAACCGATCGGACCGGCCGGTCCGATCCGGTCGTGAAAACAATGGGCAGGAGCTACCCCTTTGTATATTATTATTTGCAGAAGCATAAAAATTAAAATTGAATATTTAGAGACCCCAAAATTATAAATTAACACCCCAAATTTCTATACGTGTCGTATAGTCTCATACGCGTCGTATAGGGGTCGTATAGCCCTATTCGGGGCGTATAACCCCTCTGACAACCCACTGAATTTTCATCGTAATTCGTGTCAAAATTTGCTACACGCGTCGTATAGCCCCATATGTGTCGCGCTATATGGGGCGTATAAGCCTGTGACAGCCTCCTGAATTTTCCTCGTTTTCAATGTTTTCGATCCTATACGCCACGTATAAACCCATACACGATCGATTTATCCAAGTGGGTATCTCTATGTTAGTGCCTAAAAATAACACTAAAACATACTCAAAAAGGGTAGGTGCAAACTAAATTGCATCAGCAACTTAAATTTTGTCAACAGTACTTACCTGTTATTCAGAGATCAAGTGTAAGCCATCATATGCATTATGTTGCACCATAGCCCTTTTTCACTTATACAAAGACTACACTTGACGGTGCCTTTGAGGACAGAGAGAAATGGCTAGAAAACACAAAAGAAGCCACATCAAGAAGCTATGATTTAAAATAATGGATTGAAGCAAATAAGTAAAAGTGTTCTGTATAAATTCAGAAAAATATTTCATTCTGAAATGAAATCATCAGAATAGGTATATATCTTATGGTATTCACACATTACGAAAAGCATTACTGAACGCTTTCATCGAATTGATTCGAAATGTTATCCCAAATTCCTGCAACAAAACAGATTAATTCACGAGACAAGATTACGAATCAGAAGCCCTAAATTGCAGAAATAGTACAGATTTCAATGAAATAAGTGATGCAAGCTGTTGGAATCAGCATAGATCTAGTGCTTACGCCCTCTGTATCTCTGTGTGGATTGATCGAAGGTTGTTGAGAGATAACGCATATAAACCCTAATCGCAGTGGATGGTGAAGATTCTCGAACTCGATAGTGAATAGTGGAATGATGCCCTAGGGTGTGTGTGTTTATACATCGCGGCGGATGGTTTGATTATTGTTCTAAGCTTAGAATTATCATATTGGGCTTCGAATAAACATTCAGTATGGGCTTTTGTTATAGTGTTTTATTAAAAGCGTCAAATTTAATGGTTGTCACATGTAATCTATTAAACATTCAGTATTAATATTATATATTAACTATTAAAATTTTATAAATCAATTGAAGTTAGCATGTTAATGGCCATTAAGATACTATCAAATAACCCTAAGTGGATATAGGACCCGCGTGTTGTGACAGGACCGTTAACAATAAAAAATAGTCGTAAAACCGTTGAATCACACCCGCACGTTGCGACGCGTTAACTCATAAAATTTAAACAGAAACGTAAAATGAAAATTTCATAAAAGATGGAAAGTATTAGGAGATCGAAGTTGGGGTTATGAGTAAAAAGATTAAAAACAACAAAAGTAAATACAACTAACCAAAATTACAGTATAAACCATGATGCATAAAAAAGTTGTTAATTATACATACATATATATAAGGTTGGGTTCAAATAAAAACAAAAGAAAATTATAAAAATCAATAAAACTAAATCTTCACTTTTGATGCATTAAGATCAGTAGCTATATTTTTTTTATTTTTTATGCATATGGTCCACAAAAATACAAGCTTTTATTTTTTTATTTAAAAAAAATATGAGTCATTGATCAAATAAAATCAAATATGGAAATTTGTTTTCTTGGTTATCATAATTACTCTTAGTTTTATTTGAACCCAATCTATCTATCTATATTAATATACAAACATCTAATGTGTTACATGACATCCTTTAAAAGCTACTACTTGCTATGTGTCACCCTATTATTTTTTCATTTTTCCTTCACTTTTTCCTCCTTTTTAATAAATTGTCCTATGATGATTTTTTTATTGTATAACAATTTTTCCACAAAATTATCTACCTTTCAAATTTGAATACTAAATACAAATTGTTTCTTTTTTTTTAGCTCAATATAAAGAAGTTGTGATTATTTCTATTATTTACAATAATTTTAATTAAAATTTACCATAATTATCGCATTTTCAAGTTCAAATAGTCATGATTTACTACTAATTTGAATTAAATTTGTTATTTTTTTGTCCTAGTAGCATATTATTTACATATTTTTAAATGTGTGATACCATACATAAATTTATAAATAAATATGTTTTCATTCTGTATATTTTTAGATGTGTGATACCATACATAAATTTATAAATAAATATGTTTTCATAATAGATTAGTATTGATTTTACAATAATTATCCGATTTATGAGTTTGTATAAAGACTATATTAGTTTAAATCGTAGTTAAAAGAATAATTAAATAAACTTTAAACTAATTTTCAACTATATAAATTAGATTTTATGTTTTTTAAAGATACTAACATGCAAAATTAAAATAGCCATCGTAAGAAAATTTAAATTTTGAAAAGATACAAATTTGCAGTTTAAAAAAAGACCGTATAAAATATAATTTAGAAAATTTTAATTTCTTTGATTATTCGATTTAAATTTGGAAGATATTTAAATCTGCAGATTTCTAAAAAAACAATACTATAAAATATCAAATATAATTTTGAATCTCCTTAATTATCTAAACAAATTATATAAATTTAAATTCACAGTTAAAAGAATAATTTGATAAACTTTAAAATAATTTTCAACCATACAAATTAGATTTTACGTTTTCTAAAGATACAAACATAAACAATTTAAAATAACAATCGTAAGAAATATCATGTACTAATTACAAATTACGATTTTCATTAATTATGTAAACCATTTAAATTTTGAAAAGATACAAATTTGTGATTTAAAAATAACTGTATAAAATATAATTTAGAAAATTTTAATTTTTTTAATTATCTGAACGATTTAAATTTGGAAGATATTTAAATCTGCAGATTTCTAAAGAACAAATCCTATAAAATATCAATTATAATTTTTGAATCTTCTCAATTCTCTAAATAACTATATTAATTTAAATCAAAGTTATTTGTGTTAACATTCATTTAAATTATTTTATTTTACATGTATGAAATTTTTATCTTTATTTATATAATAATTATTATTCACATTTCGTGTGTTACACGGGTTTATAGGCTAGTACTATATACATACATATATATATATTAGAAACAAAGTAGCACCTTACTAGTTCGTGTTACTAATATTCTAAATTTTATATAAAAAAAATAAAACAATGAAAATAAATTTATGTCGAAACAATGATAAAAACTAATTAGGTTGCAACTTTAAATTCAGAATTTTGGAAAACATCATGATTAAGTGTTGTGGGAGTAAAAGAAATAAAATGTAAAAAACCAAAACCTCAAATCAGTTTTTAACTTATATGTCTCCTGTGCTAATACCCCAGTTGTCATATAAAATTAAGCTTGACATAACGGTATATTCAAAACTATCTTTATTAAACTCGTGTATTACACGGTTGAATAAAAAAATATTAATTACAATAAAAGTGATTATAAAATGATATTTCAATATAATATATTATTAAAATATTTCTTATTATAAATAGAATGAAAATTTTGTTTTGAAACAAAAGTGTTAAAATATATCATTTTAAAAAACTTTCTTATTATACTTCCAATTTTAATTATTTTTTATTTATAAAATTTTACTTTTTAAAAGCATTAATTTTTAAATACTTTGTATATTTAAAAAAGTTTGATATTTTATAAAATTTTCTTATTTTATAAAAAATTATTTCTTTAGAAATGACATTAATGAAAAGTTTTGTTTCTTAATCTATTAAAAACTATTTTAATCTAAAAAAGAATTAAATAAAATTATTAGAAATTAATTTGATTATTTAATATGAGAAAGAAAAGAAAAAAAATTTGTGAGAATGAATGTGATTTGGCACGTGTCTCTTTTAGTTACCTTTTTATTAGAGTATGGAAATGTATTAATACATTGTATTTAAAAAATATAAGAAAAAAATCAAATATGTTTAAAAATAACTACAGTATTAATATAACAAAAATAATAATAATTTATGAAAACAAGTGAGGGGTGTGTGTGTAAAAACATTGTATGCGTGACGAGTGGAACTACATTATGAGATTCAACGATTCAACCCGTTAACATGCTAACCCAATACGATTCACATTCAATATAACAAAGATAGTAGGTGTTGTTAACCAAAACAGGTAGTTTGAAAACTCTAACAATCCACCTTAGCAGGTTTAAGTTCCAACTAAATCAGCCAGTGTCCAAAAGTCAAATGAATCGATATATGACTTGTTTATCGTTTTCTGATTTTCATGATAAAGTCAACTCTAGATAACCAAATTTAACTATTGGTATTCATGTTGACTTTTTGATATATTTTGGAGTTGTAATACGGTTTCTTAAGTGATTAGATTATGTTATGTAATAAATATAAATAGAAGATTATGATTATTACATTTGGTAAAATATTTCCCTTACATTACGACCAAAAGCTTGGGTCTTACAACTCGTCTATAGTTTTGTTGAACAAAACAAGAGATTTAAAGAGTTTTCTTCGCTACTTGAACTTCATGTGAATACTTTTTTTTTTTTTTTTTTAAATTCTCGTTATTTTCAAGTAATGAATAGGAAAATGTTTGTTCATTTTATATTTAAAGTCCAAATAAGTCATCAAGTATTCTTATAAGGTTTCCCTCATACAAGTCAAAAATTCATTCTTTATCAAAAACTAATGTTTTCATGTCCGGATCAAATGTTGAACCGCACGACTTACTGGTTCGGTGGTCAGACCGGATCTAAGAATCGGATGACGTAATAATTATATATAGGATATTATAATATAATTATATATATAATTCAACATAAGTAATTTATATGTGTATTTTATATTTATATATAAAACTTAACAATAATCTTATATCCAGCACGAAAAATTACCTAAGACCATTCAAAAAAGCAGATTGATGGGTCTCTTAAACTGTATATAAACCAATCAAAACACCAAACTAAGCCACAGAAAAAATACATGGCACCCCCCTCTCCGCGAGCACGAAACTGATAGCATCTTCATCACTGTTAAAAAACAAAAAATATAAGTTCAATGACATTAATAAATAATATAATTAGATTAGCATACCTATACTTATGGTTGTTCGAGTCAAAATTAAACGTGGAGAAAAACTCCAAACAAAGCTCTTTATATTGCGGGCCGCTAATGGCAAAAAAATCTTCTTCACGGCTCGTTCATCATGTTAGGAGCACGGTTAAATTTCCCGACGTCCCGTAACAAGCTCCAAGATATCGAACGCGAAAGCTCAAATTATTTATCTAAAAGCTTTTGAAGCCTTTTATATTCATCTTATCCTCGACAAAACTGAATCCAATGATGATTCGAAACACAAACCGATGCCGTATCTTGACGTGAGCTTAAAGGCCATTACCTGAATAATTACAATCAGTAACAAAAGAAAATATATTTAACAAAAATTTATATTAATAATTGATATGTTAATAATTATATATATTTTCAATGTAGTTTTCTTTGCATTTTAAGTAATTTTTGTTATAAAATTCATAATTTAAACACTTATTTGTGTTTTATTTGAATTTTGTAGTTGTTGGATGAAGCTGTGTGATTTTTGTGAAAAAAACTCAAGTTTTGAAGAAGTTCAAGAGGAAAAATATTTCTTGTATGACCATATTGAAGTTGAATATGGTCATATCAGCTGTAAAAGCCTAAATTGTTTATTTTTGAAGCTGAATATGGTCATATCGCTTCAGATATGACCATATTCGGGCAGAAAACGGGTTTATAACCCTAGCACACCCCCATTTCATGACAACTTTCATTTCCTTCAAAACCTTAGCCTCCCTCAAACTCTTAGGGGACTTGAAGCATTTCTCAAGAGTTTTTGGGAGATTTAAAGGTGAAGATTGAAGATTTCACACTTTCAAGGAAGATCTAACATCATCCACCCCATTTCCACTCAAAATTGGTTTGAATTCTTCTAGATCTGCTATGAGTTATTCCATGTTCTTGAGTTTGGTTGTGCTTTTTGTAAGCCTCATGGGCTAAATACTTCTTATCACTTGGATTAGATTAAACTTAGCATGATTTAACAACTTGTACATGATTTTTGGTGATGTTTATGTTGATGCTATGATGAAGCTTGATTATTCTTCAATGATTGTGTGTGTTTGTTCTAGTTTGATGAAATGTTTAACCTTGTGGGTGTTGTAAGCATGTTATGTTGGAAAACCTCATGTTTTTACAAGACTTATGCATATAGTTGCATCTTTTGTATGTAATCTTGTGACATTTGACTAGGAATGGTGAATGAAGGTTGAAAGTTTAGTAAAATTGGGCAAATATGCATCCTTATGCTTATGTTTGAGAAAACCATGGTGTATGTCATGAATATCTCTTGTCATTGGTTATGAATTATTTTGTAATCGTGGTATGAAGTTTATGAGTTGAAGAGTAATTGTAGTTTTGTCTATTTTACGCAAGTTGAGGTGGTTATCATGTGTTTATCGTGTTAGCTTTCCAAAAATTTATGAAATTCGGTAACCCTAACGGGAGTCTAATTCATCTTTAACATTGACATAATTGTATCATTAGTTCTTCATGGCATAACTTTAGGCGGCTATTATGTGTTTATCGTTCTAGCTTTCCGAATGGTTATATGTTTAGATATCCTTGACGGGGGTTTAGGCTACTTCCATGTATCATGTGTAAAAAAATGGTCTCACCTCGAGTTTATGCTAGTTGTTAATTATATGCTAAGTGGAATCAAAGTCCAAGTGATATCTTTAACTGATTGTGTATCTTCATCTTTATTTCCTCTCTTTATTAGTTTAACTTGCTAATCGTTTTAATTAATTTAATATTTACAAATCCAAACTCAATTGATCGGTTAAATAGTGATAATGATTTAGTATTGGGAGCTATTGTGTCCACGGATCGATACTCGGTTCTTACCTCAAGCTATACTACTATACGATAGATGCGCTTGCGTATTGTGTGTAGTTTGTTTAAGAATGATAATCGTTTCTTAAATTAAAACTAAATTGTGTGAAAAATCCTTGCTAAAAATATATATAACTTTACACACATCAATAATAACAATCTGACCTTTTTTAATACTAAAAACTTTAAAAAATTTAACAAGAAGAAGAAGGGGATAAATTGTTGATGAAATATGATGAATAGATGGATGATTGATATGAAGATGAATTTGTTAGTGAAATATGGTGAATAGGATGGTAAAATAAGGTTTAATAAGAGGATGGTGGGTAAGTGGTAAGTAAATGTGGTGGTGAGTGGATATGTTATTAATGGAATCTTGAAAGAAGAAAACGACCATTTATGAAGCCACAAACGATCGTTTACCGAGAATAACCTGTAAAAGGAAACATCGAGATCCCAAATTCTAAAAAAGCTAAACTGTCGTTTATGATGCTGTAAACGACCGTTTGTCATAAGATAAACGACCATTTGTCCATTGCTAAACGACCGTTTACTACCACCTGTCACTTCAATGGTATATGAAATACAACATCCATGTATTTTTTCAAGACGAGGTCAACAAAAGCAACACAACTTTTATTTATCTTACAAGCATTCTCTTAACAATTGAAACTTGATCAGGTAATTAAATTACAGTCTTAAGTTAAAGCCACATCAATTTTTTAAAGTTGTATTGCTTATCTCTTGAATTAATTTCTTTAGTATTTCTCTATCATTTTTTACGTTTGCATCTACGGTATTCGCAACGACAATGAATAACGAACTCTAAGCCAGCATAGCCGTTTTTAGTTGTTTTAATAACTTCAAACGCTACTTACCTGTCATGACATAAAATGGTGTGTTTTAGTGAGTGTTTTGTATTCTGTTGTGTATTCTATTGTGTTGATGCTTTGTGCTCTATTTTATCATAATGAAAGCGTATACTTGTTTCAAGTTCAGGGCCGGCCCAATAAGGTTATTGGGCCAGGCGGTGACCTAAGGCCTCCACATGTTGAGGGCCTCAAGTTTTTTCAGTGTTTGGGCTAGGGTAATTACAGTTTTGGGTTAGCTACTACGTTTTGGGCTAACTATTCTGTTTTGGGCCAGCCTAAGCTTGGTATAATTTTAGTTTTTAAAACTTGGGCCTGCTAGAAAAAGATTTAAATAGGTTAGCTATTTTATCAATTAAAAAAGATTTATCTTATGAGATTGAGTATGAAGATTTGATTAAAGAGTTTGCTTCAAAAAAAGCTAGAAAAATAAGCTTTATATAAATATTTCGCATGTTTTTTAAATATATAAAAAATAGATTAAAAAAATTTTTTAAACTCCGCCAAATATAAGCTATTTAGTTTATTTTTGCCGATACCAAGCCCGGATAAAAGAAGAGGGGTTTTATTAAAACTTAAGAAAAAGGCCTCCAAAATTAACCCCGCCTTAGGCCACTAAAATGATTGAGCCGGCCCTGTTCAAGTTTAGTGCTTTAAATTGTTTTTTGAAGATTCTCCTGGTTGATATGTTTGTTAACATTGGGCTTGAAACCAATTAGAGGGGCATCATATATGTATAAATAAATACAATGAAAAAGCACGTCTTAAAAAACTCACGCGATGCGCGAGAGAGTATACCTAGTTGTTATTAAGAAGCATAAATATATCAAAGGCAATATTTTCCCTAATACTTTTTTTCATAATGTTGGCAATTCACAATCCGAACTTGTCAATTGATAAGTTAAGATCATGAGTATTTTGAAATCATCCCTCTTCCTCTTATTTTTTTTTTAAACTCGATATTTTGTTTTTTGAAGCTCGTTAAACTCCAACAACCTATCCGCCAAGTTTTCCATATTTTCATTTCGTCAAGTGTCGTTGATGGAGTTTCCTATTTTCTTTCTGGGTGGGCTTTATGGTTCTACGTCAAACGATGGAGAGTCATCCGCAACGTTCATATTCATATGACGACGAGCATGTGAAACAACTCGACAATCATCTACGTTGTTTGACGATGTGGTTTTTGACCACTTTGAAGATTGATTCGTTGGTGGTACTAGTGCCATTTCGATTTTCGAAGAAAATCTTCCAACTTCCCAAATGAAAAGGATTTCGTCCTCCCATGTTCATCACGGTATTGGTTGGTTGCCAACTTCATAACATTGGCTTTGTCGGAACTGTGTCTATGGTTATTGAGAGGTTAGTTATAAATTCCTTTAAACTTTGATATATTTTGCTCATCGGCAATATGATAATATTATTGTCTCAAAACACGGTTGCATAACGATCTCGTGTTTGAGAATATCCTAAAATTATAAATAAACAAAAAATGATAAGAAAAAGAAACTATAATAATAAATTTTTGGGAAAATTACCAAAATAAACATTTGACCAAATTAAATTACCAATATAACCATTGAAAAATAAATTTACAAAAAAACAACCAATAAAAACGAGCCACGTGTCCATTCATCGCCACGTAGGTGAGGAAAATCCATGATTCCTCGCTAAAAAGGTGACTGGGCGAGGGATTGACATAATCCCTCGCTGACGTGACAGAATTTCAGTGGTTCCTCGCTGACATGTCCCATCCCTCGCTGACTAGGCGAGGAATCAGTGGTTTTCCTCACCCATAATTACCAAAATGCCACTACTCGCTTAGGAATTTTTTTTTTTTTTTAAATACAAAATTTTAAAAAAGTATTCACAAAAAATTAAAAAATCGTTAGTTTTATTAATTTTTTTTCATTTATTGGTTTTTAAACACTTAAATTTGTTATTTAATGTGGTTTTCCACTATATAATACAAGTTTTCCTCTTAACAAACATATCAAATTTTAGTTTTTTACTTTATTCATTTTACTCGTTTAGAAATAAGTTTTTAACACGAGTTTAATTAAAATATTAAATTAATAGTTAATATTTAAATATTTTAAAATAATTTTTTAGATAATATATGATTCGGATTACGTATACCCAATTATTTTAAGTAATAACAATATTTTTTAAACTTTCATCTTTAAAAAACTTAAGAAATTGCATTTATTTAAACAAAAGTTTTAAATAAACTTTTAGTGGAATAATACTTTCTACCTTATTAATTCATCATGTAATGAAGATTTTTGTATACTTTATTTTTATCGATTATAGTTGTATATAATATTTTCGTGAAAATATTATATGTTTGGAGTTTATTGTTACATATATTTTATTTGTCAATGTTCTTTTTTTTATTTCTAGTGATTCAAAAAAGAGATTGAATGTTTTGTCTTTTTTTATTTAAACCTTTTGTTTAAATAAATTTAATTTTTTTAGTTTTTTAAAGATTAAAGTTTAAAAAATATTATTATTACTTAAAATAGTTGAGTATACGTAATCTGAATCATATCTTATCTAAAAAAACATTTTAAATTTTTTAAATATTAAATATTAACTATTAATTTAATATTTTAATTCAACAAGTGTTAAAAACGTATTTATAAACTAGTAAAATGAATAAAGTAAAAAACTTAAATTTGATAAGCTTGTTAAGAGGAAAGCTTGTATTATATAGGGGAAAACCACATTAAATAACAAATTTAATTGTTTGAAAAACAATAAATGAAAAAATATCAATAAAACTAACGATTTTTTAATTTTTTGTGAATACTTTTTTTAAAATTTTGTATTTTAAAAAAATAAAAATTAAACGAGGAGTGGTATTTTGGTTATTATGGCGAGGAAAACCACTGATTCCTCGCCCAGTCAGCGAGGGATGGGACATGTCAGCGAGGAACCACTGAAATTCTGCCACGTCAGCGAGGTATTATGTAAATCCCTCGCCCAGTCACCTTTTCAGCTAGGGATTATGAATTTTTCTCGCCCATGTGGCGAGGAATGGACACGTGACATATTTTTATTGGCTGTTTTTTTTTTGTAAATTTATTTTTCTATGATTATATTGATAATTTAATTTGGTCAAATGTTTATTTTGGTAATTTTCCCTTTTTTCCCCGTGAGCGGTCAATAATCATGGATGTGATGTGGTGCTCATGGCCTCACGGTCACATGTGTACACCGGTTACTCCAAGTATTATGTTAATGTTTGTGTGCATCCAGCTATATTATTTTAAACTTCAAGAGGATTGTATATATATTTTTAATTTTCACACGTAAAGTTCAAAAAAAAATTCACAAAATATTAAACAAGTTTTAGAAGTGTTTCAAATAGGTCGCTTATGTTTTTATTTGTTTCAATCTGATCATTGATATTTTTATTTGTTCCAATCAAATCATTAAAGTTTTAAGAGTGTTCCAATTAGACCACTCATATTTTTTGAATCTTTTAAATAATTCACAATTTTTTAAAAATAATTTGGTTCTTTATAAATATATTTATTTATTTTTTAATATTTCAACTTTTTTAAAATATTTTTGCAATTTTTGAGTAACCTAGTTAGAACAGTCATTAAATTTTAGTGACCTGAATGGACAGAAAACATTTTATGAGTTACGTGATTGAGATAAAAAAATTTATAAATGACCAAATTAAAACAACTCTAAAACTTAATTACTATTTTATAAAATTATTAATATTAAAAATCCGATCATGAAAAGTTGGTAGTGATTACATCCTAATTTTGAAATGTAATGAAATAAATGTTTTTCTAATATAGGTAAAATGTTGACTTTTGAAAATTAATGTCAAGGCTTGTGTTGACTCATAAAATCAAAAGTCATTTACACACACAAAATGTCAAAATAGGGCCGAACTTACAAGATGGTCAACTTCCTTCGAGTTTCTTCTTCCTTTCAGAAACCCATATTTGACAAACGGTCAACCATAGATACATATTTTACATTTACATTATACATGCCGTTCAAAAAGAAAACATATACACACAATTGATGAATAATTAAAACTTAAAAGCATCTTACTAGACATGATTAATATTTTGTACTAGTTTATTGTAAGTTGAGCAAGCATATTTGTTTGACTTTTAACTTATATATAAAATAAACTATAATGTTGTGGGCTGAAATTTAACCAAATCAGCTGTTGCTTAGACAAGAATCGATTTTGTAAAAACATTAAAATTGAATATCCGAACAATTTTGATAAAACCGACTATGATTTTATCGATAACAATCAAGTTGTTAGAAATTCATGATTTCATGGTGAGGCTTTTTCAAGACTATGAACAAGACTTTGCTCCGGTGAAAGAGTGTTGATTGCCCGGGAAAAAACAAGCCCAGTAGGAAACACCGAGCCCCCGATTTCTTTCTTCCCCGACCTGGTGAATAATCACCGGGATTTACTGATCCGTTGCAAATTAAATTTTTAAACATTTTTTTTAATTAATTTTTTACACTATAAATACAACTAAAAGTCAGTTTTTTTATACGCCATCTCTACTCAAAATTACTCTCTACTCCAATTCAAATCATTCTCTACTCTACTAACATTATGGATCTGTTAGATTTTAAAATTTATGACTTCTCAAGCTCGAAAGATGACGATTCAAATATGTGTAAGCGTAATTTTGAGTTTTTGACTATAGTGGTTTCTTTATCATTAGACAAAGTGCAAACACCATCTCGTTATCAAGAAGGTATTGTAGCTGTTTTTTAAAAATTTTATTAATTTTATCTATGTTTATATTTTAGAAATATTATATTTTTTTTATTTAAGGTACTTGAAGAGTCTCTTAACCGATTAGTGGTACAATACCTTGTTGATAATAATCCAACATTCTGAAAATGTTCTAAAGAAGGCTTCGAATGAACAAAGACCTATTTTTAATGGTTGTCGGTCAACTGGAAAGGAATTTTGAGTTCTTTCAAACCACTTTCGACAAGCGGGGTTACCAGAATTTTATTTTTTTATAAAAATACACTTTCACAATACGACAACTAGCATACAAGAATGTTCCAGACTCGTTTGACAAGTATTTTTATATGTCTAAAAGAACATCACACAACTTGCTGCAATACTATTGTGATGTTATAACTTTGCATTTTAAAGAATATCTTTGAAGACAGACTTACAACTATTATACGCCATAATGAGCAACACCATGGTTTTCTGGTAATGTTGGGGAGCTTAGATTATAAGTATTGAGCTTGGAAAAATTATCCAATCAATGACGAGGGCAATACATGACAGGTGATCACAAGCATCTGACGATAATGCTTGAAGCGGTGGTATCTTTAGATTTGTGATTCTAACATGCAATTTTTGACTCTTGGAGCTAACAACGACATCAACGTTCTAGACTAATCACTTTTGTTCATCGATGTTATTAGTGGAACCGTCCGAAGTGTCCGTTTGTGGTAAACGACATTGAATATAAATTTTGATACTATTTAGCCGAAAAGATATATCCAAATTGAGTAACGATAGTTAAAATGTTGTCGTTCCCACGAAAAATGATCTTAAACACAACGATTCAAAAGAGCGCAAGAAGGGGCAAGAAAGGACATTAAACGAGCGTTTGGGGTCTTAAAAGGTAAACGACAAATACTTCAACAATCCGCAAAACAAATGCATCCATGAAGAATTAAAAAAAAAATCATGTACCCATGTATTATTTTATACAATATGATTTTGAAAAGCATTGGTGCAGCGATATCTCTGGATTACATTGAAGAACCTCCAAACATGAACCGGTAGATCATAATATACTTACACGTATACGATCACGCATAACATATAATAACCTTCAAGTGGATCTTGTCAAGCATTTGAAGCATCTATATCAATCGAACTAAACAATCCATTAGAACTTTTCTAGAAGTATTTTTTATTTTTCACGATGTTAATTTAATTTTAATGATTACTTCTATTGACCTTATGGTTAATATAGCTTAAATAAAATCTAACTAATATTTGTATTTTAATAATAAACTATATTTTCATGATTTCAATGAATTAAAAGCAACTTGTACTTGGTCTAAGCTGACTATTTTAGCTTATCTAAACAATACGATTTTAGCTTATCTAAACAATACTTTTTTGTTTTGGTTCTTAGTGACTATGTCTCTTTTTCTCCAATGCTAACTATAACTAACCACTGCCCCACCAGGTGAAATGAACAAAATATAATACTAAATTTACATATAAACAATAAAACCTATATTTGACTATAATTTATATGGCATTATTTAATATGTTTATCATCAACCCCAACAGCAAAATTCATATGTTCAAAACCAAACAAATCAGCCATCTTCATTGACATATCTAAAGATGGAATTCATCAAACCCATAATACATTTATCTTAATAATATTACGGTAAGTTTCACAAACAAAAAGTCTAGACTTAGAATAAAGAATGAGACCTAAATGACACAGTTAAGGTTGATCTAGGAGGCCGAAAATAGGGCGAGAGTTCAGCTTTAGGGCTAAACACAGGGTTGAGATCAAGCCACTAAGCTTATAATCAGATTGCATTTGATGCATGAAGCCCAAATCAGGACACAATGCTAATATCAAGATCGTGATCAAGTCATGAGGCTAAGAACAAGGCTTGCCTCGAGCCATGAGTATGATAATACGTCCAACGTCAAGTAGTAAGGCTGATCAACAGAGCCATGGTTACAACTTACGTCCACGACACGATGATAATCAATCCAGTGTAATGAAATCCTTGGCTAAGTGCAATAAACCATTGTTTGGGGGGGTGTTGTAGAATTGTACACTAGTATAAGGGGTCTAAACGCAAATAATATTATCTTCTAGTATTCACCCTTTTCACCATTTACTTCTTATTTCTATATCAAGCGACTGCTTTCTAGGGTTTCTAAAATTGGGTGACAATTGAGATTAATATTATAAAGGCGAACAAAAGCAGCACTATCTCCTTCTCCATCCATGAACAATTTCTACTTACCACATCTATCATGCTGTTGAAATAACAGTTGAAGATTGAGATCGTAAGTTGTGAAATTGGAACTTAAGGTATGATCTGAGGTACACAACCAGAGGGGTTTTGTCTAGATTCCATCAATCGTACGAGGTTCGATCTTTGATTGTACTTTCTAGCTTCAATTTGCTTCGATTTGGTGGAAAAATTACGATTTTTGCTGCTGGAATTGAGGTTTATCTAGTTGGGTTTTTCTGTTGATTAAAAGTGATCATTGGTGTACAATGAACATCGGATCTTCGAAGTTATTGATATGGGTTTTGTGTAGATTAATGGGCTTGCAATGGAAGTAACTTACAGAGAAATTGAAGTTGTTTTAAGTATCAGAGTTATAATTGCTTTTGATGATTCTTCATCCTAGTGTTGATTTTGTTGTTTCCATTTGTATATCTTTCAAGAACTTGTGGATGGTTACTAGTGGCTGTTGAAAGATTTTGGTTCTTTTGGGGGGATTGGTGGTTTATGTACCAAAATAAGTATGGCTGCTGGCACTGGTTTTTCGCGATCGTATGTAACGGTGGAAGATGGTTTTAGTAATGATATCCCTTCTGGGGTTGTAGAGAAATCACAGAATTCAGACCAAATGAATCAACTGGATGTTGGAAAACCTCCTAAACATATATCGGTTGTCCGTCATAGCATAAGCACTGCAACACTGCTGACAACGCCTAAAGATCAGGTACATAAATCATTTCAGTTATGAAACTTGATCAGACATCTTATGTTGTGCATATGTTCAGTTTTGAATTCATGCTTGTATATTTGTACTGGAACATCCCATAGTAACTAAGGATTTGTTGTCATTTGAATTATTATTTAGTCGTCTATAGAAATAGAAAGAGTGGACATATTTAGTGCCTTTGTAATGAAAATTAGCATCTCAAGTTTATGTTAGAATTGATTAGTTCTGGAATTACCGTAGTTAAGATGCATATCGAATTTAAGGTCCCCATAATTGTGTCCCTTACTGATAAGGCAGCAAAATGAAATAAAAAATCTCACCTTTCTCTGTTTCTTACTTTCTTCCCTTAATTTCTCTATATTTCCGTCCTAAGCTAGTTGTTGATGCTTATATTATTGATGGTTGATGCAATAGTCATGTCAAGATTAGTACTTGCTTCCACTTACAAGCGTTAAGAATTATGAATGTGCAATTTTGACTCTAGGTTTTCGATCGTAGTTCAGGTTTAAAATTTAATAATATCTCTCACTTTTATGTTTAGGAAATAGTTGACCTGTAAGCAAACCCTCGTAGCTTCATTAGGCGACTCCGGTGATAGACTAAGAGAGTCGGCTAGGTAGTACACAATGAGGATTCCCCGCCTGAAAAAAAAAGTAGGAAAGCTCCTTTCCAAGAACTACCAGGAATTTACATTATGTATGTCTTTTTAACCTCTCTAGTGACTTCCTTGCCTGCGTCTCCTGCCAACTGCTAGTTAGTCCTCTTCGCCCTAATGAATAAGCTGGAGAGGCTAGGTCTTGCTTGAAACCAGTAGAGCAGTAAGCCTGAAGATGCTCCCAACACTGTTGGCTACTGTGGACCTGAAAACAAATACATTTACATTGCAGCATCTTGTCTTTGGCTTTACTTGTTTCGCTTTGATGAGTGACTTCTGTTCTCCTCCAAACGTCTAGGGTTTATGGGAAACGTGATGCCATTTAGCGCCCTCTGTTTTTCTTCTATATATTGTTAGTGAAAATAAGATACACATGTGCAGATCTCAGAATTTAATGCCTAGATTCTATAAACAACTTATTTATGTGGATTATGACACCTTCATGTATTGGTGTGCTAATCTTCTACTTGAAACCCTGCGTTTGACTTTCCTATGTAACTTTGCTAGAACTTTGACCTCGGGATTGTTGGGATCAAGTCAGCTTCAGAACAGATTTCCGAATATATACCCATGATTCGATCAGGAAGCTGTGCAGAGAAAGGGCCAAAGGAATACATGGAAGATGAACATATATGCATAGATAATCTTCTAGAACATATAGACATGATAGAAGGTTTACCTTCCCTTGGAGCTTTCTACGGGGTATGCATCTACGCATGCCTTATTTTTCTTTTCAATTGTTTTTTCTGACAATCGGTGTAGGGTCCACTTCGTTGACAATTTGACACTGGACGATTGTTATCTCACATCAACAGGTTTTTGATGGACATGGTGGAACCGATGCTGCATCTTACGTTAGAAAGAATATACTGAAGTTCATAGTTGAGGACCCTCAGTTCCCGGGGTGCTTGAAGAAGGCAATAAGAAATGCATACATAAAAGCTGATCAAGCATTTGCAGAAAACAGCACAGTTGATATCTCTTCAGGAACCACTGCATTGACCACTCTTATATTCGGAAGGTAGGTTTGCCTCTCTCGTTTAAATTTCAAGTATCATTTAAATTTTTTGATTTCACACTAGAAGTAGCGGGTTGGGCAACGGGCCAAATCAGGTAAATTTTGGTACTGGCTGAAATGAATCCCGGACCATGTAGGTTGACATGAAAGCCTTTTCGTCCAAATTTATGATATTTTGATATTTGCAAGTGAAATAATTACTAACACATTCAATTTTTTTAAAGACAATTGAAGTCTTATGCTTTAAAAGTTCACTTTGGACTATTTTCAGCTTGTTTTACCTTTTAGTGATGAGACAAAACTGGATTGAACTCATTCATGATAAAATATGTACATAAATGCATCTCGATGTTAGTTTGTAAGCATTCGAATCTTGGTATCCATGCACCGCATACCTGTCTTTGCAAAGTACTTAATAGCTAAATATTGTTAGTACTTCTATAATTTTTTATTTGAAAATATGGTTGAGCAGGATGATGATAGTTGCAAATGCTGGTGATTGCCGGGCTGTTTTAGGAAAACGAGGCAGAGCAATAGAACTCTCAAATGATCACAAACCAAACAGTATATCCGAGAGACATAGAATCGAACAACTTGGTGGTGTGATTTATGACGGTTACTTAAATGGTCAGTTATCAGTCTCCCGAGCTCTTGGAGATTGGCACATGAAAGGGGCGAAAGGCTCTGTTTGCCCGTTAAGTGCCGAACCTGAGTTGCAAGAGATCTTATTGATGGAAGATGACGAGTTCCTTATTATGGGATGTGATGGGCTTTGGGATGTCATGAGCAGTCAATGTGCTGTAACAATAGCCCGAAAAGAGTTGATGATTCATAATGACCCCGAGAGATGCTCAAGGCAGCTTGTTCGTGAAGCACTTAAACGGAATACTCATGATAATTTAACAGTAATTGTGATATGTTTTTCCCTAGATCCTCCACCTTGGATTGAGATACAACCTCAAATGTGCCACAGGAGGAGCATTTCTTCAGAAGGGCTAAACTTTCTCAAGGGTGTTTTGGATGGCAACTCGTGAAATGGGTAGTGTTTATAATGGTTTGGGTACTCGCTTTGGAAGAAGAAGACAAATTATCGACGGGTCCTGTTGATGTACATTTTGGTAAGTCGTGTTACCGTTAGATAGTAGTACTCTTGCTGTTTATTTATTTTCTCCATTGTACAATATTTCCGATTACATAAGTTGATCATCTTTTAACTCATGTTTTGGTTTACGGGGTTGGATTAATTAGTCGAAATATGAAGATTAAAACCCAATCCTAGTAAAGAATCGAACTAGTTAATAACTATGTGGTTCTTTAGGGGTGTGATGAATGTTCTTGTATGAAAAATGTTGATCAACAGTTCAAAGACACAAAATAAAAAAAAATAAAAAAAAAAAGTAAAACCTAAATTAATGTCCATGTAAGTGTGTGCTTCAGCTTTGATGTCTCAATGCAGTTCATGTTACAGTTCCATGATCATGGGTTCTCAATATTAACTGGTCCTTTCATGATCAACTCTGCCAGCTGGTTGAAAACCACAACAAGACAAGTAAGCACATAAAAGTGTATTGGGGTTCCATTAATATATATGATCCCCATAGAATCCCCGTTTTGCGTCTGTGATCATTTTAAGAGTTTGTAAAATGGGAGGGTTAGTCACATTGAGTGACAGGTCAATATGACTTCGAGTCGAGTCAAAGTGGGCTAGTTTTCGAACCACCTGGACCCGGTCAATAACCAACATTTTATTTTTCGAAATATTGATGATAAGACTTATTATTTATTAAATAATAAATAATTCAAGAGGTTTTGTTTGGACAACAATTATCATGTTTTGTGGTTGACCTTTTAATTAGTAAATGAGTCGAAATGATCACCTCTAATTATTTTCCTTTCGACCACATCATTCCCAAATGAATAAAACCCTAGGGATCAATAATAAGTTCTAGAAATGCTCACCTCATCTTTGGTCTCCTCAAGTAACCCGGAATAGGTACAAATAAATATATTAGATAATTATGCATATTTTTGAGTCTCATAAACTTCCCCCAGATAAACCGACCAACAATATAAGCCCCTGCAAGTTTGGCATGCAAAACTTCCGATCTTTTCCTTAAAGATGGGGTTGAGTCGATGTCGATCGATGGTGTGAAAACACTTCCTGATGTCGAATTCCAAAAACGAGCGAGAGGTCCCCCAATCTTCTTTGATCCATCAAACCTAGTAAATGAACAAATTGGAGGTCATTCAGGAAATGCTAAACAAAAGTTTTTCCTTTGTATCTTGATCAATTTTACTTTTTTGTTATTTTGTAATCGTGAGGGTATAATACCTTATAGCTTCATAGTTATGAGTCATTTTCTCATTACTTTCAAGTCTCTCATTTTCTGTTTTTATTGGCATTGGTCAAAGGAAAAGGGGGTCCTGATTTTGGGACGGGGCTGTATGACGTTTCTAGGGCTTTTGTTTCATTTCTATATTATTTTCTATATGGTGGATAAAATATGCATTATGTTTTTCTTCTTGTGATTCTTTTGGCTAAGTAGACAACATATACTAAGAATGAATTACTTCGAAATAAATTAAATTTGTACATGTTTATCCTCGTAAACAACATACTAAAACTCTTTTATGCTGAATCCATTGCTCTTCTCACCTTCCACAAAAAAGATGATATCTCCTTTGAGTAAGCACGAGATTCTTGCTTATCTGCACACAAGAACAGATTCTTATTTGCAAAATGAAATGAAAACTCATACCTAAATAGACCTTTATGTGAAACAAATAAATCATGTACAACTGTTACGGGGAATGTTCAATGTAAAATAAATTTAAGTAGAGAACCGTGGTGCTAACTAGATATAGCAGGGGAGAGAAAGAGGTGCTTATGCAGTTACATAACCGTCTTATATATTACAGTTAAAACAACAAGTAGATGTGTATATGTTGTTCTCGTAATTCTATACTTGTGATTTTGAATTGCCTTTCACATGCTAAATGAAAGATGTATTCATTCATGATAAAATAATCATGATAGTTTAGTTTTAGATATGATTTAGTCCGGTTAAGCTCAAGTATATGTCAAGCTTACTACCAAATGAAGTTGCTACTGATACAAACATTTAGTGAAGCCACCCCGGTTATCCACTTTGATCCATATTTTTTTGGTCGAATCGACCTGCATAAGTCATCATAAAAGCACCAGTGACTAGGTGAGAACTGCGAATACAGTTATTGTAAAACAGTTAAAAGAATGCAATGATCTTTCTTTTTAACTGTTGAGATGGGGCAATATAACCATTGTAAGATGAGAAATCAGTATAAAGTAAGCAATAATAATCCTTTGGTACACAGTAAAGCATATTAATTGTAAGACAACAACGGAGTTGAGTTTCTATGAGTTTTATCGAGCACCTCGAGCTCATTTGAGTTGAGCTTTTATCGAGATCAAGATCAAGCTCGAACATAGCAAATGAGCTTGAAATATATAAAAACCACTCAACCAAAGAGAGCTTATAATTAAGGTCTTAGCTTAAGTTCTTATCAGACTTTTCAACCCTTATATAATATGTATGTCAATATGTGTGTGTGTTAACTGCTTGCCTGTATACATAAACTAAATTTGCAAATAATACATAAAATAAATTTGCAAATAATATTTTTGTTGGTTTTTGTTACTGTTAAGACTTATCTATAAGGATTTTTGGCTTGTGATCAAATTTAGTTGTAACTTCTATAGATCAATGACAATGAGGTGAAAGTTAGACACATTATGAGTCTAGGGTGTCAATCATGTTACGTTGACAGATTGAATTATCCAACCGGAACACGACCAATATATTTATTCGTCTTAAAAAACGTCAACCCTAACTCGCACATATGTAAATGCATATAACCCAAAAAGATACGTTTAACCCGTATATCTATGCGTGTCAAACGGATTGATGGGTTGGTATGTACAAAGCAAGTTATAAACATGTTAATCGGGGTTGGTGAGCTTTAAAAAGGGTTAATTGAACGGGTTAGTGGC
Source organism: Flaveria robusta (assembly GCA_025506415.1). Classification (NCBI taxonomy): domain Eukaryota; kingdom Viridiplantae; phylum Streptophyta; class Magnoliopsida; order Asterales; family Asteraceae; genus Flaveria; species Flaveria robusta. The sequence goes on from CM046461.1 coordinate 5,818,128, forward strand.
CCAACCTTTTTCACTACACAGGTTGGTCGACCTGTTTAACTAATCGGGCTAAATAAGTCACCCCGAAGTCCCGAACGCATCTTGTTTTATTAAACAGATCAACCCGAAAACAACTAGTTTTTAAACGGATTAGATATAACAACCCAAAACCTATTTTTCTCCCCTGTCGTGTTAGAAATTAGTAAACCAACAATCTATCGTGACAAAAGCCTGTTAACTCTATAAACATCAAGCGAGACAATCAAATGTCTCGGCGAAATTAAAAGGATTAATTCTAACCCTCTTTATTACCAACTAACCTGGATTAGTAATCAAATCCTGTAATTATCAAAACCCATAAATATATCATAATGACAACAAACATAATTCACCATTTATATTAGATAAATCAACATTACTTTGTTTCTTTACTTCTAAATATAGAATTTAACCATTCAAACAAGAAACATCTTTCAATAACAAAACATAAAAAAGAAAGAAAAAAACTGCACAATTTTCACTCATCATGTCCTTAATTCAAACAACAAACCAAAACAAAATCAATTATACACATCTAATGAACAACTTCATATTTGTTTTCTATATACACTATCCATAAGTGTAAAAAGAAATCACAAAACGGCTCTTAAACGATCGTATAAACTATAATCATTCGCGAGCAGAGCCGTTCGTGTAAATCTTTCATAACACCGAGAGTGTATAACGAAAACAACATGATACAAAACCCAAAGAAGACAACATAAGATTCTAAGTCCAGCTACGCGGGTTTTGGTAGCGACAGATCACGCGTTGGGAAAGATTCCCGAGAAGTTTGGAATCTTATCCACGTGTTTTAGAGCGCGCTCAGCGGTCTGACGCGTATGATAGTCGCCATGCTGGAACGCGTCCACGAGCGCGGTGCTAACGTTAGGATCACTGGACACCTCATACGCTATATCTTCTGTCCTTAGAAGTCTTTCAACAACCCAAACCGCTCGTCTACCTAGATTCTCGGTCCGTTTCTCGAGTAAAACATCGAGTATTGGTTTGATTCCTTCCGCCTCGATCAAAACCGCCACCCCTTCTTCTATATTCACCCCATCGTCTAGTAATGTTGATAATGCAGCTAACGATGCTTCAACCACCTTCGTGTTTGTGTGATCTAAAAGACCCACGAGTCTCCGTAAAGCCGGTCCTTCTAGTAAACAAAAAGTGTCCCGTCGTGAACACGCCCCACGGTGGACCCGACATAAGCCTGTCATGACCGGTTGTTTACTAAAACAAGGGAACACCGACGCGCAAAAGCTGGGAGGCGGGATCTCAGGAAGTTTGGTTAGGTTTTTGGATTCTAAAGATAGATTCTCCAAAGCAAAAGCCGAAACCATTTGAACATTATCGAGCCCGTTTGCTAGTAGCTCAGTGAACAAGCCCGCGAGATCATGATCCCGACACAAAGAAACTGCTTTCGGCTCATTTTGTAAAACGAAAGTGATCCTTGAAAGCACCCGAACAAGCCCTTCTAAATACGGTGTTACAAACCGGCTTCGTCTCGGTTCTCCTTGCCGAATCATTCTGATTCGTGAAATCACTATTTCAAAGGCACCTTCATCCAGCATTTGTCGGGTAAGGCCCATATCTCTTTCGGGAAGATCTGCAAGAAGCCCGACAGCTGCTGCTTGTTCTTCAGTGCTCACAATGTTTTCAGCGATTACTTTTATTAACCCATCAAGCTGACCCGCTGTCCCACGTAATGAACTCGCGAGTTCTTGACCCATATTTGGTGAAAGATTTTGTAGAAGTTTGATTGACGCCAAACGGAGATCTTGCTGTGGGGCTTCAATGAACTGAACCAAACTGTTGATGGCACCCGAACTTTTGATTGCAGAAACAACACTGATTAATGTAACCGGAGAGCTCGTGAGTCCGACGAGAACTTGTATGAGTTTGCATTCGATTGCAGGCCCCGTGTTGCTGATCAAATACAGAAGATTATGAATAATCTCTTCTGACACAAGGGTTTGATGATTGGGACCCACGGGGATCGAGTCAAAGTCACAATCGGAAGCCACTATGTTCGCAAGTATTGTAGCAGAGATTTCTTTAAGTCTCATCGGGAGCTGATTCGGCCCTGCAAAAAGGTCTTTAACCAGAGGTGAAAGGATACCTTCCTCTACCAAGATTTTGGCACTTGGGTCACAAGATGAGACTTGATTCAAAGCTTTCAAAGCTGCTTCTCGAGACTGCACGTTACCACTTTTCATAAGGTTAATTAATGATGAACCAACGGTTCGAGCCACGAAGACCTTCACGTCATTGCTTAGAGCCAGCTCGCCGAGGTATGAAGCCATTAAGAGTTTGACTTCTGGAGAACCTGAAAGAAACCAAGTGGTAACATTTTCATTATCAACGATCCACTTCGATCTATCACAGTATCACTTTACAAATTAAAGTATAATCTCATAATATGTCTCAATATCTGCTTATTTTGGGCGTTTACGATGTGCGTTTTGAACTAATAAATTTAAAAAGTAGTTATAATTTATAAGTTTATGCAAGTACCTTCAAGAATAAGGGTCAAAAGAGGTTGCAATCTACCATTTTCAGCCATTTGCCTCACATTATTCTCATCCTTCTCCAAGTTTTCAAGAGTTTTATCCGCCTTCTCAACAGTCAAAAGATTTTCAGATTTACTACTCGTCATTCCAACTAAGATAAGAATTGCGCCATTAACCGACCCGATTTTTTCACATAAAGAATCCAATTTTGAGAGCTCGTATAGCAAGGATACGGCTTCTTCTCTCTCCTTTGACTGTTCATGAGACAAGAACTTGACTATTGTGCGTACGTTATCCCCTTCCGCCATTATTTCCTGCAAACCAACAAAACATTTAACGATCTTGTTAGATGAAACAATGATAAAGTTCACATTTTTCATTATCTATGTTGTCATCAAACATTTAACAACCTTATTATCATCATCGTCTTCCACCACAAATCGAAGAGTCTCCAAAGTTCTACACCTGACTCTGCGACTGCTGCTCTTTAACATATCAACAATCATTGGAATCAGCTCATGTTTCCGAATACTATGTTTATTTGAATTACTTTTTTGGCAAATATACTGAACAAATCTCAAAGCCCGCAAAATATCGGTCTCAGGGCAACCGATGTTCAATGATTTACGGGCCATGTCAAGCTGAACAACTTCGTTTCTAGCATTCCATTCTTCAATAGTGTTCCTCAATGCAATACTTGGATTCATATCAGTTGTTTTCAACTCTTTTAAAGTCAAAGGGCAAACTAGCTTTCTGTTGTTTTCTTTACATTCATTGAACCATTTTTCAATAGCTTCACGTTCAAAAGTTTGCCCGTTTTCTATTGATACAGGATCTTTCATTATTTGTTTCGAAAGAGGGCATATGAATGCATCATAAATGGGTTCTATGTGTAGTCTCTCGAATTGAATGCTATCATCTGATTGACTACCAATTTCCTGGCTTTCATCCCAGCTCCCAGCCATTAGACCACGCGTACCTGTGAAAAAAAAAAATTTTTAATGTTAAAACATTTCCAACAAGGAATATTGTCATATTTATTTTGGGGCGAGAGAGTATGATAAGCAACGAGAGAGAAAAACAAAGAGAAAGATAAACCAACAATCAAATTCTATAACTTGCATACTAAAATTATTAACATAGATACAAAAATGAGTTATTTGGAAAGTACGTTCACCTTCAAATATTATTAGCTCTAGAGAAGTTCCACAAGTGTGACCTTTAGGCTTTGTATCAACTCATTGATTCAAACTTCAAAGAGAGCTTCTACACCAATAAGAAAACAAAACTCATTTGAAACATCATATATTTAGGTCTCTACAACTCCCAAATGTGTATATTAGTTCATATGCATTTTAGACGAGTTCACAACTTCTGGTCTGGGACTCTGGGACAACTTCTTGTGTAACATCCAACCCCTCATACCAACCAACGCTTTGCTCACAAGGAGTTGTTGCCCGAGTATACACTTCCTAGATGGTCACCCAAATGGTATTAGAGGCACAACTCCTTAAGTGTGTAGTTACCGTTATTCTCTCATCTACTGCCAATGCACTCAAAACGTGCTAATGATATTAGAGGCACAACATTCCTTATGACCCACTATCTACCCGATGAACAGAACAATGCAGGATTTGCCTAATGTGTCATTTCGTGCTCCCCGAGCAAGGACATGAGAAGTCATTCAAATTCATTTGGAAATGTAAATGGACAAAGAGATAACAACTATCCATAGAAACGTTGCATATTCGTATAGGAAGATCCAAAAAATACATTGCTCCAACTACTTTGGAAAAAAGGGATTCCAAATACAGGGTATTATAATTTATAGGCCATAGATTAACAAATCCAACCCTTTTAGGTGACATTTGAAACAAAATCTAGCAACTTTAATTAGAATCAAATGCAATTCACAAGAATTTCATCAATATTCAAAGATTAAGATTCATTTCGTAACACTAAAACATGACAAAACTATCATTAGGCATTCGATTACAACTTCTATCAGCAATAATCAATGCAAACCCCAAAAACAAAACACCATAAAACCCATCTCAAATTCAAATCAAAAGTTCAAGAACATCACATCCAATCCTCTACACAATCACTTCAGATCAGAAGTTCAACAACAATCAATCACTAGTAAATCACAATCACAATCACACAAACATAATTAGCACAATTCAGATACAAAACCAATTAAACTCACCTTAAATTCCCTCGATTCAACTGAACTTCAGCAGACCCACATCCTACAACTTGTGAAATCAATAATTGATGCTGGAGGGTATGCCACCACCATGAAAAAGACAAAATCGAAAGGCAAAAGGGGGTTTTTGATGAGGGAATTAGGGTTTTCTAGAGCGAATTTCACCGTGGAGTTGAAAGAAAGACGAAGGAAGATGGCCCGAGTGATGAAATCGCAAGATGACAGAAACCCAAAAGTCAAAAACGAAAATTTTGAAGGGGGTTAGAGAGAGAAAGATGGGGTTTTGAAGTCAATGATGGTAGTCGTCGAATTAGACTGTGGAACAGAGGTGGTGGATGTAGTGACACGATTGTGGTATTTGTGACGTTTGACTCGAGAACAATACATGCTAGCATCTTCATTATCCAAATTTAAATTTATTTAGGGGTAATCTTCTTTTTATCATTGATTAGCTTGTTATGATTGTTTTAATTGATATTCAAATATGATACGATTATAATATTTGTAAATATAGGTTTATAGGGTTCAAAACTATTAAGTTAGTTTACATTTACATTTATAGTTACGTTATAAAATAAAGCATTTTTAATTTTCATGTTCGAATCAGTTTTATAGGGTTCAAAGATATATGTATGTCTAAATGGAGGATTTGATCCGTCAGTTTGATAACTAAATAGTCTGTCTGTAATTCTGTTTAGGCAGTCTGTTGGTTCGACTGTTGAACTCTGTTTAAAACTTGGAATCGACTGCGTAAAACGAACAAGTAGTTTAAATTTTTTGATATACACATTTCTTTTTAATTATTAAATATGTTTTTATATATGTTTTTATAATCATGAATCATTATATTATTTCAAAAGTATTATACTAAGTCAGAGGTTTTTGGAATGAACATATTTAAAAAAAACAACCCAAATTTTAGAATCAAACAATTAAACAGCTAAGCCGGTGATAATCAACAGGTTCAGTCTAATTTAACAACTCGGTTAGTCTAGTCTATAGATCAACAAAAACATATTTAACAGTTCGCCCAATTATTCCGTCAAACACGACCAAATCACACCATGAACACTTCTAACTGGAATGATTCATAAATATTGACACTCAACAAATTAAGAGTGATGACTCAAACTCGAACATTATATAACACTCATTTAATAAATAAATTTGAACATTATATAACACCCATTTAATAAATAAGTTTGAACATAAATATTAGGCACCGAAAGCCTCATTTGTCTACGGACATGACATGGTAGAATATGTGAATAAAATTTATAAAATAATAGTTGAAGTAATATAATTAACTTGATGTTTATTTATATTAATAACCATTTGAAAATATTATAACTGTTTCATGATATTAAATAAATATTGTTATTGTTTGACAACTTGGAAATAACACGCCAAGTATTTCATAGGTATATACAACTACACAAGTTGTGAGAAAAAGGTCAAGTTCAAACCTTGAGGAGGCAGTTTTGTCAATATGATGATTATCTTGATTGTTTTGGCTCATTTTATTTGCTGTCATTTACACAATACTTTGTCCTTTTATTTTTCTTTTACTATATTCAATATTATTTTACCAGTATTATTTCTTTTCTTTCTATGAAGAATGAATCTCCAGCGATGAAGAAGAAAATGGAATAAAATTGATACATACACAAAACGTTATAACTTTAGGTAATGATGTAAGCTGTGTGGTTTTGTAACAAAGTAATATTTGAAATAAAATTAGTATTAGATAATCCACAAGTAATATTGAGCAAGATTATCAATTGTCACATAAGGATAGGTTTATAATTTGTCAAAAGCGATAACAAGGATAATTGTGTTTGTTGTTTCCAATTTGTACGATATTGATTATGAATAAACATGAGTAATACATTAAAAATAAGACATCGTTTTAGTGAAAAAAAAAAAAGCATGGTTAAACAAAACGAAGAATATAAAAATAAATTTAAGAAATCTCTCTACTATAAAAAAAATGGTAACTAAAAAGACACGTGTCAACACCATATTTCTTCTTTATCAAATTTAATTTACTCGCTTATCTCTTATATTTAATAATCATATTAATTACTAATAATATTATTTTTTTAAATTAAAATGGTTTTTTAATTAATTAAAAAAGATATCTTTTTTATTAATGTTATTTCTAAAGAAATAAATTTTTATTCAGTAAGAAAATTTTCTAAAACGTCAATTTTTTAAAAAATACTAAATATTTTAACTTGATGTTTTTAAAAAGTTATAAAAAATAATAATTAAAATTAGGATTTATAATAAGAAAATTTTCAAAAATGGATATTTTTTTATATTTGTTTTGAAACAAAATTTTTATTCTATTTATAATAAGGAAGATTTCAAAATATCTTATCAAAAAATATCAATTTGTAATTAATAAATTATTATTCTATTAAATATTTTTTTTCCAACCCGTATAATGCACGAATTTACTAAAGTTAGTGCTTACATAAATAGATTGTATGGTAAGTTAAAATTACATATTACTCTCTAAGGTTTGCTAGAAAAACACATGACCCTAGCTTAATGGATATCAATTAGCTTTTGGAGTTTTATTTTTGAGTAATTTTACTCAGAAAGTCTCTACGATATATCAATTATATCAATGTTATAATTGAGTATTCAAATATGTGAAACTATATGTTTGATCCAGTAGAACTAATTGGTAGGATCCAAGACTATCATACTGGTTTGCAGGTTAACACTAACAGTCATTCTATTAGGATAAAAACCGAAATTGGATATCGAGATTTCAATTTGTATGGAGTTGCATCATCCGAAGATGAGGATCTTGATGGGTTTACATGAATTTTGTGCAATTTAGAATCAATGGTGTGAAAGTGGGGGATTAAAAATACAGTTTTAAGTGGTAACGGCGGTGGTTGCACGATGGCGGTGGTTGCATGTGAAGGTGGTGGAAAAAAGGCTGTGAATTAGTTCTGTGTATTTTTAAATATATTAGTATTCATTATTCAAATTATATACCGTCTTTACATGTGTTTAGTAGAAAACTAGTGGAAACGTCCGCGCGTTGCGGCGGTATGGCTATTGTGTGATATTTTGGGAATTCGATTTTAGTCAGTATTGGCTCGGTGCATTATGATGTAAATTAAAAAAATCAAAATATAATTATTGAAAAAATTGAATGAAAGAAAACAAGTACGTATATTACAAAAGTCTTTAAGACAACTATATTATCCCAACAAGATTAGTGAAAGCATGGGTGGTATTTGTGCTCGGAAATCACTTATTAGCAAGATTTTAGGAGTTTCATTTTATTAATATAGGTTAGAGTTTTATGATTATCGGAGGCAACTTTCGGTGGTGATTTGCATAGACCGGAGAAAGGTAATGGAGAAATTATCACAACAAATTACCATCTTTATTGTTATTGAGTTTTTAACAACCGGCAAAGAAAAAAGAAAGAGGGATTACCGCTCAATCGTAGTGGATAAACGGAATTGAAAGTAAATGACGGTTTTGTTTGGTCATGTGTATATGCTTTAGCATTTGTATTATAAGCATCATATATTATATTTTATTGTAAGGGTATAAATGAAATAAAATAGTTAATATTTTAAAATTAAGCATGACTTTTTGTATGAGTGTCTTAATCCATATGTAAAATTATCATTTAATCCTGCTTTCACTTTTATTATAAAATATATAGATAAATATTAAAATTATTAAACTCACAATATGCCTCTAGAAAAATATTAGTCTTATAGTTATTATAAACATGAAGATATATATATATATATATATATATATAAAAGTTATATACTTAAATATTTAAATAAAATAATACTTAATTTAAATAATATTTAGTTATAAAAATATAATTAGTAAATATAAATATAAATGTCAATTGATAGTATCATAAATAAAATAAAATTTAATGAAAATATCATAATATTAAATAATGTATCAATAATGTTTATTAAATATATGAAAGAGACAATGATAAAAATACCAATGTATATAACATTTAATTGATAAATTTATCATATTGCCCATAAAGTATCTTAAAATCTTAATCAATTCTCTATTCTACCCCTCTTAAATGTCTAACACTCCTTTGTACATGTTGATTCAAAACTTGTATATTTGGCAAAATTACATCTCTATCTAGAAAGATTTATTATAAAATAGTATAGATATAAGTATTTAAATAAAATAATACTTAATTTAAATAGTATTTAGTTAAAAAATATGATCAATGATTATAAATTTAAATATGAATTTATATTATTATAAATAAAATAAAACTATAGTTTTAAAAGTATGATTAGTAATTATAAATTAAAATGTCAATTAATATTATTATAAATAAAATAAAACTTAATGAAATGAATCAAATAATATCATATTATTAAATAATGTATTAATAATGCGTATAAAATAAAAATAATAATTAGAAGAAGTTAATTAAATGGGGGCAAAAGTGAAATTATTGCATAAACCAATTGTACTCTATGTTTAAAATGTTGTATATGTGCTTTAAATTTTAAATAAAATTACCATCTTATCCTTCTAGTATGTATTATATAGTAGTATAGATAATACTTAATTTTAATAATATATAGTTTTAAATATATAAATAGTAAATGTAAATTTAATTATTATTTTAAAAGCATTATTAATAAGATAATACTTAATTTAGTGAATTAAATAATGCATTAATTAGAAGAAGTATATTTAATAAGAGCAATTTAGGAACTATTGCATAACACACTTGTATATTGTGCTTAAAAAATTATCTTAGGTGTCTTATAATTTGTATAAAATTACAATTGTATCCTTCCTATATGTTTTATATAGTATTATAGATTAGTAACTCTATCTAAGCTAGAGACATAACGTTTTATCTTGGAAGACTTTCATATATAACCTTATAAACTTTTAAAATATCATTTATGTCCGGATAAAATTTAATATATTATATATACCCTAAAAAACTTACTAAATATCATATATACCCCTATAAAACTTTTCAAATATCATATATACCCAAACCAATAGTAGAATATCATATATAACCCTAGAAAACTTTCTAAATATCATATGTACCCGTAAAAAGTTTCTATAATATCATATATGCCTTAACCAAATTAAATATATATATATACCGATAGAAATCTTGCTCATATCAATAGACCTATACTAATATCAAAATATCAAATATAATATTTTATTTTATTATTAAAAATTTGAAAATATAATTAATCCTGAAAATTCAATTTACTGCTTTTTTGTTATTATTATACTATATATTAAAATACTATGTCGGTGGCTACAGTGCCACCGTACATGTGTTGTTGCTGCTTTTACAAGCTGTTAATGTAGGGACACATGGGGTCTTTTCATGCCACACAGTAATTATTCTTTTTCTCCTGCAAAACATTTCTTTCTCATCTGCTTCTCTCACCTCTCACCATCAAACATCCACAAAAGCTTCTATTTCTTTCTTGAAATGAAAAAGAAGAAATCTGACTGATTCAAACTCGCTTCATATTCCCCAATTAATATCACAACACCTGCGTTCAACGATTTCACCAGCTTCAAGGCTTCTCGATGGCACCGGAGTTATCATCGAGCAGTGTATACAACTGAAGCATGAAACTAACTCCTTAAAACTCATTATCATCGATCCAAAAGCTTGATACGTTTAGTTCTTTCATTGGAGTTAGAATTAGTTCAAACTCAAAGTTCAGATCTAGAACCTTCGCGAACTCATGAAGGCGGTTATAGGTGGCGAGAAACTCCAAGAGCCGGTGTGTCTTCGAGTAGTCAAGTAGCAACGCCAGAATGCTAGAGATTCGGGTCCCTTTATTGACAGGTCGGGCTGCTAGAGCTTAAAGAAGATATACTACTAAAGTGTTTGATTAAGAGATACCGCTAAAGTGTTAAGACTATTTTTTTTATGAATTTCGAGATGACGCGTGGGGTGCTTATATGGTGCTCTTGAGTGGGCTAAATAAATCTTGGTCTCATTTGATAAGATGCGCAAATAGCGGCTTACAAGCTTCACGGTCAAGAGACATAGCATTACGACTGTTCTTTTAAATGCTAATTTGATTTTCTATTATTGTTAGCATTGTAGCATCTGTTCTCCTTTTCCCTCTACACATTTGAGAATATCAATTTGATGAAGGAATCAAATTAGGCTTCAGATTGGATAATGCTACTGTTTTTGTTTTTGTAACTTGAAAATGCAATACCTTTATGTAATCACATCTTATGATAGTATAAATAAAATTATTGATCATATACATATAAGTGAAATTTTTGCTTGCCATTTCTTGAACGAACTAAAGCTTGCAAGTTGGACTTTGTAAAACGGGACTTCATAAAAAACTGCGCCCGCAACCTGAAATTTCTTTACAATTAAATTACAAGCAACAAGTCAGATCGTAAAAAATATGTATACGCACAAAATCCCCGCAGCAACGCGCGGGGTTTACCCCCTAGTTAACTATTATTACTGTACTATATTTATTAGTTTTTTATTCATATGATAATTATATTATTAATATATATTATTGTTTTTTAGACTATGAAAAAAATAATACACATCAATAACCTAGTTAAAAAACATAATAAATATATTTGCTAAAAAACACTTACTTGTATACTAAACTCTCATGTTTTATCTTGAAATTTTATTAGATTATCTTAATTTATTACAATTAAAACTTAATTAGAGAAAAAAAGAATTATGAAATGTAAAACTTCAAATTCCTACTTGAAAGTTTAATTTATCAAAAAAAAAAAAAAATTTAACTAATTAAGATTTTAAAAATAAATTTTAGTTCCACCACGACCTTATAAATATGAAATTTTTGAAAAATTATAAAAAATTGCCAAATATAAAATAATAAATTTAAAAAAAATATATGAACGAACATATTCTAATTCCTTTTTAACAAAATAAATTAATATGTGAAAATATGATATTTCAGTTATAGAGAAGAGTATATATATTATTTGAAATTTAGTTTGTATATATATAATATTTGTAAAGTTTTATAAGGGTATATATGATATTTAGCAAGTTTTTAGAGGCATATATGATTATTTTAATTTGATTAGGGCATATATGATATTTGGAAAATTTATTAAGGATATATGGTATTGTAAAAGTTTTATAGGGGATATGATATTTTAAATTTTATTTGGATATATATATATATATATATATATATATATATATATGATATTTTGAAAGTTTGTAAGGGTATATATAAAATTCTTCCTTTTTTCCTTGTAAATAGTCACACAATATTTTACCTTCATCACTCCATGTCTGCTTATAGGTATACTCATATGTCCTTTAATTTTACGTAGGCATCACATCATCTACTATATCTCTTTTACTTCAACTCATCCTACAAAAGTGGTTTAAATCCCATTAACTCTACTTCACCCACTTTTTAAAATTTTAATATTACACTTAAAATACCATATTTTCCTCCTTTTAACGCCCTTAAAGCCACACTAGAGCGATGTTTTGCGCCCCTAATGTGTCCAGTTGGGATTTAATGCCCTCTAAACATAAATAAGTCTTTTTGTGTCAAAATTAACATGATTCTAGAACTAATGCAATTCTTGGGGAAATGGAGAAGATGGATTAATGAATGTCTCAAAAGTTCAAGGTCGTCAATTTTAGTCAATGGATCCCCAACTTTGGAAATTGAACACCATGGAGGGTTGAGACAAGGTGATCCGTTATCACCGCTTTTATTCATTCGTGCGTTGTAAGCATGAACAAAAAGAGTTCTTGAAATAAAGTGATTGAATGTTTTGAGGAAAAACTAACAAGTTAGAAAGCAAAAACTCCTTCCATCGATTCTACTCTGTTATTTTTCATTATATAAAGCTCCAAAGTTCATTATTGACAAGCTTGAGAGCATGAGATGTAATTTTTTATGGGGAGGTGACGTGAGAAATAAAAAGATCAAATGGATTGCATGGGATAGAATAACGACGGATACAAAATCTGATAGTCTCAGTATTGAAAAATTACAAGGCAGGTTATTCAACAAGCTCGTGATGTATGTATTGTTTGAAGAAAAATGTGAATGGAATAATTAGGTGCCAATTAAGATAAACTTCTTTGCATGGAGAGTTGTAATAAACAAAATACCAACAAAAGATCAACTAACCTAAAGAGGTTTAAGTTTAACAAATGTAACATGTGGGAACTACAATCTACTGCTGGAAGAGGTAAATCATTTACTTTATAGCTGTGGTTTTGCCAACATCATTTGGGTTATTATTCAAAAATGGTGCAATATCCCTTTCATATTTAATTGTCCAAGACAATGGGTTGACTTTGAAAAGCTATGTCATCAAGGTTAACGCCAGAAAAAAAATGTAGTTCCGGATATTTTTTTATATGTATTATGGAGTATATAAAATACAAGGAACGAAAGACAAATAATCCAGAGATCTCAGTCAGCAATACCAATCAACAGATATGGATGAAAAAAATAGGGCTAAAAAAACAACTAGATAGGAATAATTGGGTAAAATTTCAATGTTGTAAGAGTGTTATTTTCCTTTTTTTTTTTTTGTATTGTTTTTTAGCTCCTGATAGTCTGTTGTTTTAATAATATATCGCTTGTTCAAAAAAAAAAAAAAATTAGCTTAAGAATATATTATTACCATCAAACTATGGCAAAATGATGTTAAATAATCTAAGACTTCATCGGCTACTAAATGGTAGTTGATTTAGGAGATAGCTCATAAGGTTACACTTGCTACTGATCATATGGTAGCTGATCTACACATTACAAACCAATCATGAACCACATGTTTGAAAAAACTCGTGATATTACTTCAATTATCTCTGTTCTACCACTTACAGTATGTAAAATAAATTATTTGACGATTATTACATTTTCCATCAAAGACAAAACTCGAGACATCACTTCAATTATTTGACGACTATTATCCCTTTTTTTCACTCATAATTAGAAATTGATGCGTATTTCGTCCGCAAATTTAAACGTATTAGAGCATTCACAACCTGTTCTTTAAAAATATGTGAATAGAATCCTTATAATATATAGAATGATTTTGAGTGGTTGTGAGTGGAGTTTTTAATATTTTTAAAAGTGATTGTGAGTTGAGTAGAGTGAAAAGGTAAAGATAAATATATAAAATGTATTATTTAATTGAAATAGTGAGAGAAAAATAGTAAATTTTAATGTAAATATATGAACACGAATAAGAAATGAGTTATGAATGCTTTTAAGTCCGTTAATTCTAACATAATGACATGAAAAAAAAAAATATATGGTATAAAGTAAATAATGATAATTCAGTTTTTGAGTGGTTTCTTGTAAAACAAATTGACATTCATAGATGGTATAAAGTAAATAAATAAACCTTTAACAAACTTTTATTCAAAATTGATCAAGTTTTACGTACTTCACGTTTAAAATTTAAACCAATTACATTAGCTTCAAAACCAAAAGTGTTATTTACGTATAAAAATTAGGGCCCATCAGGCCATAATGAAGTCCACTAAAAAAAGCCCACAAGCTGGTGACAACCGATGGGCAATACAGTAATTCGCTATACATGAACCGAAACGTATATAGAGTAAAGATGTGCGGCAAACAGATAATGTGTAGAAATGTAAATAAACTAGGATTGTTTCCCATGCACGTTGTGTGAGAAACTCTACAACAAGGCCTCTCTCAGGGTATTCGCCATACCAGCCTTATCAAGGCCCTATTTGTTGAAATTTGCTAAGGCCCCTCCGACATTACTCTTTACATATAGCATAATGTGTGAAACAATATCTAGCTAGTTTCTCAATTTTCACTAATTGGTTAGTTTAAGTTGGAATCACCTCAGGGTCCGGCAACTAAACTATATTGGTTTCATATGTTTGACTTTATGTTATACATGATTTTTTGTTAATTTAACTTTATATTCGTGAGGTTTTTTTACTGAATTCATTAAATCACATGCATACACAAATATAAACATATATCTCTTTTTGTCATAAAGTTAAACTCGTTTGTGGAGCGACCTAACTAAACCAACAAAACATCAGGAAAGCTAACCTTTTAAACTCGTTTGTGGTTGATTACTTGGAACCTCAATTGATGTCTATGAGTCTATCCCTTGGGGTTACACAACATATAAACAATGTTACTCCATGAACTTGCCTCATACCTATATAAAAGAAAAGAGGGTTACAAAAAATATAACCAATGTTAAGCATACGTGATTCTGGACAGCATCAACATAATCTTTAAACTAATTTTTCTCCCAAAATTGATAATTATAACAAGATTTGCATCTAACACGAGTATGGCAAAAATTAATTTCAAAAGGGCATCATCTTCTTAAATGTTCGAAACACATATGTTAATTTCAAGAAATTAAAGCAAGTATTTCACGTCTTTAACCATATCATACATAATAATCGAGCAAGGAGAGCAGAACTTAGATTCAAAATCAAGTTTCAGAACCTTCAAATGTAGTTAGAATTTAAAAGGTCAAAAATCACAAAATCCATGAGAGAATGTCAAAAACTATGGGTTCACTTAAAAATTCAATATTATACGATTCACTACTAGCTCAAAAATCAATGGGGTCACTTGACCCCGTTCCCTAAAGCGTGGTTCCGCCCCGCTAAGCACGATAAACATTCAGCCATTCAAGAATCTATAATTTATTTACCACATGTTATCCATTTGTATTAGGCTTTGGTTATTTATATATTTATTTGGGTTATTAGGCTATCTTTTTTGTCTCTTTATTTATGTGTCACGTGTGTATATATAAAGAGATACAGAGAAAAAAACGATGTTTTAATAACCAATGTATGTACCTATAACAAGTCATTATTCATATTTAAAATACCTTTTTTGTTTTATAATACAATATAACATAATTTTGTTTAGAGCCCATAAAACATGTTGTTACGTCAAAATGTCACTCTCTTAAACACCAATACGGATATGATACACGAGTTAGAAGGCATAACTAGTTTAACACGATTAGTTATTACAAATTTAGTAATAGGAATATGACATGTTTTAACACAATTAAACACAGCATGTGTTTAATAAGAACACCATGTAAATGAAACTATTTGACATGACTATACAAAAATGATTAACTAACATGATAAAAATTTAAAATTATCAAGCATTACAATTCATAAGTACTTATAATATAGTATGACTTATTATTTATGGTGTTTTTGTTAAACGAGTCATAAGCATATTGTTTCGATCCATTAATCCATTTAATACAAGAAGTTAAACGTGTCATATATACACGATTAACATGTTTAGACACGTTTTTAATCATTTCATTAATGCATTTACCCATTTATGATTCTTATAGAGATAATCGTCTTGTACTGAGTACTGCTACCGCTATCAGTAAAACTAAAAATTATCGGTACTGGTACCGGTATTTGATTTTGCCTAATATGGGTATCGGTACCAGACGGTACCAGTATCAGTAAAACCGAAAAGTACCTCTTCGATACCGAGTAATAAAAGTAGGTTATTCTTTTTACCATTTTTATACAACTTTGAATGTTTTGGTATTGTAGTTTGTTAAGCGATATTCAAAATCATGTAACAACTTATTTCTAATGCAAAATGAAAAGAAACATTAAAGTGATACTAAACATGTAAAGTACCCCGTAAATAACACAAAACCAGTACTGAACTAATATATTCGATACTGTATTCAATACCTATTTCTCCTCAAATTCGACATCAGTGTTTTATGTACCCTTTCCTTGGATCCTTACCCATATATCCTTAAGACTAACATATTAACTTTGTTTTGAGTCATGTGGTATTTTATCACTTATTCTCATACTGTCATTTTCAATATTATCCTTTCTTTGTGGTTTGATCATATTGCACTTTTGGTTTTCAAACTTTAAAAATTATAAAGTTAATTTAAATTTTTATATTGCCATTGCAAATTTAGTCTTTAAATTTTAAAAATTACAAAGTTAATTCAAACTTTTATATGAATTACACTTTTGATTTTTAAAGTAAAATTTAAAAATTAGTTCAAAATTTATAAAATGCATAAAAATTAAATAAATCTAAAGTTAGAGACCAAGAATACAAAAATTACATAAAAATTGAAATTAATTTTATAATTTTTAAAATTTAAGGACAAATCTGATTAATCTTTTATACAATCTTCTTCCATATTAGACTCCACGTAGTGGAGCAATTAATGAGGCGCTATAGAAGTGACATGGAGACTAAGGTGGCGTTAAAGCCATCACTCCATGGTTAAAGTTGCTGCCAAAATGTTATTTCGCCAAGGAATTAACGAGCGTGAAAGTGAATATCCTTCAATAATTATTTTTGTATAAGAAATATTCTCTCTCTATCTCTCTATATATATTTTAAACTTTTTAATAGTTTCAACAATACTATCTCATAATTCACTCTATAAATTTTCTATTTTTTTCTAGAATATTAATCAACTATCCAACGATTTAGTTTTTTTGGAGGTGGATGAGACAGTATTAATTGAGGGTGTTCGACTGGGGGTAAAATTTTTAGTCGAGCCCGTTCAAACGTCACAACCGGAAACGTATAGACGACGACCACCACTAGAACGGGGTCGTGCGGAGGCGCATAACCAGCTGATGCAAGATTATTTTGTTGAAAAAGCTTTGTATAATCATGCTATATATATTCGAGCAATAGAAGAACGAAATCTGTGTCAAATATCATGCCAACGAGTAGTCATTTTTTTAAAATGTTCTGGTATTTTATGTTATTTCAAGTATCTTTTTTTTTTTATTTCAAATAACTTCTTTTAATGTTATAGTATTATATTGTGTGGTTTTATTTAAGTAAAATTATTATGTTTATTGAATATCAAAATAGAAAACAATTCAGTAATCATTGTAATTAGTTTAAACCACTACACTTGATTTAAAATGAATTCTAGTGAAAATAATTGTGATGATATGAAATGTAGGTGGCACTTTAATTAAAAAATTAATATCAACCATTACATTTAGTCTTAAATAATAAAACTACTAACATCCCATATTTTTCTTACACGTTAAATATAGAATGAACCTTCATGCATCAATTACTCACAACGGATTCCATACGTCAATCGTCATCAGTCATAAATAAGTTCTATGTTCACACAGAGCAATAAGTCACCAGATTCAAAGCTTGTATTTCACTTTCACTGATGAATTCCAACCAATTACAGCTACTTTCCACCATAATCCATTAAAAAATTTGTTGTTATTTGACCCAATTCCGTTTAATGTTTAATTTTTGTAGATTTGCGACAGAAATTTGGAAATTGAGTGTTAATTTAGTCAGAATGTTGAATTTTTTGACAATGCCGCGTTGATTTGCTGTATATCTATCGCACGATTGCATGAAGATATTTGGACGTACTTTAAACGAAACCCTCGTTCGATTCGTCTAAATTAGGTAGTTTTTTAGTTCTTAATTGCGGAATTAGGGTTTTGATTTCGTAATGTGTAGTTCGTTAATTTGTTATATTGATTTCTGAATCGATTCAAAGCGTCTCTGCGTTTTTATTCATCAGCTTCTGAAGATGGGCTGCTTTTCTTGCGTAAAATTTTGCTCCAAAGATGTCAAAAGCTTTGATGATGATAAGACATCCAATGGATTTACAGGTTTGATGACTGTTTTATTGTTAATCATGAGTTGTATACATTACAATTGATGCATTTAGTGTATTGTTTGATTTGATTTCTTCATGGTTTTTGGTACTTACAGTTGATGAAAGGATGTTACTGTTAAGCATATGTAAATATGTAATGTCTTTTAGATCTTTGATAAGAATGTTTGAACTGATACATTGTGTTTTCAATCATGTGGTTTGAAGATGGGAAGGTGACAGATTCCATTAGTATGCAAGGGTTTAGTAGTCAGAGGGCTGATGCGGCGCGTAGTTTTACATTTCATGAACTTGTTACCGCGACACAAAACTTCAAGGGTGATAATTTGATTGGAGAAGGTGGATTCGGAGGTGTTTATAAGGGCCGGTTAGAATCAGGGAAAGTAAGTTGTCATTTTTTGTATCATCTTAAGATGATTATAAGCATTTTAGGGTTGAATTGTGGTTATATGATGCCTTGAGGTTTTATATTGTGGGATTAATTGTTGAGTTTGATGAACAGATAGTTGCTGTAAAGCAGCTTGACCTCAATGGTCATCAAGGGAACCAGGAGTTCATTGTGGAGGTTCTTATGTTGAGTCTTTTGCGCCATTCGAACCTTGTTAGTTTGACTGGTTACTGTGCAGATGGGGATCAGAGGTTGTTGGTTTATGAGTACATGCCGCTTGGTAGCTTGGAAAATCATCTTTTTGGTAGGCCTCATGATAGTAATCATTTTACCTTGAGTGCTAAAAGTGATTGTTGTATGAAAGAATCTCGTTTGGATATTTGGCAATTAACATAGGAGTCGTGCCTCAAAGATTGTCATTCCATGCGTCGTGTCTATATCTAACCTTTTTCTTTATAAAAATTTACTGCCTTTGGTGTGGGATTTTGGGTGTTAACTCTTTGATGCATTTGTTCTTATTGTCTAGACTTGATATTTCCTCTCTCAAACATTTCTTCACATCTCATTATTGAATTTCTTGTACTTGCTTTTTTCTCTTGTTATTCATTCAAGAAACAATTCAAATTCTTCATTTTTTGTCTAGAAAAAGATCTTAAAGATTCTTGTGATTTCACATGATTCATAAATTTTCACAAAAAGACAAGAATTTAATGGGAGAAATTTTAACCCACAAGACAGTGATGATCACAATGCTGCAAATCATATGTATGCAACCTTACCAGTTTTCTTACAATAACACGATAATTTTAATTTTCAGATCTAGGGCCTGATCAGGGGCCAATGGATTGGCACACCAGACTAAAGATTGCTGTTGGCGCGGCTCGTGGCCTTGAGTATCTCCACTGCAAAGCAAATCCACCTGTAATCTATCGTGATTTAAAATCTTCAAATATATTATTGGACAGTGACTTCAATCCAAAGCTTTCAGACTTTGGGATGGCTAAATTGGGTCCTGTTGGCGATAACACTCATGTGTCAACGCGTATTATGGGTACATTTGGTTATTGTGATCCTGATTATGCAATGAGTGGAAAGTTAACTATGAAGTCTGATATATATAGCTTTGGTGTCGTTATGTTGGAGCTGATTACTGGACGTAGGGCTCTTGATATGACCAAGAACTCCGGAGAGCAGAATTTAGTTTCGTGGGTGAGTTGACTTTTGACTTTAATACACTAATTCTTTTATTAGTTCTAGGTATCAGCCCACTTACATGTACTTCAATGAACAGATTCTGCATTTACAAGTTTATCCCTTAATGATATGTCATTTCTGATTAGAGGAAGATATTCATCTGTAAATCATGTGTAGTACCCCAGAGAGCGAAATGGGCAGGATGGTTACGATTTGAATTTGAGCTTGAAATGGGCAATTTTTATTATGGGTATACTGCATTGTTATAGTAATAACTAAAACTTTGAGTAAAATGGTGTAAGAAGTTGTATGCTCTAAAATTGAACTTTTGATGACATTTGACCCGTTTAAGATGATTAATGTCCCAATGACCCGCTGGCAAGTAAATGGGTCAAAGTTGCCCCTTCTAGTAGTACATTTTTTTTTAATTTATTTTTGGGAAAATGTCACTAAATGGTAACATTTTTGAACATACGCAGGCACGTCCCTTTTTGAGAGACCGTAAGAAGTTTGTTCAATTGGTGGACCCCCTACTGCATGGTCGATTCCCAATGCGTTCAATGCACAATGTGGTTGCAGTAACTGCAATGTGCCTTCAGGAGCAAGCAAATTGTCGGCCCTTGATTGGTGACATTGTTGTTGCACTCGAGTATTTTGCTTCTCAAGCTGAAACATATGAAAACCATAAAAGTTTGACTGTTGACTCGCAACCATCACCTAAAACGAGATGAATACCATGCTCGTGACCCGTCTACATGATGCTTTTTCTATTGCTGATGAGCTTGCACCATAAATGACAAAGTATCTTGCCAAAAAGAGTTGCTACAAACATAAGGTAAAGTTATTTATTATCTAATTACCATTTCTTATATATGTTAGAAAATCAACATAAAGTCCGAAAATTAGTTTATAAACTATACTCCTGGATTCACACAATGATATCATGTACATAAATGCCTACCAGTCGTTTTTCAAATTCAAGATTGAAATTTGATTCAGGTTTTTTGATTATATGTGGGTCATTCTACATGCAAATCCTTGAATACCTGTGAGTGAGAGTATCACCTATAACAACATAAAAGCATCCTAACACTATCTTATGTGGCCCTTTGTTACAACTGATTCTCTGATTTTGATTTTGATTTTTCATTTCACTTGATCAGTTTTAAAACGCGAAACCAAACACCAGCTAGGTTTATTTATTTTGTCCAGGGGCTAATGTGAATCCTAAAAGTGTGGCCTTCTCATTGTAAACATAATTATTTTGTTTTCAATCCTAATATGATTTAACTATCTTTTTTGGATATAACATGATAATAATCTGCAAACAAGCTTGTGGTGCTGGAATCACTATATTCTGTCACACAACAATATTTGTATTGTCACATTATTGGGAATAGTTAACTAGAGGGTTGTGTTGTCCTTCTGCTCAGTAAAGTTTTCTATTAATAGGGGTATCTAATATTATAGTTTTCTTATAGTTTGACCTTTTAAACTGTGAGGGACAAAGTAGTTAATTAAATGTAAAGAAAAGTTTTAATTATGACCCTAGTTGAAAAGTTCTGATTTTTTATTCTGCTACTCGGCAAAGGAGTGATGCATCCTCCTTCTACAAACGGTTAATGATTGTATTGCAACCTGGATTAAAGTTCGTACCTCTGCATTGAAACAGTCAACATTTCATGTTCAACATAATCTTAAGTGAAATGTTATGAGAAATGGACCGACTGTAAGACCGACAACTATAATGTCTGAGAGTTCAACCGGTCGGCCAATAATGGGATAAGGCAAGCATCAGTGATTCCACCAGTTTTTCCCAATTGATTTACTTAAAACTAACCACTTCATTTGTGTATGATCTATTAGCTTGTAACTCAAAAACAACCACTTCATTTATGTATGATCCATTAGCTTGTAACTCAAAATAAACCTATTCTATTGCAGTAGTTCAATCCTGTTTTCAAAACATTGTTTACACAATTTATCTACGATATGCCGTGTTTACCAAGGCTAAAATTAAATCGGGTATTTTTAAACTAGTGGATGAAAAGCATTATAACCACCAAACCACGGGGACTAAAAACATAATTAACTCTACTTTTTTGTGAACCATGAACTATAAGTAAACTGTTTCCACTTGTTCACTACTCTATGTATTGACCACCTTTTATCTTACGATGCTCTATAGAGGTTGTCTAGATACAAGTCATCTAACGTTCAATTATCGTGTTCTCTTGAGTGATTGACCCTTAAAACACCGAGCTATTGTCTCAGATCAAGTTTTAGAAGTTGAATGCCTGAGGATAGCTAACATTGTGACAAGGACGTGTTGGCTTTGCAGTATATTGCTTGAGCTTCATTCTTCGTCACTTCAAGCGAGCATTCTCCTGTATAACGTAAATATGGTAATTGGTACAGCTTTTAACCAATCCAATGCAACATTGACAAACAACGTATACTGATATAAAAAGAAGTTATATGTCAACTTCAAGGCTAACATCGTCATACAAGCCATGTCATGATCGCTATGATGTTCGCTCCAGTTTAAAAATCTGACTGTTTCCCTTGTGAAGGTGTAACAATATATCAAAATATGTAACTAAAATAAATGGTTTCAGCTCGACCCGTTTGGCCAACTGGACTTTGGTGTTCTACTGTATTACCATAATTCTAGAATTCTGGCACAAAAACAGCTACACTTTTGTGTCACAATACAAAAAAGCTCTCGGATCGCTCCATTTCTCTACTGCATTTGAACTCGGAGATATTGAAGCCAAACTGCACTTGAGCAACGGTCTTATAGTCGATTATGATATATTATCTGCTAGATTGTTTTGATGACTAGTGTGAGCCCCAACTAATCCAATTAAAGTTGGTTTCAACACCTAGTTGATTCTTAAACCTATATAAGAAAAATGTTACGAAAGCGGGCGTGTAAACAAACCTGGTCCAAGATAGATCGGCTTGGTTTATGGCTATCGCTGTCAACATACAATGTACACGCAATCACTCGCATTAAAACCATTTGTCCCGATTCTTTGCTTTATCTATCTTGTTAAGACAAAGTCAAATGGGAAATGTATGGCAACTTGGCAAGGGAATGCACTCATTTAATCATATAGCCAAAGAATTGAAGGATTTTACTCGTGTACTTATGTATATTGTTGTGTATGTTACTTAGACCATGTTGGGAGTCTTGTATCTTTTTTGTGATAAAAGTTTATCAGTGTACCATCTCCTATCCCGAAAAGAAAGGACGAATTGAAATTTGAACACAATGCATTCTTTGACTTATGAAGAAAAATGCATGCTAAACCCCCACCTGGGACTAGTGGCTTCAACTGCCATGCAAGTTCAAACCCCAACTATTGCTAGAGACCATAAAGATCTAACAAGACTTAATTTATTTTATTTGGAAGAGTTATATAACAAACTACAACCCAAGAAAAAACTCTCATAACTTCTGACACCATATTCGATAACACAACCAACTCACGCAACTTGTCTGAACTACTTTGTATGCTAAACCCTATGGATTTGTAATGGATATGTCATTTGGATCTTACCCCTTAGTAACTTGGCTTCACATTCAAGCGGGAAGCTATCTTCTGCCCAAGAGACTTGTCAGCCTGCAAAAAACAATTTGTATTCAGTAAACTGCTGAAACAAATAAAAGTCAAACCGGTTAACCACTACAATTGTTGGTAAAAAAAGGAAGAGCAAGGAAAGGACATTCGAACCTGCGACCAGTATGAAACCCAAATTGTGCGGACCTCGTGGGTTACACGTGGGCAAGATAGAGCACCGACAATTCTGGATATGAATCGTTCTTGTCTGTAAGAAAAAGGACATGAAAACCATGTTAGATGATTTTTAAAGTTAAATATATTTTAAAGCAAACATGAGGAAACATATATATATACCTATCTGGAGCCCAGGATCTGTATCTCTCTCCTGGCTGCTTGAAGTTGTTCTCTTTCTCAATCACACACTGCATTAGGCAACACATTTTTAAAGTTATTGTAGGAAACTAAATCATAGCTGCCAATCAATTGCTCATCATGTGTTCACCATTTGTAAGCAGCTTCCAATTGTTTAAGTAATTTCTATAACTCATGATATATTTCATAATCTTTATTATATTTCCTATAGTTGAATGATTTTATTGTTATTTAGAGAGGCAATGAGATGAACTGAATTCTAGAACTTAAAATTTAACATTACATAAATATGGAACCTATAACAAGATCGTTTTTGTTTTTGCTAATATATATTTAGAGAGCATATACAGCAAAAAGTTTATTGGTTCATTGAATTTTGGTACATCGAACTCCTGCATACTTTTCATAAGTAAGTTCATATGTAGTTTTTATGATGTTGAGGTCTAAACCTTCATATATACCAACAAATAATAGCATAGACTCATAACTCATAAGTACCCTACCATGCTACAATCACACACAAACATAAGATTTGAGTCAATTTTAAAAAAGTATATAAATAACAAAACTAACCTTATCACGCTTTCCTGACAACCTTACAGGGGGAATAGGGTACTGCTCGGCATGACGAGCAGGATCGTGCCTTGAAGGGAAATAATTGACCTGGAGAAAAGACAATATAAGATTAGTAAATATGAAAGAAACTATTTTTTTCCTTTTCTCAGAATCGAGAGTATACATTTAGAGAAGTATACCTCCTCATCCCTGTTCATGAAATTCATGAATCCTTCATGGTGATTATTATGATGAGCACCCTTAGGAGCATTAGCAGGAAGCTGCAAATAGTTCGCTCCAAGACGGTGTCTCTGAGTGTCAGCATATGAGAAGATACGAGTTTGAAGCAGCTTATCATCAGAATAATAAATTCCAGGGACAATGATTGCAGGGCAAAACGCAAGCTGCTCATTCTCAGCAAAGAAGTTATCAATGTTCTTGTTCAAAACCATACGACCCACAGGCTGCAATGGCAAGATATCCTCAGGCCAGGTCTTGGTCACATCAAGTGGGTCAAAGTCAAACCTATCCTCATGATCAGGATCCATAGTCTGAATAAAAAGCTTCCACTCAGGATAATTTCCAGCTGCAATAGAATCATACAAATCTTGTGTAGCATGGCTGTGATTCGCTCCACCAACCTTGATGGCTTCATCTTCCAACAGGTTTTTTACTCCACATGTCGGTTTCCAGTGAAACTTCACATAATATGCTTTCCCAGCTTTGTTAATAAGAGTGTAGGTGTTGACCCCAGAACCTTCCATGTGTCTGTAATCTTGTGGCACACCGATGTCATCTTGAAGAAATGTGAACATGTGTAAACTCTCGGGATGGTGGGAGAAAAAGTCAAGAATTCTCCAGTCTTCTTGGATGTGTGACTTAGGGTTTGGTTTCAGTGAATGAACCATGTCCGGAAACTTCATCCCATCACGAATAAAGAACACTGGGAAATTGTTTCCCACCAAATCAAAGTTTCCCTGCAATTGTAGAAGATTAGTAAATATCAAATTTGCTAAAGTAACATTAACTATAAACTTTATATATGAGTTACCTCTCGGGTATAGAATTTCACTGCAAAACCTCTAGGGTCCCTGAGGGTTTCAGGGCTTCCACGCTCATGAATAACAGTCGAGAAACGAACGATAACAGGAGTTTGGACACCAGGGGCACGAAGAAAATCAGCACATGTGAGGGCAGAAATGTCATGTGTGACTTCAAAAAAACCCTTTGCACTGGCACCCCTGGCATGAACCACACGCTCAGGGATTCGTTCACGGTCGAAGTTAGCTAGTTTCTCCACCAAATGGTAGTCTTCTAAGAGGATCGGGCCTATCGCATGGAAAATAATTATGATCAGTCGTATTTTCATGCACAATTTGCAATTAGTATGCTAAGTCTCATGAGCAAAACCATATTCCATATTACACTAAAAGATACCACTCAAATTCTAAAACGTGTCAAGAGACAGCCTACCAAGAAATCCCAACTTTTATAGCAAAGAACTAACAGATATCAAATTTAGATACCTCTGGTGCCAACTGTCAACGAAGAGTTATTGTTGTAAACTGGAGCACCATAATTCGTGGTCCAAAAGGGGGCATTGTAAGCACTTGAAGGACGGTACTGCATCAACCAAGAAATCCATGAGTAAACAGTACTACCTTATGCATCAATTTATATGTATTAATATATGTCATATGTGTAAAATATCAGCACAACAGATGTTAATCCCATGAAAACACTGATACAGCTATCAAACAGAACGTTGAAGAATCCATTTTCACACAGTTCAAATCACGCAAAAGGATTTAGCTGAAACAATGGATCTTAAAGCACAAATTATTATGTAATTTGGAATCAGTCCTTCACTTCAAACGTTTACAATTTAAGTTCAAACAACTTTCTACATGTTTTCTGCCATGAGCTTTGAGATAATTAGCTAATAGCATCTACCACCTCCATTAAATTTAAACTACAGTTCCATATGTCCCTAATTAATCCAAAATTGAATTTGGTACTCCAAAATTTAACACTAGCGAAAGTTCGAGTGTATCGGATTCGATCACCATAGTCCAAAATCATAAACTTAATCTCATGATTAGGGCGAAAGTGATCAAATGCAACAGAACTCTCATATACCTCATCAACTGAGTAAAAAAACTACGTAAAACAGAGTTACCAAACATGAATTCGAACACTTATGCAAAACAAATTACACGATAACGATCATATAACCTAACCGATACGAACATACGATTCATGAGGAAATGATCGAATTGGATACGAAAACGATAGTGAAGTAGTTGAATAATGTTCAAAAACGGCATTAGAGAGTTGTACCTTGTAAGGATCCATGGATTTGTAGGTTGATGATTGCCTGTGGAGAAGACTATTTGATCGCGATGTTGAGAGTTTTATACAGGCGGTTTATGTTTAAGGTTTATCGGTTTTCTTCTTCTATTTTTCGCCTACTTATAAAGCGGATTAAAATATCGTGAGAAAACGGAAAAACATCCCTCGTTTATTTCTCGTGGGCTCGTTTTTAACCAGCAGTGATGTATATTAAAGTTTTGCCACATTTAAATGTTGTTTGGCCGCCTATTAATCAGTTTTTTAATAGTTCAGATGTCTGAATGATTTAGCATTTAATGATTTAGACTGTTTGTTTCGCTAGCGAATATCTGAATGGCTCAGACATTTGCCTCTGAATAGTTAAGCATTATACTAATGCTAAATGGTTAAGAGGTCTACTGTTGAATGGTTAAGAACTCTTATCTGAATTAGTCAGACATTTGCCTTTGAATAGTTAAGCGATATAATAGCTTTTAAAGGTTCAGACATCTTAATGGTTCAGCACTTAATGGTTCAGACCTCTTATTGATTCAGCACTTAATCATTCAGATATTGTCAAACAGCCCCTTATTATTTATATATTTTTAACAGCAAATCTATTCTACTTTTAAATTATACCAAATTACATCTGGCCTGACTCTAATCATTTCTTTTTAATATTAAATGTACAACCCTGATTCGAATAATAGATTTATCTTAATAGTGTTCATCTATCCGTTTCCAACCGAAACTATACTATCAACCCTCTCAGGAGGAACCACTACTGTGAAAATCTTTCGGCTTAGCTTTAAGCATTTTTGCTTAAAGAAATACTTGATTTCAAAACCATTTTGTATTTACATATATTTAGTATCTGGTAACTAATTAAACTAAATATCATTACTATACACTTATTTGCAAAGGTCGGTGGCAAATGCCACAGACCAAAAAACCCCCTCAACTTTTTTTATTTGACACTTTTTACCCTAAACTTTTTGTAAAACTTTGAAAAATATCACTTCGACCCCCTTAAGTTTTTAAAGTTTCGGATTTACCCCTGTAAAATATAAATTCGAGTCCATCATCGTTAGGACCTAATCAGATGTGACTCGGCTTAACTATTTTTTGACAAATGCCTACGTTTTGGTGTAAATTTTGTTTAGATATTAGTTGAGTCAAATTTAAAAGTTTCGACGTAAGTTTAGTCAGGGCCGACTCAACGTATTTTGTATATATACACATTTGTAAAGGTCGGTGGTGGCTCCACTGGCCTTGCCACGTGTCACGTTACTATTGGACCTCATTTCATTTTTTTTTTCTTTCTCCGCTATTACTGTGACGATATGTATCCACTTTTCTAAAATTGACATACACTTTTTCCTTGGCGCAGTGGTTAGGCGCATGCGTTTTGTGTGTTAGGTCGTGGGTTCTAAACCCACCGGATTTATGTTTTCTTGCTTTTTTAAAACTTTGTGATATGTAACTTTCACCTCCTTAAGTTTCTAAAGTTCCGGTTTACTCCTATACAAGTTTATCTTAATATTAATTTCTTACGTTTATATTTTTATACACACATTACTTGCAACAACTTATTTTCATATTGTTTTAGTTGTCTATATTTTGATATTCAAAGCCGAATTGACTTAGTCAAATATAAACCTATGTGCCTGTTTTAATAAAAGTATTACTTTCAATCTTTTCATTTTCACCTTTAAAACATTTTAAAAACTTTATAAAATGTTATCTTAATCCCTCCTCTCGATTTTTTAGAAAAGATTGTCATTAAAAACTTGAGCCGGTCCACGTTTGGACATAACTGGAAACGCCTAGGGTATTAACGTAAACTTAGTTCGGAAATTAGTCTGGTTGATTGTACTATACACTTTATCACGTCGCATACGATTCCGCCGCAACGCGCGGCAGGGTAAAAAAACTAGTTGATATGTATAAAACAGATGTACAACAAGACTATCTATGTGATCTACGCTAACATGACGAAGATAATATTTTGACTCGATATTTCTAAAACAAAATCTCACGGTTTTTTCAAGTGAGTGAAAGAGAAACGCCGGTATTTTCATGTTCTCGTGGTCCAACAATTTATGTTTGTCTACAGGTGAAAAAACCAAGGTGGAAGGGGGGCAGGGATAAAGCCCACTTATAATATTGTATCGCTTTTTATGACGTTATCTAAAACAACAAAATTGCATACAACACCTTAAAGTTTGCATTGATTTTCATCGAGTCCCTTAAAGATAGCCTACTGAACCTTCTTATGCCATAATAATCATTGTGAATTCTTCATATTAAATAAATGCCTAGTTTAGAAGACACTTGCATTAGTTATATTGTAAACTCTATGACTAATTGCAACTAAAACTAAACTAAGTTATTCAGGAAACGAATTAGCTAGTTAAGTACATAAATATATATGAAACATATTGTAAAATACACTTAGTAAAAAAGTAAGTAGTAAACTATTTTCAGGATCAACCGGAGTCCGGAGCAAGGTGAAAATACCAATATAAAACTATTAAAAAGTCATTCAGAAGAATTACTTCTTTTTATAACAGATTTACACTTTAAAAAAATACAATCGATTTAAAGAGTTTGAAGATATATTTGCTTTCCTATTTGACATAAAATATCTGAAATCAAATAATAATGAATTTTTTTAAAGAGAGTTTATGTAAAATTTGAAAATGTGTTTAAATATGATAGCAGTACATATTGCAGGTCTAAATTTTTTTTAGAAGCTAAAAGGATTAAGATATTTAGAACGTGATACTCTTGTTGATATATTAATTATATTCAAAGAATTCTAGATGCACATGTCGTGTATATCGTCATATTAATAATCCAAAGGTCTTTTATTTAAATAGCTTCTTCACCTTAAATTTAATAAAAGATACTTACAAAACCAAAACATCAACTATTTTTTCAATTAAAAAAGAAATGTTAAAAACAAATAGCGTCAGACTATTTACAAAATAGTTTGCATCATAAATTATTGAAATAAATTCCATCTAATTCTTTGTTATGATAAATTACTTAACTTCCATCCGAATCCTAATTTTAGACAAATAAATTCTTTAGGGTCCTTTACGAACTTGATATAACTTAAGGGTCCTTTTCGAAAGTTACAAATAATTGGAACGCCATGCTATGTCTTTCCTTATCCTTACTTTACGATTTTACCAAAACTACAAAAGAACCCCTCGTGTTATGTCGATGACATGGACCTCTTACAACTTGACACGTGTCGATTCAGCCTTTGAGACGTGTGCTCGTCATCTCCAAATACAATGTTAGTGTGAACACAGATCCCAGTCTCGAAGATACCTTTTGATAATGTTACATTGTTGTTTCCTCAATCCGAATTAAACAAAAATAATAATAACTTAATTTAAAAATAACATATTTGGTGGTTAATTTAACTTTCGTTGAAAGATTCCAGAGGAGGTTCTACTATGTGTATTTGTCACTTCAGTTATTTCAACATTTGAACGGACAATTTTGTTTCCATAATTTTACTTAGACGTTCATTTTAGCCACGCAAATAGACGATATTGTAAGGGTTTGGCATTCAAATGGTCTTTTAACACTTTTACACTTGATGTGTAATATAATTTATGTCAATGTTGTGTGTATGGTTTTTTCTTAGTAAAAATCAACCTGATTTGTACAATCTGAAATGTTAATGTAAAGCAAAAATGACACCACACTTCAATTTGAGTGAAACTAGAAATTTAGTTTGCGTGATATGACGTTTTTGTGAACTTTGTTATGAGTGTTACTACGGTGACATTAACGTAACTAAATACTTAAAAGAAACATATGAAGTAGTGATGGACCAGTATAAATAAAAAATAATATTGTAAATAACACATTGCAACGTAAACAATGCCTAATATGAAAACGATAAAATCCCTCAAGAAAAAAAATAATTGAAAAAAAATGTAAAATTGTATACATAAAAAAGAAAGAAAACAAAAATACCAATAAGTGTCTTGTAGAACTTAAAACCCAACACAACAAGTTCAATGTTGAGAGAACTAACCAATTCCACCACCACCAACTTTAATTAATATCTTAGAAAACAACAATTGTAAATAGAGTAAAATTACGGATATAACCATCTAACCAGATCAAATTACCAATACAAAAATTGAAAGTAAAATTTCTTTAAAAATAAACCAATGAATACGTGACATGTGTCCATTCCTCACCTAGTGAAGAGAAAAACAAATATTTTCTCGCCAAAAAGTCGCTCCTCACTAACTAGGCGAGGAAAACTTATATTTCTTCGCTAACATATCCTTTTTTAATGGATTCCCTTGCTAATGTGTCATATTCCTCGCTAACTAGGCGAGAAAGAAATAAGTTTTCCTCGTCTAAAATTACAAAAATGTCCATCCTCGCTCAAAATTTTCATTCTATTTATAATATAAAACTTTTAAAAACTATTTACAATAAAGTTAAAAAATCCATAAGTTTATAATATATTTTTTTTTTTTGTGTTTTTTTATAACTATTCCATTTTAAGTAGTAGCTTAGTGAATTAACTTATAATTAATTTTATACACATATATAATACAATTTTTCTCATAACAAACTTATCCAATCTCGTATTTGTTTTTAAAACATTTATTTCTCTTCTTGTAACAATCTTCTTAAATTCACTCAAATCAAAAAATGTCTGTTAATATTATAGTATGCAGTGAAGGTAAATGACGGTTTGTAAACATAGTTGCAGAGTTTCTACCTTTAAAAAGTAAGTGTTTGAGATAGAGGTGGGCAAATCGGGTCCGGCCCAATACCCGAAACCGGGTTGAAACCGGGTTAGGCCCAACCGGGTTTTTTCGTACCCGGGTTTTGGTGAACCCAGGTTCGAACCCGAGTCGGGTTCACCTAATGCAAAACCCTACCCGGCATACCCGGGTAGGGTTGGGTCGGGTCCAAAACCGGGTTCAAATCGGGTTTAGTTTTTTTTTTTTTTTTCTTCTTCTTCTTTTCTTTTCTTGTGTGTGTCCCCAATACCGGGTTCAAATCGGGTCCAAAACCGGGTTCAAATCGGGTTCAACCGGGTCGGGTCCGAACCCGGGTTCGGGTCGGGTTCACTAAAAAACTCAAAATCTAAAACCGGTTCCAACCATACGGGTTTATCTAGTAATATTACATATGATGAACTAATGCATATTATCTAGTAATGCTACCCGTACCCGGGTCCGGGTCGGGTTCGCCCGGTTTTTATGCCCATCTCTAGTTTGAGATATGTTTTTAATTTATCTAGTAATATTACATACGATGAACTAATGCATATTATTTAAAAAAAAAACTTAAAAGTTAAAGTTACATACAATTATCTTATAAAATGCGTACTTATACTCACCCTCGCCTAGATCAGTGTTTGCTGACCTTGTTACTTGTGTTCCTTGCCGAATCAGCGAGGAAAAGGTCAGCTTCCCTCGCCTAGATCAATGTAATCCTGCCTCGTTACTTGTGTTGCTCGCTGAGTCAGCGAGGAAAAGGTTAGTGTCCCTCACCTTGTAACATGTTTTTTCCGCTAAGGTAGCTAGGAACTTATCCATTCTCCTCACCTAGGGAAGGAGCAAGCGAGAGACGGGATTTCCTCCTCGCCAAGGATACTATGTACCTCGCCATATGTATTAGAAAATTAGTAAAAAAATCTTTAACATGTAAGCGAGGTTTGTGACACGTGTGTGAGGAAAACTTTTCACACGTGGGCAAAGAACCATACGATTTTCTCGCTTTGGGCGAGGGTCAACAACACTTTGATCATTTTGGTACATTAATATAAGTAATGTTTTATTAGGTAATTTTGTTTAGTGATATGTTTATTTAGGTAAATTTCCCTTTCAATAGACCAACAGTCTGTCTTCTTATTATCAACTGACATTAATCTTTAAGGTTAGTAAATATTCAGGATATTGATATTGATATGCATAGAGACAAAATGGGGTTAAACCTTATCGGGCCATATCTTGGCCCAATACTACCTCAACAAAAATATCAAATTATAATCACATAATTAACTAAAATTAAAATTTCTGTATGAGCAATTTCATAGCATATGATAACCTTTGAATCAAAGGATTGAAGTCCACCACTTTCGATCAAAATATTGGGTTAAGTTTGACTTAGAATGTCAACGATGAGTCGATGAAGATGAAGCTTAATGGATCATGTCCTCATAGGGCCCATGAGATGACACCAAAATTCACAAGCAAGATGTACATGAACACAAGCATCATATATATAGGCAGAAACAAAATAACATTTTACAATAGATGTGCACTTATTCTAAGTTTCAGGCTCCTTAAGTATGTAAACATATTACATAACGAACCGTAGGACAAAAACATATACGCGATTGTGTGACACAACTGATTTGGAGACGACCATACTCGCTATGATCAGGCCCCTCGATAATATATTTATGTTCAGTAGTTGGGGCGCACGTTGAGGCGTGATGCTATCTTCTGCCCCAGAGACTGATCAGCCTGCAATATGTACCAAAATCTTGTTAGTTACTAAAAAAGAAACTAGATTGTTATTGTAACAATATAGTTTTTATAAGCACAAGTAACACATTAGTTATTAAAGAAAGATTTTAAAAAAAGGGTTGAGATTGAAGATGGGAAGGGTGTACAAACCTGGGTCCAGTAAGAGATCCATATACTACGAAGTTCGTGGGTGACCCGTGGGTCGGATAACATCTTAACCATTCGGACAATGAATCTTTCTTGCCTATAGAAAGAACATGCTCGTTTAGAGAATCAATATGATCTTTGAACCCTTACAAACAAACAAGATACGATAGGTACCTGGCTGGATCCCATGATCTGTATCGCTCTCCTGGCTGCTTGAAATCGTTGTATTTTGGGATCACAGTCTGCATTCACAAAAGTATATAATTGTTTATGACTTTATCTCCAACATATTAAATCCAGACTAACAGAACTCATTTTGACTCGAACCCATCCTGTCCATTTTACCACCTCCAATACTGGATAACAAACGCGTAATACTGCTAGAAGAAACTAATGGGACAAGAAACTTACTCTGTCACGAGTTCCAGTAACCACATTCGGATTAATAGGGTACTTCTGAGCATGTTGAACGCGATCATACCTCGAAGGGAAGTAATCAACCTGAAAGAAAATATTAATACAAGTGAATAAAAAGGCCACAAATTCTAATAAACTATAACTAATACATAAAAGAAAGTGTACCTCTTCATCTCTATGCATGAAATTCATATGTCCATCATAGTGATTATTATGATGAGCACACTTAGGCGCGTTGACAGGAAGCTGCAGATAGTTTGGTCCAAGACGGTGCCTCTGAGTATCCGAATACGCAAAGATCCGACCTTGAAGCATCTTATCATTAGAATAATAAATCCCCGGGACAACAAGGCCCGGGTTGAAGGCCAACTGTTCATTCTCAGCAAAGAAGTTATCAATATTCTTATTCAAAACCATACGCCCGACGGGCTGCAGAGGAATGATGTCCTCAGGCCAGGTCATGGTGCCATCAAGCGGGTCGAAATCAAGCCTATCTTCATGATCAGGGTCA
This sequence comes from Flaveria robusta, assembly GCA_025506415.1. Classification (NCBI taxonomy): domain Eukaryota; kingdom Viridiplantae; phylum Streptophyta; class Magnoliopsida; order Asterales; family Asteraceae; genus Flaveria; species Flaveria robusta. The sequence continues at coordinate 5,852,595 of CM046461.1, forward strand.
ATAACTTGCAGAAAGAGCTTCCATTCAGGGAAATTACCAGCTTGAATCGAGTCGTAAAGATCTTGAGTAGCATGACTGTGGTTAGCTCCTCCAATTTTGATAGCTTCATCATCCATCAAACACTTGACTCCACATGTGGGCTTCCATGTGAACTTGACATAGTGCATTTTCCCATCTTTGTTAACCAAAGTGAGAGCATTAACACTTGAGCCTTCCATGTGCCTGTAATCCGTTGGGATGCCAACATCATCAAGCCAAAATGTCATAGTGTTCAAGCTCTCAGGATGGTGCGACAAGAAGTCGAGAATTCTCCAGTCTTCTTGGATGTGTGACTTCGGGTTTGGTTTAAACGCGTGAATCACGTCAGGGAATGCCATTGCATCGCGCGTAAAGAAGACGGGGAAATTGTTTCCCACAATATCAAAGTTACCCTGCAAGATGAACACGCATATGAATCACCTATTAAAGCCACAAACCAGCTTCAAAACAACAAAAACTAGAGGTGTGCATCAGTGCATGGGTCGGTTTGGTTCGGTTTTTTGCCTCAATCTAAAACCAAATACTATTATTTCAGTTTTTGGGTTTGTCAAACCGTTCAGTTTTAGTATTTGAGCTTCAATTTTTGGGCAATAAAATTTGGTCCAAAGTATTGAAATTATACTAGAAACTTTGAGCTTACGTCATTTTTTTATTCTTAAATACAGTCCATATATTTTATAAATTACTTAGACATTTTAATAAACTCGAATTTGATAAAAAACAATATCAAACAATTAAACAAAACGAATCAATCTACCAATTTAAACAAAAAAATTTAAACATTATTCTTGAAGTCCAAATATTCAAACTTTTTCTGACAGCACAAGTTAAATAGGATTTTAAAAGGCTAATAACGTTTATAAGTGTAAGAATACACCACTAACTCACAAGTTCAGTTGTATGGTTTCGGTTCAGTTTTTTTCATTTTGGTTACAAGCAAAACCAAAACTGAACCGAAAAAACCAATTTCTTAAAAAACATCAACCCAACCCTGAGTTTTTGATAGGTTCAGCCTTTTCAGTTTAATTACGTCGGTTATTTTAGTTACAGTACGGTTATTTTCTTTTCATTTCATGCACACCTTTACCAAAGGAAACTTAAGAAAATCAAACAATCACTGATGCATGACTACTAATCACCTCTCTAGTGTAAAACTTGGTTGCAAAACCTCTAGGATCTCTGATGGTTTCGGGGCTTCCCCGTTCATGGATAACGGTAGAGAACCGAACGATAACCGGAGTCTGAACTCCGGGAGCCCGGAGGAAATCTGCACAGGTGAGATGAGTGATATCATGTGTGACCTCAAAGAACCCCTTTGCACTAGCACCCCTTGCATGAACAATACGTTCAGGTATCCTTTCACGAGTGAAATTAGCAAGTTTTTCGATCAAATGATAGTCCTCAAGGAGAATTGGACCTATAAGTCACAATATTAGTTGAAGTCACTAGATATCATAATATTATTATCACAAATATGTTTCATAATTGTTTGATTTCTTATTGAATTAGTGTCATATTGAAGTTACCTCTATTTCCCACTGTTAATGATGCAGTATTGTTGTAAACTGGTGCACCAGCGTTAGTTGTCCAGAAGGGGGTGTTGTAAGCACTTGAAGGTCGTTGCTGCAGAAATCAAAATATTAAATAAATAAAATATTATTTAACGAGAGATCTATCTATTTTAATAAAAAATTAATTTATCATGACACGTGACAGCATCATATTTTTTCTTACCAAAATTTATCCGCTTCTCTTTCTTCTATTAAATAATTAACTTAATTACCACTAATATTATTAAACTTTTTTAGGATAAAAATAGTTTTTTAATAAATTAAGAAAAATATATTTTTATTAATGTTATTTCTGAAAAACAATCTTTTATAAAATAAAAATTTTTTATAAAACATCAAACTTTTCTAAAATTAGTGTTTTTAAAACCAAATTTTTTATACATTAAAAATTATAATAAGTAAAATTTTAAAATTACATTTTTACTACGGTTTGTTTCGAAACAAAATTTTTAAATTTTTGTTTAAAATACAAAAGTATAAAAAGTTGATATAATTGTTTTATTACTTATAGTTTTTGCCTATACGTAATTTCAATCATATTTTATCTTAACATATTGTTTTATACTTGATAAATTTTTATTATATTTAATATTTTATTTATTTAACTCGTGTAATACACGGGTTTACTAGAACTAATAAACTCATATATCTATAAGGTGAAGAAAGAGAACGGAAAAAGTAAATAATGAACAAGTGACATGCTCATTTAGTTGTGTTGTATAAAGATAAGAGAACGACCTATGCTTGATCAAACCTACTTAATAATGTGTGATTAAGTTTTATTATAAAAAAATATCAGTTATTTACAGAATTTTTACATCCTACTAATCGGACTATCTATATAAATATCAGATTTAGTAACTTTTAAACACAACAATTATTACTTATACTTGTATTTAAAATAATCCTAAAAAAACAAACTTTTGTAATCGTTTCGTGACCGCTCAAGAAGCAACCGAGACCAGTCAAGTCCACGCAGAGATTCTGCCAATTTTATACATGATCGTGTGCAAATAGGGGTTCGGTCTCTTAAACTCGTATAAACTTAAAATTAAGACACCAGAATCATTCATATAGATTTCACATAATATAGAAACAGAAAAAGTTAAAAAAGACACCACTTAAAGAAGTGTGATGAACATGTATACGCTCAAGCTATAACCGTGTTTTAGCTCATAAAAACTAACTCAATACAAATACAATAATATGACAAAATCTAACATAATAAAAAGAAAACTTAATATCATATATACGATATAAACATGAATCGTTCATCGTTAGTTGATCGATCTTCGGTTCACCATATACAAATTTGTGGAAATTTTTTACGATATAAACAAACTATAATTGAGAATTTTACCTTGTACGGATCCATGATATTGATAGAAAGATAGTAGAGAGAAGGTTTTTGCTTGTGATCAGCTTGCACGGTTCTTCACTACTAATGTTCGCGACTATTTATAAGAAAAAAAAATCTAATTTTTGGTTGAAAAAAAATAATACAATATAACGTGGTTTTATTTTCAGATTAAAATATTAAAGATTTGCATTATTGAAAATTATTGAAGGTAAACCAAGCAAGGTTAGTTGAGTTAGGGGCTGTTTGGCAATATCTGAATGATTAAGTGCTGAACCAATAAGAGGTCTGAACCATTAAGTGCTGAACCATTAAGAGGTCTGAACCATTAAGAGCTAGTATATCGCTTAACTATTCAAAGGCAAATGTCTGACCAATTCTGATAAGAGGTGTTAACCATTCAGCATTAGACCTCTTAACCATTCAGCATTAGTATAATGCTTAACCATTCAGAGGCAAATGTCTGAACCATTCAGATATTTGCTCGCGAAACAAACAGTCTGAAACATTAAGTGTTGAACCATTCAGACATCTGAACCATTAAGAGGCTGATTAAGAGGCTGCCAAACAGCCCCTTAGAGCATTTACGGTGAGTTTCATATGTATTTATGAGTGTGTTTTATATATTAGATGAAATCGTTGTGAGAGAATGATAAAAAATTATTACTATTTATTTGTATATTTGGTAAAACATTTTTCACTCATATTATTATTTTAATATTTTTAAAAGTTATTACGAGTGAAGTAGAGACAAAAGTTAATGATAAATATATAAAAATATTTTTTAAATTGAAAATAAAAGAAAAAAATAATATTTTTTAAATGATTTTTAATGGCTTATGTGGCCAAACTAGTAAGCAAAAAGTTTAAATCTACCATTAGATCTATCAATCTGAAATTTCTGCATCCTTAAATCCGTCAATATCCATCTTCTGATTTTAACCACTTGACTCGTTGAAGTTATTTTTTAGGTGATGATGAAGTCTAGACACCAAAAAACAAACCTAATAGAGGCTGGGTAGCAACAGAGTTGAAAATAAGTTCAAAGTTTGCCACATTTCATCGGAAAAAAACTAACGATGTTAACTTTAAGTTAGTAAAGAATTATTGTAGGAAAATAAGTTCAAAGTTACGAGTGACTATAAATATTTTCTGAGTTAGAATTAATAATCCAAACTTTTATTTATTGGCTAGTATTAATCCTAACTCAGGAAATTTTTACATACACTCGTCAACTTTAAACTTATTTTTCTTCAACGATCCCTTACTAACTGATAGTTAATCACTGCTAGTTTTTTTTTATGAAATGGGCAAACTTTGAGTCATTATTCAACTCTGCCGCCGCCCAAATTCTATCAGGTCTGTTTTTCGGTGTCTAGCATCCATCAGTCACTTGAAATTTACCTCCAACGAGTGAAGTGGTTCAAATCAGGATGTAAAAATTAACGGGTTTCAGGATGTTTAAGTTTTAGATTGACTGACCCGATGGTTGATTTTAACTTTCTACATAGTGTTTTGGCTATATAAGTAGTCCACGCCATCAAAAAACTAACGGTGTTGACTCTCAGTTAGTAAGGGATCATTGAACGAAAATAAGTTTAAAGTTGGGAGTATATGCAAACAATTCATGAGTTGAGATTAATCCCGACCAATAAATTAAAGTTGTAATTATTAAAATCCAATAACCCTAATTATTAAAGTCCAACAACCTCTTAATAAAACTATCATATACAAGTAATACCCATAGGTATGGGACCCCATTTCATAATCGACTATGAGACTATGATTATCAACACACGTTCCAAACTCGTCCTATTGTCATCTTTACTTATAATAGCTAACGACCTCAACACGTTGGATTAGGGGTGAGCAAGAACCGGTTCTTTTTCACCGAAACCTACAAAACTGGTTGGACCGAACCGTTTAGAACCGGTTGTACTAATATAGGTTCTGTTCCCGGTTCCTACAATATGCCTATACGGCTCCTGGTTCAGTTTCAGTTCCACACCTGGGTATTTACATAAAAACTGATAGCCCATGAGAACTTTAAATTCTAGTAAAATACTAATTTAGTTTTGGACCGAAATTTACAAATTGTTAATCTAAAAAACATTTGATCATATCTTTAACTTAAACTTCAATACAACATTGACTTCCAAACCTTCACAAATTAGAAGAGGCAATCCCGACAAAAAAAAAAAAATTAAAAAAAATTGAAGAACAACGTTCATTGACGGAACAACCATGAGAACGCAATTGTAGTAGGGAAATTTTATGGTTTGTGCATCTAAATTATTGTTTAATTTGAATATTGATTTGGTTTTTTAATACATCAAGTTGTTATTTTCGCTTTTTTAACAAAATGGCTTTTTTGACAAAATCGGTGCCTTATCAGTTTTACAACAAAATGGAACTAGTTTATCCGGTTAAGAACCGAACCAATTAAGAAACCATAAGGTTCGGTTCCAGTGTTCAGATTTAGGCTACATGGTTCTCGGTTTCAACTAGTTCCGGTTCAGTTCTAGCCGGTTTGAACCGGTTGCACACCCCTACGTTGGATGTCACATGAAACTTACGTTCGATTTCATTCACACGTACAAGGCAAAATATTCTACAAATTTATCGTACTATCTAGTAGCTATCCCACATATATGAGCACTCTAATGATGTTATTTTGACAAACCAAAGGATGTCGTTATGACGATTGACAAAGCCCCATAGCATAAGAAGGACCAAAAGAAATTTCATTCCCTTCAAAGGTTCCATCATGTTACCTATTCTCTCGTCTATAAAGATTATTTACCAAACCTCCAACAATACGTATTCATAATATTTTTTTAAATTTGTTGGATTTTAATAATTTTAATTTTTATTTATTCACCAGGATTAATCTCAGCTTAATAGACACTCTTAACTGTAATCTTATATTTTTCAACGATCCTTTACTAACTAAAAGTTAAGACCTTTAGTGTTGCAACAACCACCTTTTATCCGCTTTTTTAGTAGATTGAGTTAAAATTTGTAAACATCGTTGGGTAGCTTTGGTTAAGACCAACGTGAAATATGAATAAACTTTATAATAAGCTAAGAGGTATGAAGTCTAAGTTCATTCAGAATTTTTTAAAATTCTAGCACCTAGAAATTTCAGGGTTTCAAGGGGAGATCCCGCTAGACTATGGGATTCCAAGGGGGTTGAGACTTTTTAGCTAGGGTTGGGATCAACCCTAGGCAAGGTCTAAGAGCATTCACAGTAGGTTTTCTATTTCGATTTGAGTGTGTGTCTTATATTATGTGGGATGGTTGTTGATCAGTGGTTGTGAGTGAAGGATATAAAAATGTAATAACAAAAATATTTTTAAAAATGGTTGTAAGTAGAGGAGAGAGAAAATGTAATAATAAAAATATTAAAAAAATATTATTTAATTGAAAGATGAAGTAAGAAAGTATTGTTTTTAGTGTAAATATAAGGATAAGGATGGGGTTGCTAGTGTGAATGCTCTAAGGGGCTGTGTCTAGTTAGCGAGTGGTGTTCACGTTAAACAAAAGTCTAATTTTCACGTTGAAAGACAATGTCAAAAAATACTGATGCAATGTTTGAAGTAGAACTCGAAAATATATGACGGGAAAATTGTCACGTCAATGGTGAACAAAAGCTTCTAATACAAAGCCAAGACATTTGCAACATCATTCAATCTTTACTCCCACTTTTACACATCGACTGGGGCGAGAGTTCCATCTGAATGAGTTAAATAGTTCAAACTCATTCATGCTCGAGACCTACTGATACAAACGCCACATAAAAATCTCACACAAGACGCGTTTCGCTCGTACTTCTAATTAAATCCATCTATGTTTCAATATAAATTTTATTTAAAACGAGTCATCTCAGCATGACGAGATAACACACTAGTTAAGTGTCAATCTAGTATTTTATTTAAAACTTATATGAAATATATTGAATTCGTGTTTTCACCTATCGAGTATTTTAAATGAAAAAATAGACTTTAATATATTAATATATTATCTTTATAGATATTAGAAATAATGAATGAAAAGATTTAAAGTTAGAAGTGGGTGTCAATTAATCAACATGGGACATCAAGAATTAGTGTTGCTAGCGTCCAAGATACATAGACCCATGTTTATCCTTTCAACCGCTTTCCTTTTGGAAAATATCTACTATTTTATCACGTTGTGTCCCCCGTATTCTCTCTCTAAATTATTTCTCAAACCATCTAATATTTGTAGCTAAAATTATAAACCAGTCTTGCTAGTCGAGATTAACTTGTTAAAATTTAAATCGAGTTTGCATAAAAGATCTTATGTTTAAAACTAACTAACAAGTTTTGGTTTAGAAATAATAACATACACATCAAAAATGGGATGTAAGTTGCGCCCATAACGGTAGAAAAAAAAAAAAAAAGAAAGAAAAAAACTATATGTTAGATCTAAATATAATCTATTTCCATTCATTCGAAGGCTGCATCATCCTTCCTTCGCGTTCTTTAGTGTTTTACTTGAAGTACACACACCAACAAATAGATGTGTTTGGTGGTTATAATGATTTTCATCCAATAGTTCAAAATTGCAAGGTTTAACCAATGTGGTTTAAGAAGCACAATTAAGTCTAAATTATTAACTCCATCCAATTTCTCCATTATATATTTTATAAAAGACCAAAATACCTTTGGAAAACTTCTATTATAATACAAATAAGCAAAATATAGGTCCCACTCCACCCCGCTATATCAAACCTTACTAGTTACTACCACTCTCTTTTCTTGTTTAACCACATTTGATTCACCTCCATTCGTCACTCGCTACCTCCATCGCCACCACCATCAGCAACCACTATCGGCTTGATCTAATACAAATTATACATATAAAACACATCAATTGCACATCAATTATTCCCGAAACTCTTACTAGAAGGAACAAATTGATATCTAAATCGTTTAAATTGTGTTTTCAGTTTTGAAAATGATCAAGATGAACAAAAGAAGCTTTAACGATGAGAAAATAAAGAAAATGAGATTCGGAGTCCAAGTATTGGGCCATGCCTCATGAGGCACGTCCCCATGACCAGTCTGAAACACGCCCCCGTGCTTAAATTAGCACACCCCCATGATGGGACATCTGAAATGACAAAAAATACTATCCCTCAAAAGTGTTCACGGGGCTGTGCCCGACAACTTTTGCATGTGCGAACCGACCAACTTTCGTAAACATTGTACTAGCATGGGGCCGTGCTTAAACACTCCAAAAAGCCTATAAATAGGAGTTCATTTGCAACTTTGAGATGAGCTTTTGGGAGGTGAAGTGTTTGTGTTCCTTCTCGGGAACTCAGCCTTTGGAAATCCTTAGAAGGTTTTAAAGGTTCATTCAACACTTAAAAAAAGCTCGGGATCGTTTAACATCATCCATAATGGATCACCGATTTGATTGTTCTAATTTATCGATGATTTCATTACTATATTTTATCTTTGTTTTTATGTTCAAGCTCATCACGGGCTAAACTTTATTTATCATCTTTATTTAAACTTTATGTAATTTGTGATAAACTTATGGTGTGTTATATGTTATGTTATTGTTATGGTAATCTTGGGTAAACTTTTGATGTTTAGCATCTACATTTAAACGGGAAGTTAAAAACTTATGGTTTGTAATTGTGAATGTCATACAAGATTGAAAAATATATGAACTAACTTTTATTCACGAAACCTGTCTTCATAATAAATTCATGGCTAATGAACTAGAAATGGTTATTAGGAATCATATCACCTTAACTTTCTAATCATTTAAAAATTCCCTTTTATTAGTCTGAGAAATCTACAATAATTGCTATGGTTTTCTAAAATTAATGATATGTTAAAAAGGAACTTAACCAACTTTCTTTCTAACACTAAGTTATGTTTTTAGAAATCATATGTTGAAAGGTTATACGAGATTTACCTATATTACTAATGGCTTAGAGGATCGATATTGTAAGTTACTCGATGTTGATGCACTTGTCATTACGGAGCTAGCAGATGAGAAATCTGCGTTGCCTCACGTTTATAAACATTAGCATAACTATTTTAACTTATATATTTAATCACACCACAATATTTATCATAGTTATATAAGCATAATCTAAATTAGAATGATAGTCTTGCTTCACTGAAAGAATAATCAAAAGTTTCAATCTATCTTTATTTACTGTTATATATTTAAATTATATTACAAGGCACTTACCCAATTATATTTTAATGAAGGCTCTTATATTTGATAAAGTATATTTTATATGAAACTTAGAAAAAAAGTCAAAAACGAAAAAAATCTTACCATCCGATCTGGTTTTATATGATCGGTTTTTGATATAAACTGCATGCCAGACCAGTCTTTATGTTTTAAAATTTTCGATACTAATAGACCAATATTTAAAAAAAAAATGACTTGAAACTAAATAATTGGTCGTTGTATTTGAAAAAAAAAAATCACTATATAATATAGAATTATTTGTAGCGGTCTTAGGCCACCACTGTAAATGATATTATGTGTTTTAACATCATTTTCTTTTAAAGAGACTAAAACTACATTAAACTAATTTAGATTGGTGGGCGAAACTCATTTTCTAAATACAGTTTTTAAACTGATCTCTATACTAATAAATAAAAATAAATCCGGACACTTGTCACTATTCTAGGCCATCTTATAATTAGTTTTCCCGCTTCTCTCTCCTCTTAATTATGAATACTATAATAACTATTTATTAATTAATAACTATCCATAATTAAAATTTCAAATATGTTAACTTCAAATTTTCAAATATGTAATACATGAGTTTATTTAATTAGTATAATACACAATATTAAGACATAACCTTTTATATTATTAACCATGTAACTGTAAATTTATTTAACCCGTGTATTACACGGGATTGTAACCTAGTATAAAATATATCCTTATTTACAACCTGCTTATATCATGTGGGAGGTGAGGTTATGTGTTTTTGAGTTGTTTTTTTACAGGATTTAGATTATCAGAGGAGTTTTGTTTTTTAAAGCGGTTGTAGACTCGATATAAAAAATCAACATCTTTTACAAAGCTCATTGAAGGCAATTGTGGAATAAAAAAAACCATTTTTGTTCAATAAGATACCAAAGTGGATTTTTAAATACAAATAACCACCGTAAAAAATATTTTTTGTACTAGTGAAATTTGAAAAGTTTTATGATTTTCAACAAAATCGTCATCACCCTAGCCCCGTATTGTTATCTAGTTTTCTTCTAAAAGAATATATGATATTTTTTAGGTTTTAACATAAAAGAATCTTAATTTAGTTAAGATAGATTCGGTTATTATTTATTTTTCTCACAATTAAAAATAAGTATTCTAATTAGTATGTTAGTCTCCAAAAATCTCTATACTAATAAATAAAAATAAATCCGTACACTTGTTAACATTGTAGGTTATCTAATAATTGTTTTTCCCGTTTATCTGTTCTCTTACTTATGAATGCTATAATAGCTATTTATTAATTAATAATTATTTATAATTAAAATTTCAAATATGTTAAATTCAAATTTTCAAATGTGTAATAAATGGGTTTATTTAATAGGTATAATACATAATATTTAATACATAATTTTTTATATTATTAACCATGTAACAGTAAATTTATTTAATACGTGTATTAAAAAGAATTGTGACCTAGTTAGATTTCATAGATCAATTGAAGTTACATGAGGTTCGTTTATAGACGTAACCTTTTTCTCAACATGTTCTCTTTTTAATCTGTGCACTAGTCAAACACGAGAATTAGTAAATTGGTCATTTTTGAATTTTAATTTTGTCGCTATATATTTGTTTAATGTTGCTCCATATCTTTCTCAGAAAAGGATATACATCAGTCTGAATTATGAAAAAGAAAATTCATTATGTCATATTCTATAATATCTTATTTAAATACGTATAATTATTCGTAAATTTATTTTAAAAGAATTTTCACGACATCAAGTATATTATATTGTTATAGCACAGTGAACTGTAAGAGAAAAGACATCCTTAAATGAAACTATCACTAACGGTAAAGTTTTATCAGTGATTATGGACTTATCACAACAAACAAAAAATAAAATTAAATTAAACTTTTTTAAAACGACTAGGTCATAATCGACGAATTCATGTGAGAGTAGACAACTTATCCTTAAACACAAAACATCTTGTACAAATACAAGTTAATAACACATACATAAGATCTTTAGTGACCTAACACCTTTGAATTGAGCGTTGCTTTCCCCCTTGTAGGCAATATTGTAGTCCCGGACTACATGTATGTAAGAGTTTTGTGCATCAAGTTTGTTATATTTTAAAAAAAAACTACAATGATAAAATAACATTGTTGTGTACTCTAATATATACAACACAATAATAAATTAACAACTACTTAATCTAATACATTAAAAACAATAACAAATGTCTCATTATGTTATTTGATCTCATTATATTATCTTGAACACTATTAGTTTTGAAAAATATATTGGTGAAATAGCATTATTGTGTACTTATAATTGTAAAACACAATGATAAATAACAACAAGTTTATATAATCTATAAAAACAATGACAAAAATAACACATTGTGTTATCATTAACACTATGAGTTTTGATAAACACATTGTTTAAAGTATATTATTGTGTACTTCTAATTGTAAAACACAATTATAGATAACAAATTTATATAATTTATAGAAATAATAACAAAAATAACACAAAATGATTTAAAACGAAAAACACAATAATGAATTCATATAATAAATGAAGTAAAATATATGACATAATAAACTTATATTTGACACAATGAACGTATAAAACACAATAAACAAATGTATTTGATACAATTATCAAAATACCCTACTTTTTAGAACAATAGAATCACACGTGTCAAGCTCACAATTTTTCTTAGACTTTTAGGATCAAATATATTTTTTTACTATAATGTTACCCTAAAACTTTTAGTTTTTAGAGCATCTAAAATGCTAACCAATTCAAACGCCCATAAACACAAATGATTAGCTATCACATTAGATTTGCATCCGTATTTAAATAAATTCAATAAATCCTCCTATGTTACATGTTTTTAAAAAACACACGTTTCTCTCATTTATTTGCTAGTGGATGTGACCCGCGCTATACAGTTGGAGTTATAAATGTTAAAAGATTTAATTATGATTATTTATACGTTGGTACTAACCACCCGAGAAAAATTACGTACGAAACGAGTTCTATTGTAAATTGATTAAAAAAAAATTTGATATAGCTCGAATACTTAATTATAAAACTTAAAAAAACTCAAGTGATTAAATATAAATTTGACATAGCTTGAAAGCTTAATTATAAATTTGAAAAAACTTCAGCCGATTAAATGTAAATTTGACATAACTCGAAGGTTAAAATATAAAACTTTTAAAAAGACAATGAGTAGGTATCAATTTGAACAGAAAAAAGAGACAGAGAAAATATTGTGGTTAGTTTCAAAAAATCTTTAGATGTTTAAATATAAAATTAAAAAAAATAAGTAGGTTTTGAAAATTATTATGGTAACATTAAGAAAACCTACATCTTTACTACTCATATTTTTTTCTATTTGTTATATATAATGACGCGATAGGTGTTATCGAACCTCTTTTCCGACATGTTTTAAACGTTGATATATTTGGTTATTATTATTATTACTATAGCTGTGCAAATATTTAATGATTATATACTTAAGTGTTTAGTTAAAATAATACTTAAATCAAATAGTATTAAGTTATAAAAATATAAATAATAAATGTATATATTTTTATATTAATTTAAAATATTGTAAATAAGATAATACCTAAAATTAAATATATATTAAATAGTGTAATATTTGAAAGAGATTTATTAAAATACAGACATATTAGGAACTATTATATATAACATTTTTACCTTATGTTTAAATAGTGTAATAAATGTTCTCATCAATAGGGGTGTTCAAAGTCGGATATCCGAAATTTCGGATATCCGAAAATTTCGGATAGTGGAAATAACTATCCGTATTCATATTCGTATCCGAAATTTCAGATATCTGAATTTTGGATATCCGAACGGATACAGATGGTGATTCGAATACCTGAAATTCATTTTTTATTTTTTTTATTTTTTTATTTTTTAGGTTTTTTACAATAATTAGACATATTCTATTACAAAAATAATATAAAAAATCAACGTATCCAAAATATTTTTGAAAATAAAAAAAATATTTTTTAGTTTTCGGATAATCGAATATTCGAATATCCAAAACTTTTGAAAATCAATATCCGAATCCGAATCCGAATTTTCGAATATTCGAAAATTCAGATATTTCGGATTTAGATTCTCGGATTCGGATATTTTAGAACACCCTTACTCATCAAATGCTTTATATGATAATATAGATATAGATAATATAGATATATATATTATTATTATTATCATTATTATTATAAAAGTATTTAGTAGTTATATAGTTAAGTATTCAAATAAGATAATACTTATTTATAAATTTAATTATTATTATTATTATTATTATTATTATTATTATAAAAGTATTTACTAATTATATATATTATATAGATAAGTATTCAAACAAAAAGATATTTATTAATAAATCTAACTATTAATTTAATGTATTATAAGTAATATAATATATAATATAGTGAATTAAATAATCTTATATTATTAAATAATATATTAATAATATGTATTATTAATGTATTAATTAGAAAAAGTTTATTAAAACGGAGCAAAATATAAATGATTAGTTTTAGTAAACTCGTGTATTACACAGGTTGAATAAATATAATTTTAAATATAATAAAAATTTAATAGTTATAAAATGATATTTTAAGATAAAATATGATTATTAAGGACTATAAATAATAAAATAATGATATAAACTTTTTAATTTTTTATTTTTAAACTTTTTTTTTATTTTTTAAAAAAATATTAAAAACTTTGTTTCAAAACAAACATTTTAAAAAATATAATTTTTTAAAACTCTTTTTATTATAACTCCTAATTTTAATTAATTTTTTTATAAAATTTTTACCTAAAACATCAATGTTAGAATATTTAAAATTTTTAAAAAAGTTTGATCTTTTAAAAGTTTCTTAATTTATAAATATTTATATCTTTAGAAACAATATTAATAAAAAGATATTTTTTTTGATTTATTGTTTGTAATTAATGTGATATTAATAGGAGAGAGAAGCGGGAAATTTTGGTGAGGTGAAATGTGTTGATGCCATGTGTCCATCATAGTTAATCTTTTATTAGAGTAGGAAGATTAGTTTTAGTAAATCCGTGTATTACACGGGTTGAATAAATAAAATTTTAAATATAATAAAATTTTAATAGTTATAAAATGATACTTTAAGATAAAATATGATTAAAAATATGTATAAGTAAGGACTATAAATAATAAAATAATAATATAAACTTTTTAATTTTTTATTTTTAAACTTTTTTTTATCTTTTAAAAAAAGATTAAAAACTTTGTTTCAAAACAAACATTTTAAAAAATAGAATTTTTTAAAACTTTTTTTATTATAAGTCATAATTTTAATTAAATTTTTTATAAAATTTTTACCTAAAACATCAATGTTAGAATATTTAAAATTTTTAAAAAAGTTTGATCTTTTAAAAGTTTCTTAATTTATAAATATTTATTTCTTTAGATGTTATATTAATAAAAAGATATATTTCTTGATTTATTTTTTGTTATTAATGTGATATTAATAGGAGAGAGAAGCGGAAAAATTTTGGTGAGGTGAAATGTGGTGATGCCATGTGTTCACAATAGTTACTCTTTTATTAGAGTAGGAAGATTATATAAAACACTTGTACCTAATGCTTTAAAAGTTGTATTACATGTCTTAATTTTTATAAAATTACACTTGTGTTCTAAGATATATTTTATATAATAGTATAGATATATATATTTATGTGTGTGTTTTTAAAAGAGAGAGAAAGAGAGACGGAGATGCGACAAAATGACCCACATTTTCTCCATCCCTGCTAAAGTTTCAAATTCCAGACATGCTCCTAGACAAAAATAGGGCGATGTCACCTCCAATGGTGCCATTCAAAATTAGACATTACATCATCACCATATACTTACGGATAGAAGAATTTATATTTATGAAGTTATTCTTTTTAGATGCTCCAATTTCATAGAAATAGACCGTAAAAAATTTTGGGTGGGTTTAAATAGAGTCAAGTTAGTCATATAATAAAAATACGATTCAATATTAAAAATTCATCAACAAAAGTAAAAAAAAAAAAAAAAAAAACATATAATATAATAACAATGGTTTTTACGAAATAAAATTAATTTCTTATAGTTGTTCCAACGAGTTTCATGACTAAATCTTTTTGAAAGAAATCTTATTAATGTAACAAAACTTCTTGAAGAAAAACTTCTGTAAACATTTGTTGTTGCAACCGGTAAAATTAGTATTAATTTTAGTAAGCAAAAGACTAACGGATGATCAATGTGTTTTTTTGTTTCCACAATCATTTTAGCAATATAACTTCATTCATTTTGGCAAATCTCGTATCTTCTTTCACGTTAACAATGCAGTTATCGTGTTCATACTTAAGTTTGTCTTTTTCATCAAGATCATATGGATACATCTCGACCAACTTAAGCAAGTTTGGTATATTAAAGGCGCTAAGGTTAATAAATGGGCTCAAAGTACTCATACATGTAAGCAATTTAATGGTTACCTCGTTAACATGGTTTTCAAACTCTTGAATTGCATATCGAGAACAACGTTGAAATTATCAACCAAATAGTGATGATGATTGGTGATATTAGTCATCCTTCTTCGATATATTGGGTCAACATACTTGTCTTTCATGTTAACCATTTCAATCTCATACTTATATCAAAAAAGATGTGACGTTTTTCAAAAGTGAGCCAAAACCTTAAAGTCGATGCATATGCATTTCTTTTTTGTGTAATTAAATATTGAGCTTTGTGAGTATTACTCATTTAATGGGAGTCTGCTTATATAATTATTTAATTAACTCGTGAGCTTTTTTCTTAAAGTTTGGGTTTATATATTTTTTTTATAACTAATATAGTCACCATTCAAAAAAAAAAAACATTAACTTTTACTTGACAATCATGTCATACATCTCCATACGAAAATTTCACTATATTATACTTACTACGATGAATTCTTTCATACGTGTGCCCCTCTTTATATGTCCGTCTACTCCATAGTACTAAACCTTTTTACACCCTTTAGGCTTTAATTTCCTAAGTTTACAAAATCTCAAGGTATCTAACAATATAAATCATAAAATAAATGCCTTCCAAAAAAATGTAACAAAATAAATGTTATAACCAATTTATTATAAGAATTAAATCATAAATAATACTTAATGTTTTAAAATTGGTTTATAAAGCCACTCTTACTTTTTTTTTTTTTTAACAAAAACCACTCATGTTTCAAAATATTGTTTTAATCTTGTAAAACTTTTTTATAAATGTAAAATTTTATATAATATTAACTAACTCGAATGGAAGATATATAGACGTTAGTTATTGTTTAATTTTGTTTTTTAAAGTTGACTTAAATGGAACAATCATTGTGCTTCTATTTAATGCTTCTTTTTCCCTTCGCGATTGTCACATATTTTTGGTTAAACCTGAAAAGGTAATATGTAAATAGTAGTCAATTTTCATAGAGCTTTACTAAATTATAAAAGAATTTTACAAGATTGGAAGAGGTTAGGTCATTTTGCAAGAAAAATAGTATATAACTTTCAAATAACAGTTAAAAAACTTCATTATTAGACGAAACACACGTCAATAAAATTCACCAGGCATCACCGGCACTCTTTCGTTGTTGCGACGCTACCAAACAAGGGAAACAGGGTTTCAAGGAAAAATTGAGACGACACATTTTAAAAGGAGAAAAAACCGGAGAAATAAGAAAATCTGATGTAACATTGCTGTGTCACCAGAAAAAAACTGGAGAAAACGAGATGAGCGCAAGTGGTCTAACACCAATCTATTGTACGTTAAGTTTGACGAAATTGGCAATGAAGACAAACGAAGCATCAAATTGGCACATTCCTTTAAAGACAGAAGGATAATACCAGAAGCCGTGGCACTGCATCAACGTGATAACTTTAACGATTTTATAGTTTTCTTTTTTAAGAAAAATATCTTTTTACTATATTTTGTCTTGTTTATCTTCCAAAATGAGAAAATTATTATGTATAGTTTGAAAAAAATAAGTTTTATTTATAAAAATCTCTACCGTGTACTCGAGATGGATACAGAGATGATGGGTTGAAAAATAACTTGGATCAATCCTTAATTCTGCTGATAAATTAGTTTGATTGTAAGACTGTGTTTGTTAGTTTTTATTTACCTCTCAGGTAATCAAGGGTGAAGCTTTATTGGGGCTGGGGGGTCGCCGTCCCCCCTTTTTTTTCGTCAGTAGTGTTAAATTTTAGTCCGATAATGTAAATTTTTGGTCAGTTAGTGTAAATTTTTATATAAATATCGAGTTCGCCCCCCCCCCCCCCCTAAAAAAATTAATTTTGCCCTCGCCCCCATTACGAAATAGTTCAAGCTACGCCACTACAGGTGATACATCTTAGATGGTTTAACGTGAGCCAGTAGGAGTTGACGAGATTGATTAAATGACTATTATGAGAATATAGATGCTTTGAGATTGATATCTTACAAGTCTATTAATTTTATATTATAAAGTCTTTTGACACTAAAAACTTTTAGAAAATATAGGGGTAGTGATTGAGTGTTTGGATGCTCATTTACAAAGTGTTTACTGTAAATTTGTTATTAAAAATCTTAAAGTAAATAAACAACAAATGATTAAATCGTTAATGTTTGAATTTTTTTTAAAAATGGGGTTTTTAAAAGGATGATGTTGACATGAGGGGTTTTTCTTGTTGGAATTAGACTTTAGGGGTACCCGCCCCTGTCAAGGGCGGGTTCCTTACCTTGTTGACCGCGCCACCATAATGATTTGATGGGGTCTTGTCTTTTAGCCAGAACTCGCCCATGGCAGGGGCGAGTTCTCAAAAACCATCACATCATATTTGAGAACTCGCCCTTGGCAGGGGCGAGTTCTCAAAAACCAAATATTACCCCTGATTTAATTATTGTAGAAGAAGAATTCTTTTATTAAATATGTTTTCCTATAAAACCCACCCCCCGTATAGTACACACATCCATAAAATATGTTAAAAATCGACCTTATTTCTTATAATTATTTTAGGGTGGTGATATTTCATGATATTATCAAGGATAGACTTTTCATTTGCAATCTCAAAAACCTTTATCACCTCTATTTATACGTAAAATTCATTCATCGCTTTCTAGATCACGAAAATAATAATAAGCTCTATGCTGACCACTTAAAAATAACAATTCGTTATTTAGTGGACCTGGTGTAATTCTCCAACTTTTTTTTTTTTAATAAAAGGATGATATTTTTATAAGTTTTAAGTTGAAATAAAAGTCTTGGGAATAAATGTATAAAAAGTAAAAATGTTGGTCGTTTATATAAAAGAAAAGAGGTTGGAATTATGTGGTGCTACGAGCGAGTTCTCATTGTGATTTGACACATCAAGGCACCATCAAAAAATGTTTCTTTTTACCTTTGTATTTTAATTCAAATGATTAAATAATAAAATCGTTGTTTTTACTTTATGAATGATGTTCTTATATTAATTACTTATTGTATATAAATATTGAAATATAAATATCTTTTAAAACTAAAACAAGAATTCTTGATTATTTTTAACCTTTCTTGACCATTAAAGAAAGTAAATAATTTATCCAGTCCAAAAACTTCTTAATGCAGATAACAATAATCTAACGACTTGTACATTACGTATTGACAGTTGCATGTTGTCTTATTATTGATATTAGTTCTATGGAAGGAATTGAATATAAAAAGAAAGCTACATATGCTTGTAGGTAGCTATTCCAGACCCATAATACTGCATAAGAAGCCAAACACATGTATGCATGTATGTATCCATGCATGCAACATTGCAACTGTGTATGTATCTATAAGCATGCATGCAACATTAAATCGATGGTAATTTTTGGTTTTCGAGAACTCGTCTCTGCCAAGGGCGAGTTCTCAAAAATGATGTGATGGTTTTTGAGAACTCGCCCCTACCATGGGCGAGTTCTGGCTAAAGGACAAAACCCATCAAATCATTATGTGACACGGTCAACCAGGTAAAGAACCCGCCCTTGGCAGGGGCGGGTACTGTCACACCCTCAATTTCCACGAACGGGGTAATACCGTTAGGCGCATGACATACCAGGATCTCAGCCATTAGTTACACCAAACGACGCAACAATTACAAAACATAATTGCTCATTTAATTAAAGTTGCCCAAATCAGAGTTAAATATGAAAACAAGAAAGTAATGCGGAAGCGTATTAGTTTATAATTCAAACGGCGCAAACACGCGCAAAACCAGATAAGTGTAATGTGTAGAAAAATGCAATTGTTCTTTGTTGACCCAATAAATGATGAATGATATGAAGTGATGATCCTAGTCGTGCTCGATTTAAGAACCTGAAAGAAACATGCTAAAGTGTCAACACAAGGTTGGTGAGTTCACAGGTTTAGATAAACAGAACATAATAGTAAACTGATACAGTAAACAAAGTAATATCAGTAGATAGCTAGTCTACTCAACAAGTTACTAAGTGTATGAAGTTCGCAACCGAAGCTGACAATGTAAAGGAAGGCCTCGGCTGTGAACACCAGGTCACAGCAACAGAAATTAGGTCAATTAAACACCCGTTTGACGTACCGTTGTGCTAGCGCGACTAGCCCGGGTGGGGTTTGTCAAACCCAGTAGATCTACTCAGAATTACCTCGCTAAAGTACATACATTAACGGTTCGAAAGTGAGGACTTAAGTTAATACAACACTAGTAAACAAGTGATATTACAGTAATACTGATCAAATAAAAATACGTTTAGAACACACGTTTCTTTCACCCCAAAGAAAGTAAGTAAAGTGGGGCTGAGAACTCACCTTGTTTGCACAACGAATGAAATAATGCAGAGAGCGGGAAACTAGATTTCCGAATGATCTGAATTTTAGTTAACCTATAATTAATATTAAATATTAATTATAAACATAAGGATTGTACGGTTTCGCGTTCACGACTCGGTTACGGTGTAGGCTATCGACCCCATACACAAACCGCGAGCCCCGATCGAGAACCCGATCACCCAAACCCAAAAGCAACCCAAACACCACCCTCACGGCCACACACGCACACACACAAGATACATACATTCGCAACCCA
The DNA here is from genome assembly GCA_025506415.1 of Flaveria robusta. Classification (NCBI taxonomy): domain Eukaryota; kingdom Viridiplantae; phylum Streptophyta; class Magnoliopsida; order Asterales; family Asteraceae; genus Flaveria; species Flaveria robusta. Next base: position 5,872,934 of record CM046461.1, read on the forward strand.
CACACACAAGATACATGAACACGCAACAACTCACCCTCATGAACCTGCGTATATAAGTTCATTGTTACAACCGGACCGAGCACGATAGCCATACCGAGACCGAATCATATAGAACTTTCAAGATTAACGAAAAAGAACTCACCGCGCGGCGGACGAGAGGCTGCGACCTAACAGCGGGTGTGTCGTCGGAGGCTAACGGTTGCGAGAGATCCTGTTGGGGGCGTCGCACGGCCAAGAAGCTGCCGGAGAAGGGGTGCTGCCGAGAGCTGCAGGTGGAAAGGGTCGACGACAATAGTTTGATTTAGGGTTTTGAAAGTATTCAAACGGGATAGAAGGTATTATGGGGAGTGGGGTGTCGGTTAAGGGTGATCCGAGAGGAGAGGAAGGTCGGTTACCAAAATTTTAAGATTAAAAGTGATTAGATAATTTGTGTCAATAATTAGTATTGCAATGTAGTCTTTAGGAATATTTGTAATTGTCCACTGAATTGCAGTATGTTTTTCTTTTTCTTTTTTTTTTTTTATATAATTATGATTGTTTAGTGATTGCTTATTTCGTATAATTTAAATAAACGCAAATGACCAAAGATTAACCGAATAACGAGGAACTATAAGTTAACAGGAAATTAGGTTAACGTTGATGACCTGAAAATACGGGGTGTCACAGGTACCCCTAAAGTCTAATTCCAACGAGAAAAACCCCCCATATCAACGACATCCCTTTAAAAACCCCATTTTTTAAAAAAATTCTTAATGTTTTGTACATTGGACTATATTCCAATATTTGATTCCCTTTGGACTAATTTTCCACACGCAAAATTCTCAATTATTAGAATTTCGTTCAATAATTTATTTTATTTTGTGGTTTATATTTTTTCTAAAAAATAATATCCCGCACTACGAGACGAAAACAAAAAGAAAATGGGGTAATTAACTTCCATTATCAATTCTAAAGGATTATCGGGTAAACAACAAAAAACTGACTCAATTAAATCACTCCATGTGTCTTCGCTACCAATAAGAAAAAAAGTACTCATCAACCTGTTAAATCATATGTGGTTAATGGCAAACCACTCTATGATAGTATGATGAATGTTTATGTTATTGGAAGTTAAAAGTTATCTAAAATAATATACAATAAAAAATAACAGGGGAAAATTACTCAAATAGCATTATGTCAAATAGTCTTTAACTTTTGAGTTTTCAGTTTTAGCTTTTTGACCAACATCTTATTCCATGTGAAGATACCAAAGCATAGAGGTATCGCCCGCATGACAATTTTTTTTGTTAGAGATACACTGTAGATATCATGATGTATGTGTATCGATGGAGATACTGTGACATTTCTATATCGCCGGCAATACTCCTTTTAAAAAGATTAATTTTGATGTTACTAATATTATTAATATAATTCATCTAAAAATTCACATTAGTTATTAAATGTTAAATAATAAAAAAATTAATAGATGTAATGTTTCAATAAAAGCATTTTAATATTATTTTTAATAAACTCGTGTATTCTTTACCGCGTGAGCTCTTTGTAACGAATTCAATTGCGTCTAAAATGGATGCTAAACTTGTGTGGTTGATCTAAATTGTTATCTATAAAACAAATAAGTGTATAATTTATTTTTCCTCAAACTTTAAAAAAAAAATTCATATTTAACTGTAACTAGTAAACTTTTAGTAAACTCACATACAAACTATTTTTTGATATCTATGTAACGAACCCAACCACTCCGAAACGAACATAGACAACAAAGATACGGACACTAAATTTGTGTGTTTGATATTTGTAAATTGTTACCTTAAGATAAGTAAGCATAAAGATATCTTTTTCTCAAGCTTTAAACGAAAATATTTGTGTTTAATCGTAAATTGTATTATTTATTTATTATTAAAGTAAATAGTTGTAATTGATTCTTGTTAGTTTAATCAGAATAACATATTTCAATATTCAAATAAATTCGGATAATTGTTAGTTTAATAAGAATAATATTTTAATATTCAAATTAATTCGGATAATAGTACATGTATAATATATTATATTAAATTCAAGGGAAAATTAGGATGGCAACTCACGCTGGCGATAACGAATTCCGGCGATGCCAAATTAAATATGTATCGCCGGTGGCCTGTAAGTTGTTGGAACTTGTTATTTCTTTTTAAATCTAGCGATATCAAATTAAATCTGTATCGCCACAGCGATATATGTTTTAAAAAAACTTGGCGATACCACAAGTTAGGTATCATTGACTGGGCAATGCGGTGATATCATATGGTTAAGTATCGTTAGGTCAGCGATACTTGATGACGTGTCATCTTTTGATTGATAAAACAAATTGGTTATTTTCTCTAAAAATAAATATAAGTATATATACATATATGACTTGAGTGGTACTTGCAATTAGTCGATAATGACAGTTCAATAATAATAATAGTAATAATAGAATTAAAAGAAGTTCAATAATAATAATGATTAATAATTAATAATATAATGATAATAATAGAATTAAAAGAAGAGAAAATTATATTAATGGTTTTAGTGATTTAACCAACTTGTATTTTTTATCTCTAAATTTTAAAAATAACAAAACTAGTTCAAACTTTTATGTAATAATTGTATTTTTAGTCACTGACATTAAATTTATTTAATTTTTATGTATTTCATAAAATTTTGACTAACTTTTAAATTTAAGAGTTAATTTCAATTTTGCTCCTTAATGTTTGACAAAAGTAATAATTTTCCTCTAAAAGTTTAAAAACATCAATTTCAATCCAAAAGTTTCATAATTTGTATCAATTTCAGTCTAAAAGTTTCATTTTTTGTATTCAAGTTGAAACAACTTATGAAACTTTTGGATTAAATTGAAACAACTTATGAAATTTTTGGAGGTAAATTGATATTTTTAATCTTTTGAAGGAAAATAGTTATTTTTATCAAACCTCAGGGAGCGAAATCGAATTTAACTTTAGAGCCCAAAAATACAGCATCCACATAAAAATTTAAATAAACTTTGCAATGACTACACAAAAGTTTAAACTAACTTTATAATTTTCAAAATATAAAAACCAAGCATTCAATCTGATCAAATCATATTAACTATTTATACAATTTTCTCTAAAAATATATATATTGTGATGTAATCCACATATATATATATATATATATATTCCTTCTAATGTGGTTGAGAATTCACGTCTTGGGATAAAAAGTAGTTTATTAGAAGTAAGATTAGAAGCTTTATGTTTTAAAAGCATTCACAACCCGTTCTCTAAATTTATGTAAATGTATTTTTTATATTATATGGTACGGTTATAAGCGATTGTGAGTGAAAAATATAAAAAATTTACTGTTTAATCTGTATTCTTAGAAAAAACTATTCAAAACCCTATAATATTTTTAATATATTTTAAGTGGTTATGAGTAGAGTAGAAAGAAAAAATCATGATAAAGTTGTAAAGAAAAGAGAGAAAATAATGATTTTTAGTATAATTATATGAATAAATATGGGAAATAGGTTGTGAATGCTCTAAAGAGGTTATTTATAGCTTGATTATTTCTTGTTTTGTGTTATTTTCCACACAAGAAAAAAGTTACACCAAAAGATGTGAGGTTAAACAGTAGGAGGAATTGACAGTTACACAAGTTTTAAAACATCTTTAAGCTTCTAACAAGCATGCAAAGTACAACACCACTCATGATTTAAAACATATGTTAAGACTTTATATCAAACATCAGTCTCAAGCTTACAAAACAAAAACATAAATGGAAATGATTACTAGGATCCATCATTTAAGTGGTGATAAAGTGATTTTGATTCGGATAGAGATCACCTCCCTCTACCAGGACCCGCAGCTCCACGACCAGCAGCCTGAGCCTGCATAACAGCAAACAACCATCAGTAAGAACCACTTGCAATGAGTTAAAAAGGATGAACAATCCACTTTCACGGTCCGGTGAACATAACTTTCCAGAGACCGATTCCTTTTCGATTGGTTGTTATGCAGGTTTTTACCACATACCAACTAAAGAAGCTTTTCTTCATTAAGAGTACTTATAAGAACATGACAGATAGACGACATAAAAAAAAAAAATAGCAGATGTTTAGTAAAATTATAAAACCAAAAGTTATCAGAGTGATTGGCCAGACATGATTCCAGCTTCGTGAACAATAGATCTGGTCATCTTGATTATGATGTGTAAGATTTCAACCTCTATGTTAAAGGGTATAGGGGCCAATTTCGATCTGCTTACTTACAAATGGGTAGATTTGGGTTGTGTTTCATATCAAATGAATCAAGTTAAAGATTTAGCAAAAAGAATAACATGTCACGGTCAACTTAAGTCTATTTATAATACTTAACCTCCTAAGATGTTTTCATTCAAAGATCAAGTATACTAAAGTGATGATTTGGATTTTCTAACTATAATCAACAAATTTACTAGTTACTTATAAAAAATGTATCAAAAAAGGACAAATACATGTCTTGGGAACAACCCATTGGTTTGTTTAGATTCGTAATCGTCTCAGTCACACCCAATTTCATTGTTACCTGCACCTCTACTCTTGGGTTGTAACTTAATATCTACTTCCAGTAATATTGTGAAAACAATTGTAATACTTACCCGAGCTCGCATAGCAACAGCACGGCCCCGACCAACACCAAGTGCTGAACCTTTCCCCTTCAAGAATAAAAGTATATGAATTAGATTACGTATAGTTACAAACTATTTATAAACATTCACACGACACACTGAGAGAGTCAAAGATTATACCTTAATTCTAGCTTCTAAACGTTTGAACATCGGAGCATTCTTAAGCATGTCTGGTATGATCATGAACCTGAAAAGATTTATTAAACTCAACTCATTTAGGCCAGTTTAGCAATCTAGTGTATGTGTAAGATCAAAACAAAGGTGTAAGTGGCTCATATAGATATATAAAATGCAAAGGCTATGCTCAAGTACATATATATGAGACCTAAGAAGTGGATACTGGTGCATTATGTTACAATGACTTTTCTAAGTGACTAGTTTTACTGCCACAAACCTTGCGCTTGGTTTTAAAAAGTGTAAGCCGCTCCAAGGGGTACATGTACCAAAACCGAACGCATAACGTGAAAGCTTAACGTACATGAGAGGTGAGCCGTTGCTCTACATACAACCGAAAGTTGCATCTCTCATCTTTTACACGTATTACCTTCTAATCAAGTATATCATTCATAATTTCTTCATCCTTCTAGTCATTTTTAAATATCAGCCTTCTCTATACCCTGTATTTGACCACTTTTTGCCCACATGTACATGAAGCACCGGCTCAAGGCCCTGAGGCGTGTTTTCAGTTGCGTGAGTGCCTCACGCCAGATGCCTCACGGTTGACAAATGTTTTGATGAATCAATCCCCTCATCATACATTATGGATAGACTTTTAGAAAACTGCATGTGCACGTAGTGTATGCGTGTAGCTAGTGTTTACAAACAAGGTCGAGTGATTTCAGTTTCCCGAAAACATAAATGATTGTCAACCCATGGCTTCTGGATCAGACTTCTAATTTCTAAAGACAATCAGAACAAAAAAACTAAAGAAAACAGTACTGCTTAAGACGCCTTAGTATTTCCTCAAACAATGCAAGAGATCTAATCTCAAAGAAGTGAAAGAACAAATACACACCTGACTTTGCTGCCCCTAATAAACACATGTTCAAGTTGAGCCACCTTTCCATCCTGCAAACACATTTCAAATTTCACACATAAGGTTCACAAAACCTCAAATACCACAGACATTTCACCACCACATTCCTACAACTACTCTTAGTTTTTAGGGTTCACAAACACACACAATAATCGTTTCCGTATTCAATAGCCATCAATTCCCCACCAAAAATCATTAAAAAGAAGAAAAACAATCTCCTTGCAGTTTCAGAGCTACCAAACAACAATTAGGGTTTAATAAAACCTAGAGAAAACGCATGTCATTAAATCAATAACCGAGACAGCAATAGAACAAAGAGTGAAGCTATGAATACGTAATACCTTAGCGGTGAATGTGATGTTCTCTAGTTGACAATTCCAGTTGTCTTCGCATTCAATCATGCTTCCTCTGTAAACTTCTCCGCTCTTGAGTTCTACGGTGACTATGTGTCCGGCGGCCTCGTGCAGCAGCTTCACCGGAATGCCTAAGCTCCGACTCATTCTCGCCGGAGTTTCTGACGGTTGATGGTGATCGGCGGCAAGGGTTGCAGTCCAAGGGTTTTGAAAACGGAGAGGAGCGCGATTGGTCTTATTACGGAGAAATAAGGTTAAAGTGAAGGACTCGAGGGTAGTTTCGTCAGACAAATAACTTTCTTTCTTTTTTTTTTTTTTTTTTTTCATTCATTTAGATATTAAGAATATCACGTAAATTTTTAACTAGTAGTTTAACTCGCTGATACGTCCATTATTGATCCAGTAGTCCAAGACATAGGGAGCCCAGTTGCACAGCCCGACAAGATGAAGAGGCCCAAGAGAACTTTGGTCAAGCCCAGAAGACTTTGTGATTGAACACGTTGCAGTGCATGGGCCACGATTTCCACTTTTATTTGCATGTTTACTTTGTAGGTTATTGGTTATTTGCATGTTGCATGATTTCCTTTATTGTAGGTTAACTTCTTCAATTTCCTAGTTTACGTAGTATTTATGTTGTTTGAAGTTTGGAATGAAAGACATCAGAAAATTGTCCCAAAAATTGTTCTCTTCTTTCCTCTAAACTTTCTTGGAGATTCACCCACTCTACGGGTGTACCAATTTGGTGCTTTCATTCTCGTGCTCTTCCTCCGATCATGCCGCCGCGCAAAGACTCATCCACAGATGAGGCTATACCCACACTATCGGAACAACTCTCACAACTCATCGCAGCCACCACCGCAGCCTCTACTCAACAATCCGCCCAACTCACTGCTCTTATTAAAGCCACTGAAACTATGAATACCAAACTTGACTCACAATCCCAAACCACTGCCAACCTTGTGAACCATATCACCCAACTATCCGATCACCTCACATCCGACTCCTCCATTTTTTCGAGCCCGAAAAACACACCACCACCAGCACCCCCCAAAACCCCACCCATACACTCCAACCAACCAACCCCATCCAGCCCTCGCCCCCCAAAGATAACACTGCCCTTATTCGACGGATCCAACCCTCTAGATTGGATCTTCCAAGCTGAAAATTACTTCAGCTACTATCAAATTCCCGTTGCTCAACGCTTGTCTCTCGCGGTTTTCTACTTTATCGGTGACGCCTTGTCCTGGTACAAACATCTGGCCAATAACGAACTACTCGGCACTTGGACAACCTTTAAACGCGAACTAGAGTTGCGATTTGGGCCTTCGACATATGAAAATCATGAGGCAACTCTGTTTAAGCTTCGTCAAACCTCCACGGTTGCCGCCTACCAAACAGAGTTTGAACGTGTTAGTAATCGTGTGGTTGGCCTCTCTCAGCAAGCTCTGCGAAATTGTTTTATTTCTGGTCTCAGATCAGACATCCAAAACGAGCTTGCTATCCTTAAGCCCACATCTCCACACCAAGCTTATGCCCTGGCCCGTTTAGTTGAAGAAAAATTGAACCACTCCCCAAAGCCCAAGTTTAATACCACCAACAAGCCCACAAACACCTCCTGGACCCCACCTTCTTCATCCCTACCATCTTCCACTTCACAAACAACCAACCCTACAAACTCTGCACCCTTACTTCCCACTCCTGCAAAGCCCTCCACCTCCCTTCCATTTACCAAGTTGTCAGCCGACGCCCTTCAACAACGCAGGAAAGAAGGTTTATGTTTTAAGTGTCTGGAAAAGTACTTTCCTGGCCACAAATGCTCTCCACCTCAGTTCCTACTTATCGTTGATAACGACGACATCGACGACATGGCCAATGACACACCGCCGGCAACCGTCACCAACCCCGACCAGCCACAATTCTTGTCACTATCAGATGCTGCTTTCTTCGGATTATCTTCAGCCCAAACCCTCCGTATCACCGGTCACATCACCGGTAAACCGGTCACCATTTTAATCGATTGTGGTAGTACCCACAACATCATTCAACCGCGGGTTGCATCACACCTCAAATTGGCCACAGAACCGATTACCCCATTTTCCGTTATGGTGGGCAATGGACAACACATCCACTGCACTGGGTATTGCCCAGAAGTTCCATTGCAACTCCAAAAAACAAACTTTACCATACCCTTCTTCCTTCTTCCAGTTGAAGGCGCTGATCTCATCTTGGGAGTAGCATGGTTAAGTACTTTGGGACGACTCACAGCAGATTTTTCAATACCGGAGTTATCCTTCACCAAAGACGGAACCACATGTACCTTGTCAGGAGAACCGATAGCTCAACAGGTGTCTCCAAGCTCCTTGTCAACCCTTATCCGTCATAACTCGGTTGCCTCTCTCCACACGTTGACCTATCAATCCCAACCATCACCCTCCACAGTAACCGAAAAACCACACCATGATGACCCTCATATCCTACACCTTCTCCAAACCTTCAACTCACTGTTTGATGAACCACATACCCTTCCTCCCAACCGACCTCACGACCACCATATCCCCTTGATGAACGAGAACTTACCAGTAAATGTCAAACCCTATCGTTACCCATAATTCCAAAAACAAATCATGACCACCTTGATCACTGAGATGTTAAACAATGGAGTCATTCGACCGAGCCAAAGTCCGTTCTCGTCCCCGGTTCTTTTGGTCAAAAAAAAAGACGGCTCATGGAGATTTTGTGTTGATTATCGGGCTCTAAACGCGGTGACCATACGAGACCGGTTTCCCATACCCACCATTGATGAATTGTTAGATGAACTACACGGTGCAAAGATCTTCTCAAAAATCGACCTCCGTTCCGGGTATCACCAAATCCGAGTAGCAAAAGATGATATTCACAAGACCGCATTTCGGACGATGGATGGCCACTACGAGTTCCTCGTAATGCCATTTGGCCTTACCAACGCACCATCCACCTTTCAATCGGCCATGAACGACTTATTTCGATCGGTTCTTCGACGGTTTGTTTTGGTTTTCTTTGATGATATTTTGATATATAGTACTTCAAAGGAACTCCATTATTCTCACCTACGGTACGTGTTCGAGACACTGATTCAAAATAGTTTTCATGCCAAGCCATCCAAATGTGTTTTTGCAGTGCCAAATATTTCATTTTTGGGCCATCGGATTTCAGCAGAGGGTGTGGCCCCTGAACCAGACAAATTAGAAGCGATCAAACAATGGCCAGCTCCTTCCTCATTCACAACATTGCGTGCTTTCCTAGGACTCACGGGTTACTACAGACGCTTTGTTCCTCAATATGCCAGGATTGCTTCGCCACTTACCGATACCCTTAAACAACCTACTTTTGCATGGTCGACTGCAGCCCAGTCAGCCTTCCTCAACCTCAAACAGGAAATGGAGCAGCTTGATTCCTTATCCATTCTTTTCTTGTTGGCCTGCCTAACCATCCGGTCACGAGCTTCCGCCATTGCATCCTTCAGCAAGGAAATTAAACGTTCATGCTCCAGTAGGGTTGCATCGATGGATGCCGTATTGATCCAGTAGCCCAAGACATAGGGAGCCCAGTTGCACAGCCCGACAAGATGCAGAGGCCCAAGAGAACTTTGGTCAAGCCCAGAAGACTTTGTGATTGAACACGTTGCAGTGCATGGGCCACGATTTCCACTTTTATTTGCATGTTTACTTTGTAGGTTATTGGTTATTTGCATGTTGCATGATTTCCTTTGTTGTAGGTTAACTTCTTCAGTTTCCTAGTTTACGTAGTATTTATGTTGTTCGAAGTTTGGAATGAAAGACATCAGAAAATTGTCTCAAAAATTGTTCTCTTCTTTCCTCTAAACTTTCTTGGAGATTCACCCACTCTACGGGTGTACCACTCGCGCTTCACGTGGGGCGAACTCATGTTGTGACGGATGTGTAGTCTAAACAAAAACATATAAAGCTGGAAATGACTTGAGCTGAACATCCAGATTTAGATTAAGAATATCCAAAGGTAGGTTAAGAAAACAAATTGTAATAGTATATTGAAAAAACAAAAAAAGTTATCTTAATGTAAAAATCTTTCTACTCTAATAAAAGAGTATATTGAGATGACACGTGACTGCATCACATTTATTCTCACCAAATTTTTCTCGCTTCTCTCTCCTATTAAGTAATTACCTCAATTATAAATAATATTATTTAACTTTTTTTATAACAAAAATAGTTTTTTAATAAATTTAAAAAATATCTTCTTATTAATGTTATTTCTAAAAATAATTTTTATAGAATAAGAAATTTTTACAAAACATCAAACTTTTTAAAAATTAGTGTTTTTAAAAAGTTAATTTTTTATAAACAAAAAGTAATTAAAATTGAAAATTATAATAAGAAAATTTATAAAAATAATATTTTTTAATACGGTTTGTTTTGAAGTAAAATATTTATTTATTTTTTGAAAAAAAGTTTTAAAATAAAAGTTTATAAAGTTGATATAATTGTTTTATTATATATTGTTCTTGCTAATACGTAATTTCAATTATATTTTATCGTAAAATATCGTTTTATGCTTAATAAATTTTTATTATATTAAATATTTCATTTGTTCAACCCGTGTAATACACGGGTTTACTAAAGCTAGTGCATTAATAAAATGTATTTGGAAAAGAGTAATAACATATCATATTTTACCAGACATAATTTTTTTATTAAATATAGACAAATACTAGAAGAAATAAAATATAAAAAATTTATTACAAATTTTCTATTAAATTTTTTAAAAGAATAAAGATATTAAATTTTTAAACTTTACATCTTAATTTTAATTTGTGTTTTTATAATAAGTAAATAAAATGTAAAAGTTAATTTATTATTTTTGAAACTTTTAGAAGCATTTATTATTTTCTGATTTTTATAAAATATATTTAAGGGAAGTCTAGAAATATTTCATTAAAAAATTTTTCTACTCTAATAAAAGAGTTTGTTGGGTGACACGTGACGGCATCACATTCACTCTCACCAAAATTTTCCCGCTTCTCTCTCCTATTAAATAATTACCTTAATTATCAATAATATTATTTAATTTTTTTAGAATAAAAATAGTTTTTTAAATAAATTTAAAAAAAAGATTATCTTATTAATGTTATTTTTAAAAATAATTTTTATAGAATAAGAAATTATTACAAAACATCAAACTTTTATTATATTTAATATTTTATTTATTCAACCCGTGTAATACACGGGTTTACTAAAGCTAGTATAAGAATACAAACATAAAAAATTAGTTTGTTAAATTTAGCTAAAATATAATGAAGAGATGCTAAAATTATTTTATTCATTGTTAGATAACAAAAACAATTATTTTTAAAACTTTCAGATCTAATATTATTTATTAATTTTAATAAAAAACATTTAAATAATTTTTTTTTTAAATGAGAACATTAGTTTTTTAAAACTGGTTGTTCCACCGATACACTGAGGATCCCTTTCATAGATCCAAAATGATGAACATTGATGGTATGTTATTGAGTTCACTTAAGGAGATAAGAGAAATAAAATCAAATTTTTTTTTTCATTTCTCTTTTTTTTCCTTATTTCTCTTCCTTTTTTTTTTTTCTCTTAATTTTCTTTCATTTTGAAAGTACTAATTTTAACGTGCATTTTCTCTACACTTCTTCGTTTTCCTCCTTGACATTTTGTTTCCAAATTCATTTAAGGAGTAAAAAGAAAGAAAATGGAAGGAAAAAAAAAACAATAGTATTCCAGAGTTTTTGTATTTGAAAGAAATAAAAATAAAAGTAAGAAAATTGTATTCTCGAGTTCAATTCGTTAGGTTCCCGAGTTTACTTAACGAAAGAAAATAAAAAAAACAATTTCTTTTCCTTTCTATTCATCTATCTTCTTTATTTTCTTTTATCTTCTCTTTATTTCCTTTTAATTTGAAATGGTTCATTTTAGGCTTCATTTTTCTTCTTAAATGAACTTGAAAACACAACATTTGTACTTTTCTTTCATTTTTTTCAATTAAAAAAAAACTCTGGAACACAACTCTTTTTTTTTTCATTCCTTTTCTCTTTTTAAATGAACCCGTGAGCATAACGTTAAGGAATGAAAAGAAGGAAAGTGAAAGGAAAATGAAGTCTAAAATCAATCCAATTGAAAGAAAATGAAAAGAAGAGAAGAGGAAGGAAAAACAATAGAAAAAAGAAAAAAAGAAGAGAAAAGAAAGAAAAAAAAAAGAAAATCATTTGTTTTCCCTCCTTTAAGTAATATCAGGAACACAACGTATGTGAAATCCGAAACATAACTTTCTTAATTTCCATTCACTTCCTTCCAATAAAAAAATTAGGAACACAATTGTTTTTTGCTTACGTCCACTTCCTTTATCTTCTCTTCTTAACGGAACTCGGGAACACGAAACCCATATTGCAGGAGGCAGCCGACCCACATTCCTAACCAGCCTAAATTAGGTCTTATAAAAACGAGTATTTTTAGACTCACTAACCAGCCTGCACTGTTGCAGGAGGCAACCGACCCATATTTCTATAGTGGTGGTGGTGGCGCCTCAAATGTGAGTTTTATGAGGCCTTGGTTTAAAAACGCACTCGCATAATCGCATGAGGCGTGAAACGCTACAGTGGTGGTGGCAGCGCCTCACATGAAGTGGAGATGCAAGGCTTTTACAGGAAGCTGCCTGTGATGACGTTCCTCTCGCGTAGGCGTGAGGTGCCATGAGGCAACACTTGTGCTGGGCTGAAATTTTCTGTTGTGCAACTTTTATCAAATAGACCTTGTGTGTACTAAAACAATAAATACACCCTTTAATTTCAGCTTCTTGGGTTTCTTGGATTAGTAATAGCACAATAGCACCTATATAAAATCAGTGGGAGACCAATAGTGTGCTTGATCAGGGGTTTACAAGTTACCTGACTTGCTAGTGTTGCAGGACCTAAGCGCCTTACACCTTGGTTTTCAGGACCTAAATGTCTCAGGACTCTTAAAATCAAGAATGATGCACCCTCCTAGGCTCTATAACAACTGGACCATGTAACAATTTTTCTATCACAGATTGCTGATTTTGTAGCTATATAACATTTGAGGAAGCACATGAATCCCAACTAATCATATAAAGTGTATTGCCACACTACAGTTATCAAATCCCTGTGAAATATAAAAATAAACTAAGATTATATGTAATTAACCATAGGCAAGCAATTTCAAATACATTATCATCCACGTGATATCTAGAGTTACAAAATTATCAACTTGAACATGTGTATGCACAAATTATCCAAAGAATGAGTTCATTATAAGTACCTGTGTATGCTTCTATTTTAGTAATTTAAATTAATTAAGACTCCCATGTGAATTTTGTATCTGCTCCACCCAGTTTGTGGTATTTGCTCGTTTGACCTTATGACTTTTCAACATAAGGAAACATTTACAAGTAAGAAAATGGACTTCCTGGTGAACATTATTCCGCTGTGTGCAAGTGTGCTACAAAAATAAATGTGCTCGGTAAGTATGTATGACCATGTGTGAACAAGATTCACAAAAAGAATATATGTAACTGCCAGCATTCTGTAATACCTGCTCATAGTCACTGACTCCAAAGCCAATTGAGCAACAAACTGACCACCCCACCCGGTGTCGGTGCACCATGGTTAACCAGACTGTTGTGGGTGGTGGTTGATATCAGTAATTTGCCCTGGTCATAGAGTTCGTGGAATGGAACTCAGATTTCAGTCTTTGTCTCATATACTTCAGTGCAGACCGTAGCTTAGCTCTAGCTTTGCGATCTGGGGTGCAACCAGACAATATCATTTCTTCATAAACGCCTGGGACCTGAAATTTAACAACGTTTGAGAAAAAGGATACTGGACACGTGTTTAAAATGCCTAAAATGCCCTTCAAATCTCCAGTTAAAGCTGGTACAAGGATGACAATGTACAAATAGGTCATCCTGATTGTGAATTTGCCAAAACTGAAAAGGAAAATGCTACGATTTTTATGGATGCTCAGAAGGGAAATAGTTGTAACTTTCATGTGGCAGGGGTATGCCATGTACCCTATGTTCAAATAAGAGTAGTATCTTTGACTTTTCAGAGGCAAACTAGAGTTTTCTCAATTCAATTTTGGTATATAACTTTCTTACGAACATTATATTCCGTCCAAAAACAAACAAATGATCAATACTGTGGAAGTGTATTAGTATTACTTACAGACCAACTGACATCACAACTGCTTTTAAGTTTTTTATTGATTACCAATGGTCAAGAACTCAAGAAGTTAATTTTATCTTGGGACATACATAGTTTATGTAGTCATCAATTGTTTCTTGGAAATGTACAGATTCCTTACCTCATCAAATTTCTCTACACGAATTAAAGCTTTCATAAGAGTAGTGTATGTGACGACATCCGGTTTCAGGTCCTGTAGTCAGCAAATAACACATTTATAGTCTTTTTTTTTGTTTTTTTTTTTGCACAATTACTATTAGAAAAGCTGAGATAAGGTTTTTGAGGAAACATACATTTTCTTTCATTGAACGTAAAATTGCAAAGGCTTCAACGTCTCTCCTATCTTCACAGAAAGCATTTATTAATGCATTAAGAGCCAAATTACTAGGTTTCAAGCCATCACTTCTCATGATCCTAAACGCATTCAGTGCTTCCTCAGATAGACCCTGCTCAATAACAAGTTTCAATAATGAAGTGAAGTTATTCATTTTCAATTTGTAGAAAGATTTATAATAAGGGTCTTCTAGCATCTTTGCAATAATCTTATTTTCAAGATTTTGAAATAGTAGTAGTAATTTAGGGATATTTAACGGGTCCTCGTATATATACATCACAGCTTAATGAAAAGCATCACACTCCTGAAGTTAAAACTTAGTCCATACAACCTTAGAACTCAACATGTATCTCTAATCATGGAACTGCCTATTTTTTGGGAGCATTAACAACTAAACAGGGCACACATAAAATTTATGTTTTAATTAAGGAGAGTTAAGAAAGTAGATGATGAAAATACCCTTTGAGCATAGGCATTGATCAGAGCATTATAAATAGTTGATGTTGGCTTCAAACCAGCAGATCTCATATCCTCTAAGCATTCAGTGGCATCCATGAACCTTCCTGACCTCCCATATATATCAACTAATGTTGTATAGGTTATCACATTAGGCTGCAAACCCTCACTTTTCATCTTTCTTAATAAGCCCCTCACTCCCTCCCACCTTTCCTGTTCCCCAAAAGAGTTGATCATTATATTATACGTGGCAACACAAGGCAAACATCCACTTTGCTGCATTTCATCAAACAGTTCCTCTGCTTTATTATGATGCCCAGATTTACAATGACAATCTATAAGTGTGTTCCAAGTAACTGTATCCGGCTCAATCCCTTCATCTCTCATCCTTTCCAATATCGCCAGTGCATTATCGAGACAATTATATTTCCCAAATGTATCAAGCATTACATTGTAGAACTGTCGATCTGGTTTCACACCACATCTTTGCATCTCCTTCAAAACTTGAAACAATCTTTGCCACTCGCCTCTATCGCGATAACCCACCAAAATTCTACTAAAAACATATGAATTTGGCTTCACATTGTTAGCTTCCATTTCTTTCAACACGATTCTCGCACTCTCCCACCTACCAGCGTTTCCATACGCCTCTATCAAAAGGCTATACGTATACTCATCAGGTAAAACCCCATTCCTCTCCATTTCATTCACTATCCACTCTGCATCCCTCAAACCACCATTGTTAACATAAGCTTTCAGCACAGCATTGTAAGCTCTAGTTCTAGGTCTCAATCCACCATCACTAATCTCTTCAAAAACCGCCTCCGCCTCCTCAGCTCTCCCCAAACTACCCAACAGAGAAATAATCGAAACCACAGTAGACGTTTTCGGAGTCAATCCATTCGCTTGAATCACACCTAAAAAATGCATAGCTCTGTCAACATCACCTGCTTTTGTGAACCCTAAAACAACATCGTTCAACAACTGTATGTCCAACTCAATAGCATCTGATACCATTTCATCATACAACCTCTCCAACAATCCCGAATCAATCTGGTTATTACGTACTAGCGATTGAATAATCAAACTGTAATTCACAAAATCCGATTGGTAACCCTCCGCACGCATTTTGTTCATCAGAATCACAGCTTTCTCCAAATCATCATTACGCGCACAGGCACCAATAAGAACATTATAAGTCAATGGAGTTAATGTGTGTTTCTGCGAAAGCAAAAACGCTTCGTACAGCATCTCGGAGCCTCCTAGCGAGTGAATCAAAATCGAGTACAGAAACTCATACGATCTACATAAATTGTGCCTATCAAGCCAATCAACGAGTGCGTAGGTCGTTGAAATTGAAGTAGGTGAAGAAGATGAAGAAGCTAGGGTTTTGAGAAGGTAATGCCACAGTGACGGTGGTACGGATCGGTACGACTCAGCGAGTTGCAACTCGGTGGAGTTTCCGTCGCCTTCGACGTCGCCGGAGAAGAATTGGAGCAGAGGAGAGAAGTCGTACCGGCGGTTGGAGGAGGGTGAAACGTCGTCGTCTTGTGTGATGACGTCATTTTCCGATAAGGAGAGTGAGGTGGCAGATGAACGGAGAGGTGAGTGGTGGTGGGAGGTGGCGGAGAGCGTTGGTTGGGGGATGTGACGGTGGCGGAGGAAGCGTGTGACGGTGGCGGTGGCGGACGGTGGTGGGAGGAGGAGAGTGTTCATTATCTGCAGTTTCTTCTGCAGAACTGGTGGTTGGTGTATGGTGACAGTTTATCCGTTGGATAAAATGTACATTTTAGTCCTTGAACTATAGGTGAGTGTCGAAGTTGCTCTGATATTATTCAAGGTTGATAATGTTGCGCTTTACATAAGATACGAGGTTACTTAACGTATCGATGGTTAATTGCTAGTGTTTGGTTGCATAGTACTTTTTTGAAAATTTGAATTGAAATTAGAACTAGTGTTTTCTCCAGTGTTACGCGCGCGGGAGTATGGTTGTTTTCTCTGTCTTACACGATGTGATTTTATTCGTTTGGCTCGGCTTATCGGAAATCATAAAATCGAATATCGATATCGATTCTGATAGTACTTAAACCAACAATGATGATGTTCACTCATATAATCGGTTTGGTTCGTTGTTTGTCGCAGCATCACCACAATAACTGCACTCGCTATAGCCTACGATACAAAATTTTACCTATGTTAGATGCTAAAAAAATAATAATACTGTGGTCAAAAAGCAAGAACACAAAACTTTATTGTAGCACCTCACTTACACAATCAAAATGTCAGTTCACCGATGTTTAATGCCATAAACATAAAAAATAAAACATGTAGTTAAAAAGTAAAAATACAAAACTTTCTTGTAACACTTCACTTGCTTTTTAATATCGATATATAATTACATCAAATATAGAATTAAAAAGTAGCATGAAGAAATTAGTGATACTTAATGATTGTCATTTTAGCGGGACAAAAAGTTAAAAGCCTTATGAGACACAACAAATTAAACACGAATATGACAATCAGATCTTAGTTAAGTAAAGGTATCTAGTAGAAGTTTAAGGATGAATCTATTTACGTACATATAATTATTGTTTTTATTTTCATACCATTTTTGTTTAGTATATAATTCTGCCTTTATTTTATATATAATATTGTCATATATAATTTAGAATATACATTTTCGATGGTTCTATATTTAATTGAAATATCAATATAAAAAATTGTATCTCAAGTTACTCTTTATCAAATATAACATATCATATTATATGAAGTTCATATGTTCCCTATATTTGATAAAATCAAGATAATGCTTGTTATTACTTTATTAATATTATTTTTGAACATTGTTTGGTTGGAAACAAATCTATTTAATTGTAGTTATTCCTTGACATCCCCATTTTGAATTTTGTGGCGAACATCAAGCAACTTTTTACCATGTGGTGTGACCCAAACCTTGAGAGATGTCGAGTTAGATTATATTAGATCTAACTCTCATTTTATATAAAGTTCAAAATAAATTAAATAATTCCATGAACCTTACATTTCGTATAAAATATAGTTTCTTACTAGTTAAACCTATTAACCCAAAGTATTAAAAAACAATAATCTTAACTATTGTTAGATTAAATATGAAATGTATCATCCCTTTTTTAGTAACCTAAAGATAAATTTGTGAAGCTCCGAATAACACGACCCGACGAAATTTCTGCAAGAAGTCGGTTACCTTCACATTAATGTTTCTTTTATCACTCGACAGAAAAGGGGCAAAACCCTAGATTACCTCTCAAAACCCTATCAATGACCACCGGTTGGAAGAAATCATTTGCCAATGTCCGGTCAGTCGTCGGAAATGCAATGGGCGGTCTTCGCGGCGGAAGCAATCTCGCATCTTGGGTGGTCGCCGGAACCCTAGCTTACTTCCTCTGGATCAAACCATCACAAGAGCTCAAAAGAGAACAAGAGGTACCATTACTCTTACGCCTTATCTATGTCGGAATTCTGTTATGAGATCGAATTGTGATCGAATGACGATCGATTGTTTACGTTTTAGGAGAGAGCTGCGCTTGCGGCAGCGTCAGATCGTTATCGGTATGTCGAGAAAGTAAAGCCGATTCCCGATCTACAGGTTCGATTTAGCCCTTAATTTTATTTTCATATGCTTCTTTGACTCGAAGAACATCGAAATGAAGTTGATTTAGCAATAGTAAACTGGTCTAGGTATCAGAAACTCATTTTGATCTAGAATTGATTCTATATTGGATCATCCAATTACTGCCAATGATTGTTCTTGTTGGAAAATTTGTGATTATGCTGTATAGGTTGAATTAAGATGTATTCGCTATGCTACATATAGATCAAATTCAGGTTCGATTTAGGCATTGTATCATTTATCATATTGCATATTTGACATGAAGAACATCAAAATCAGGTCGATTGAAACAATAAACTGATCTAGGCATCAAAAACTCATTTTGATCCGCAATTGATTTTTGCTGTTGAACAGTTGTCATTTTGTTATGCATAGATTGAATTAACTGATATTATCTTTGATCATGTAGGAAACTGGGCTTATATATGGAAACAAAAATAAAAGTAATAACCCTGAAAAGTGATGGGAACATATCTGGAAGAGTTTGATGTAGTATACAGTGATTATGAAACTTTTGATTTTAACATTTAAGAAATTTGAAGAAGTTTATAGTAATTCAGTTTTGCAGATAAGTTCTGCGTTGTAATAATTTCGGTATTATCTGTCACAAGGACAAAATTTACGCATCTCAGACGATATTTATTTAGTTTATTTTGTATGAAGCAGTTTGATCGATAAATAATAAATAATTTTTTGTTCATTTTGATGTCTTTAGCATTTCTGCTCTTGTTTGTTGTATGCCTTCCCTTGAAGTGTTGATTCAATACTGAAATGGATGCATTTGTGTAGTATCAAAATTCAATCTGAAGTTGAGTAAGCTAAATTATTAGATCCTGTGTGATTATGACATCATTCGTGTGTGTATTGATGCATAAATATGTATATGTACTTGCATCCAGACATGCATTTGTGCATAAATATAACCGTGTACTGGTGCATGTATATATCTATGTAAGAGCCAGTTTTCTTTTGGATATCATTCAGTATGTTCTTTATTGATACACAAAGGCAAGAGGAGTTAACAAATTGACCAAACTTATTGTGCTGCTGTATTGGTTTAGTTCTTATTGTAGCAGAAGGCTGTTATGGCTTCACTAGTTCACCCTCAGATTATACTGGTTTGGTCAATGTTCAAATTAGTCAAACAGCTAAATTTAAAAGGCCTGCCTTAGGCACGTGCGATGTGTGAGGCAACTGGGTAAACGCCTCGAGGAAGGTGATGTGCTGTGACCACGTGAGGCGGTCCTGATAAATAGGTGGTGCAAATGCATGTTGTTGGAGTAGCCATAGTTGATGCTATGCGATTCCATGATGCCAATATGTTGTGGCTAATGTGCTTTGATGCATGATGCAATTTGATGCGCCGCTTTACACAGTTGACTAGTATGTGGACAAATCTGACATTCTGACCATCGATTGAGCAATGAGTTTGATTATTTGAACAGAGTAAACTATTGCTTCAACAAATCCCTTTAGAGACGTTAAGAATATTATATATTTTAGTGTTTATAAGTTTACAAGTTAGAATATTATCTATAAATAATTTTTAGTATCTTTAATAGCAAACGTCTTGCATACATGTGAGACACTATAACAAGTCTTGCATACATGATGCGTCACACATGAGCTTTTGGGATCATCTAAGTTCTGGATGTTCACCTCCACGGCTCCACCTAATCCAAGAGAACATTTAGATTTGCTTAATTCAATGCTCAATTTAATTATCAAACCTTTTTGAAAGCTGAAATACCCCATGAATTGTCAAGTTGCTCAGGTTGACCGGTGATGACTAGGTGTCCAACAGGATCTGACTGGACGCGCACCTAAATTCATCAGAAAATGAAGATACATAGTCAACTCTTGGCTAACAATTTAGTAAATTATTATGGAAACAAAGGTCAAAGTTTTCTTACCTCTTCTGGCAGAAGCCCTAGAACTAGTGCATTCACCTCAAAGCAATCTTTCTGTTGATGATGAGACTAATAGTCAACTTTGACATCTAGTAACAGGAAAAAGTCAAAATGCAGGTCATATTGCAGGTTTGATAATACAGATTTCCACTTCACTTGGTCTCTCTTGTTTTTATGAACCTATATGTAATCATTACTCAATTAAGTCCCTGATTCATAGCTCGGATTGCTAAATATGTTGATTTAACTTCATTTCAATGTGAAATCACCTGTGTCCTCTACCTCATTCTTCAATGCCTCTGTACCATCACCCATCAATGAAGCATCATTCTCAACATCATGAGCCTCATCCACACGCAATTCTTCCTCGATTTTGTTATGGTGCATCTCTTCTTGATCATTTGGGCTTGTATGGACTAAACAAGAAGACTCTTGTTGTTTACCTGCACATTATTGATCAGCAACAACTTCAACTCTTTGACCCATTAATAATAACTCTACAAAAGAGCATTTAATATACGTTTATGGAGTTAAATCTATCTGCGGTTTGTTAGTGAAATCAGAGAATGAGTCTCCCTCTGAATGTCACCTGGATAAAGTTTTTTACCACTGAATATTAAAAGCCTAGATTATCCCCTTCAATTGTTTATTATGTTCTTAAGAAAATGTCATTAACAATTTATGGCACTGAGTCATTAACATAACATGACTCGGCATGAAATTAGATAGGATAGTGTTTGGTTCATAAGAGGTTGATATGGTTAAAATATGTCTGAACGGGTCGACCTGCTATTTATAACACACATAACCTTTAAGTAATCGTGTTGAACATGTTAATGGGTGGGCATGACATGTCTATGGCTTGTTTATCAAATGACATAGTTTTATCAAATGACTTTTGGTAACTTTATTTAATCACGTTAAACGTGTTATTTGTGTATTGGATTCATTACATTTGTTTAATTGTGATGAACTTATCGCATTGCGCCACCTATTTATTAAACACGCCCATGTTAGTGTTTAAGTAAAATACATTTTCAATTAAACGTGTGGTGTTCAGATTCAATGGTTGTGTCAAATGTGTCGTGGCATGTTTAACCAGTGTAATAGCACAACACGTATTGCTAGCCAAGAGTATCTAATGGGGATTAATTTAGTAAATTATTGTGTGGGTGTTTGGGTGTTTGGCAAAACTAAAAGGATTTTTCAAACTGACTTTTCATATGAAGTAAAAAGAAGGTTTTGAAAAATAAGTAGGGAGTTACTTATTAACTTTTGAAAATAACTTTTAGTCTAATTTCCTATTATACCCTTCTACTATCTCCTATTAACTCCTCTAATTTTAAAAGTACGTCTCTTTTGGTCATTTTACGACATTTAAGTTTATAAGCTAATCCAAACACTTTTTTAAAAACTCATTCTGAAAAGTAATAAGTTAATAAGTCTTTTTGGTCAAAAGTTCTTTTCAATCAAAATAAGCAATCCCAAACATGGCCGTGTCATCTCAAGAAGCATTGTTTGAACATTGCAGCTAACAATAGTTTGGTATCACAACTTAGTAATTGCAGCTAATATTGCAGCTTATGAATTGGTATCACAACTTTAACGGTCATATTATGCTCGTGAAGACTTGGTCAAAGGCCGATTAGCACAAAAACACCTAACACTTTGTGTTAGGTGTTCAGTTTACCTGATTAATGTAGGTTAATTTTACCTCATGATCTGAACTAGAACCTGAATAACCAAGCCAACCCAAGTGAAGTTCATGTTAACATGTTACATGTTTGGTTATTAGGATTTTGAGTCCATTGTTCAGTTCACCTAATTACTGTATGTATATTTATAGGTTTGGTTTACGAACTGATTTACTGTGATTAGGTAACCGATTAGCCCGATAACCTATTTAGTGTTTTTACCTCTCCTTATATGACATACTCGATCGCTAGGCTTTGTCACCGGCCTGGTTTAGACATTTAGTACTTGTGCAAGTTGGATTCAAGCTATACACAAATAAGCATTTTATTTTTTCTCCTTGTTATAATGAAGTTAAAAACGAAGAGTATGAATGAATACAACCTAAAAAACAAAACACAAATCACTTTCACATTAGATTTTTAAAGGAATTTTTACCACAAGTTACTAGAAGGAAGTTAGAAACTACATTCGCGGATAGAAAAAAGCCAGATTATGCTCGAGACAAGCAATGAAAAAAGATACTTCATGGATGCATCTTGTCAAGATCATCAAAATATGGATGTTCCATTGCTTTCTTAGCTGATATCCTTTTTGATGGTTCATACTCCAACATTTTCTGCACAAAAACATAACAACAATAAAAAGATATAATGATATATTATTATATATTCAAGTTGAGATGATTCTTATGAGTTTTATAAATAAATTAATATTATTATTTACCGAGAGGAGGTCGAGGCCGTCTTGACCCAGATTCGGTACAGAAGTTGAAATCGGCTTTGGTTTCCATTGGGGATACTCATGCCAGTCCTTGAGCTTGCTCACTCCTGGCCAGATTTCTTCGTTCGGGGTACCCAATAACCTGCGCACAAAATAATAATCAAGATTTCATGTTACATAAATTCAAACAATGAGCAATGATTTCCTGTTATGAGTTATGGACCTGAAAATATGCAGCAACTGTTGCAACTCAGAATCTCCAGCAAAAATGGCAGTTTTCATGACTAGTTCAGCTACAAATTTCAAGAACAAACCACTTGATCAGGCCCAACTATATCATCAACAGTCACTAAGTAACTAGTTGAAGGAAGAGAATGAAGAGAAATGTACCAAATATGCAGCCAACAGACCACATGTCAACGGCTGTCGAATAATGGGTGGCGCCCAAAAGGACCTCAGGAGCCCTATACCAAAGGGTCAGTATCTGCAGTGATCGAAGTTACCGCAAACTGTCAATTAACCGCATATGAAAGATTAAGATTTATATGCAATAGGCATTATAAGGTCATACCTCATGGGTATACTTCTTAATTGGTACTTTAAAAGCTCGGGCTAGTCCAAGATCGGCTATTTTAAGCATCAACGTCTTTCGGTCCATCAAAAGATTGTGGGGTTTAAGATCCCTGTGCAGTACACCATGGGAATGACAGAAAGCAACACCTTTACACAATTGATACATCAAGCTCTACATCAAATACCAGAAACAATAATAAGTATAACCATATAACTTAATTGCAGGAAGAACAGAAAGTAGGAAAACAGTATGTTGGAGCAAATTGTTGAAAAATTGCACCTTGATGACTTTGGGTGGAATGTTTTCACCGGCTTGACGATATGATCTGATGAATTTCTTCAAATCGGTTTCCATATACTCGAACACAAGGTACAGAACTGTCTTCCCATCTTTGTTGATACCTTGCTTCACATCCATCAGCCTGTTTGATGTTGTTATTATCAGCCAGATCCAGAATTATATCATTATCAGTTCAATTGAACACAGAATCGCTAGTTTAAACCCTAAGCCTGACATCTTCAATCAACAAATTGAAGTATAAATCACCTCTAAACAGAAAGATAAATTGGAACAATACCCTCATTCAATCCCTAACGAGAATGATTCAAATCAACATTAACAAAACAACCCTAAGTCTAGCATCTTGAATTAACAAACTCAACATGATTGCAACAAAATCGTTAGAGATTTAAAAAAAAAAAAAAAAAAACCACAATCGCTAGTATAAACCCCAAGTCTGGCATTTCTAATCAACAAATTGAATATGTTTGCAACAAGATCGTAAACGATCTAAACAAAACACAAAATCGCTAACATAAACCCTACGTCTGGCGTCTTCAATTAACAAACTGAAGCATGAATCAACACGAAATGGAAAATAAACTGAAAAAAAATAACTAACATCCTTAATCGATCCACAACAAAAATGATTCAAATCAACAGGTAACAGAACAGATAAACCCCAACCGTCCATCACAATAACGAAAACAGAACACAATTTGTAGATTCATCAAACCCTAGGAAGATCATCACGACACTAGTAAGATAAACTGAGATCAAAGACATACTTGACGACATGAGGATCGCGTGAGAGCATACGCAAGATGGAGATCTCTCGCATCGTAGTCGGAGGGACGCCTTCTTCGTCTTCGTGAAGTTTGGTTTTCTTAAGAGCGACGATCTTGCCGGTGGCTCGCTCTCTGGCTTTGTAGACTTTGCCGTAGGTGCCTTCTCCGACCTTCTCGAGCTTCTCGAAAGCCTCCATTGCCGTCTTCGTGGACTCCATGATAAGTTTCTTTCTGTAGAAAAGTGTATGGGATCTATTAGGGTTTCAAATGAAGAAGATGAAGTGGAAAGGGGGTGGGTTTTATAGAGTAGTTTATATGAGAACGCTCTCTCGTTGGCTAACGGTAATTTTTTCAAAATTTGAATTTGTGAAGCTTTTGATTTTTTAGTTCCTTAAATATGCAGCAATAGTATTATGATAAAAAAAAAAAAGGTTCTTTTACTTTTATGATCCTGTGCTTTGTTTATCCGCACCACGTCTACACTTTTCTTCCACTTAAGTTTGCAAATGCCACAAAACAATATTATTCATGCAATTTCTATATAATTTTTTTTGAACGGCAAATCTACTTTACTTCTACACTATATTAAATGATACCATTGTTTGGGTTTGAATCCAAAACCTCCCCTGCCTCTACTAAGTAGTGGTGTACAAATCGGTTTTTTGGCCAAACCGGTTTGGGGTCCAAACCGGAACCGGTTTGGTCAACGAAAGTCAAAACCGGTTTGGCCCCAAACCGGTTCGGGTTACAAACCGGTTTCAACACTGGTGAATACAAACCGCCCAAACCGCCCAAACCGGTTCGGGTTTTAATATTTTTTTTTCCATAATAAAAAAATTTAAAGAAAATAAAATTATATTATATATCATATTTATATAAATAAATTAAAAGCAAATTTAAAGAAAATTTAAATTTTTTGTTAAAATATATAATTATATTTATATTAATTAAAAATTTTTGTTATTAACGTTGTTATTAAAATCATGATGGTGGTAGTTTTTTTTTATTATTATTTTTTACTTGTTGTGAGTAACTGATTATTATTGTTATTAATATAAGGGTTATTGGATTTTAATAATCCCAACTTTTATTTATTGGCCGGGATTAATCCCAACTCAGAAAATATTTATAGACGCCCCCAACTTTGAGCTTATTTTCCTTCAACGATCTCTTACTAACTGAGAGTTAACAGCGTTAGTTTTTCGATAGCGTGGACTGTTTATGTGATCAAAACACTAAGCTGAAAGTTAAAATCAACCATTTGATTCGCCAATCTATAACTTCTGCACCCTAAAACCCGTCAATCTCCACCTTCTGATCTGAACAACTTAACTCATTTGAGGTAGATTTCAGGTGACGTTGGAGGCTAGGCACCGAAAAACAGATTTGGTGGAGGCAGTGTGGCAGCGTAGTTGAAAAATGGCTCGATATTGGCCCCACTTCATCAAAAAAACTAACGGAGGTTAACTATCAGTTAGTAAGGGATCGTTGGAGGAAAATAAATTTAAAGTTGGGAGTGTCTTCAAATATTTCATGAGTTGGGATTAATCTAGGCCAATAAATGAGACTTGGGATTATTAAAATCCAATAACCCTTAATATAATAATATTATTATTTTATTTAATGTTAAATAGTTAAATTATTATATAATAAAAGTGAGATATACAATAAAAGTGAGAAAATATAATAAAAGTGAGATATATGATATAAAAACTAAACAATTTAAACAACATTGAAGATTAAATAATAGTTTTATAAAAACTAAACAACGACCGGTCGTTCTCCGTTCGTTCGTTGCATACTTGTACGTTTATTCTTCGCCACCAGAACCGGAGCTGTTACGAAGGTACTCATCATATGCCGCTTCATCATCGGTCATTCCGGGCGTCCATCCGCTCTCTACCTCGTCCTCGTATAATTCTGCTTCGTATTCCAATTCTCCTTCAAGTGAGCATTTGTCTTGTACTCTTTCCGTGGCATCCAAAAAATCCTTCAAGCAAATCGACATTTCAACCGCTTGTGGAGTGAGTCGAGTTCGTCTTATCGATATAACCTTGCAACTAACAGAAAAAGCAGATTCCGAAGATACCGTGGAAGCTTGGACGGTTAGTAAATCTCGGGCCATGGTGGATAGGATGGGAAATTGATCTTCCTCACCTTTCCACCAAGCCAACAAGTCAAAATTTTTAAAATCTTGTGGACTCAAGGTAGATAAGAAGTTGGTTCCACCATATCTCCCGAGTTCACTTCTTAGAGTGTTACCACGTTGACGTTTATTACATTCATCCCTTAAAGTATTGTATAAAGCAAACATTGGATCATTTGAACTTTCGGCATGTGTCGCATGCCTCAATGACTCATGGATATGTGATGTTTCACCATATTTTATTAAATAAACATCAAACATTTTTTTCTAAATGTCGATTTAAAGTAGCTTTTAAAGTTAGAGCATAAAATGGGTTTTCATCTTCTAAATCCAAATTAGAAGTAATTTTATCAAGTAAAGTTTCAACCCCCGACAAATTTAAACAAGGGTTTAATGTAGCGGCACATGTAATAACCGGAGTCATTTCTTTAAAATACTTTTTAAGTTTTTCTTTTATTGGGGTATCATATCCGAATAAGGTCTACCCCTAAACAACATCTCATTTAATTTTAAAGTTATTAAGTAAATTTGGTGAAGTACTAACGGACTCGTTGGATAATAAACTCCAGAAAGACAAGTAGTTGTATTTTTAAAAATTTGAAGCATTTTGCTTATTTCTTCAATAACGGACCAACCCGATGGATGGTAAGTATTTGTCTTTCCACGACTTACCAAACTATTATGAAAGGCTATTAAACTTTCTTTTTGTTCAATTGCCTTTTCAAACATGTTACAAGTGGAATTCTATCGTGTAGGTACGTCCCAATTCGGACCTAAACATTTGGAATTTGCATCTTTACAAAACTTACGATATTTACTATATCTTTGGTTATTGCTAAAAATGTCACATAACATTCTTTTAAAACTATCTTTCACTGTTTCAATGGTTCTTAAACCGTCTTAACGGCTAAGTTTATGATTTGCGCAACACATCGACTATGAAAAAAACCACCGTCACACATTGGATTATATTTTGATTTTAAATGATCAATCGCAAGTGTGTTATTTGACGCATTATCAAAAGATATAGAAAATATTTTGTTTTCTAATTTATATGTTTTAATAACTTTATCAATAAGATAAAAAATGTTTTGGCCGGTGTGAGGATAATCAAACAATTCAAACGCAATCGTACGTTTCATCATTTACCATGAATCGGGTTCAACCCAATGGGCGGTGACACAAATGTACGAGTCCGGTGAACCGTGAGGAGTCGACCAAACATCACTAGTTAAGTTAACACCGGTTTGTAAATTTTCAAAATAAGATATTAATTCATTTTTTGTTTTTTTTCCACATTTTAATCTCTTCGAAGAGTAGCACGACTTACATTGGTGTAACGTGGTTGGAGAGTTCGTTGAATGAGTCGAGTCAAACGTTCGTTGTCGAAATGTTTGAATGGCAAGCTTTCTTGAATTACATAATGTGTCATTTGCTCCCGAACCACATCAACGTTATAAGCCTAAACATTTCCTTCATTGGTCATTGAAGCTTGAACTTGAGACGGTTGACCTTTCAACGCCTTGCAATATTTAAGCTCAATATGGTTTTTCAAAGTTGTGTTTGCATCTTTTTTGAAAAACTTATGACAAAACTTGCAACGAGCTTTGTTTGGACCGGTAGCCATTTGACATAAATCGTAATTGCACCATACTTCGCGGTTCCTATTAGTAGGAAGGATTGCTACCACCAGGTTACTTGAAGACGCATCACAACCAACGGATGATTGAGCACTAGATGAAGCCATTTGAGAGAGTTATTTGTAGAATGAAAGAATTGAACGTTTTTTGCGATTTTGAGAGTTGATAGCGTTTTAAGTTGTTGTGATTCAACCAAAACATACACTACATATATATACTAACCTATTGGAGGTATAATGGTAAAAAAAACCACAAAAAAAGGTCAAAAGGAGCCTCAAACGGGCAAAAAACGGCTATATAGCCGTCACCCAACGACTACTTTTAAAATCCGGTTTGTAAACCGGTTTGGGAACCGGGTTAAGAACCGGTTTAAAAACCGGTTGAATACTGGTTTGAAACCGGACCGGGTTAAGAACCGGTTCGAATTGGGAATACCCCAAACCGATTATAAATCGCCGGTTTGGGTCGGGTTGGAACCAGTTTGGCCCAAACCGGTTTGGGCAAAAAACCGGTTCCGGTTTTTTAGGGGAACCGGTTTTTTTGAACACGTTTACTACCAAGTGGGTAGCCCCACATTGGCAAAGTTATTTTTGTTAATAATAAATTTTAATAATGCTGTATAATTAGAGTTAGTTACGCCTATGATCCATGTGCGGTGTTCATGTTTCATCAATTGGTTGTTTTATTTTTAAAGATTACGAATTTGATTTTTACTTATTGTGAAATCAAAATGTGTTTTATATTTGTTACTAATTAACCTTAGGAATATGTTTGATTATTAAAGTGACATTTTACCCGTATTATAATTTTTTTTAAACTTCCCCCTCATCATTCACTTTAACATCCCCATCATGAAGCTCGAAGCATCTGATGGAGTGGGATATGTTGACACCATCCTACAAAACCACCTCCATCACCACCATTATATCAATTGCCCTTTCACCCGACAACATCAACTTTGACCCCTTTGTTATATACTATTTATGCCTCCATCATGTGTTCGATCCCAAATATAAGCAACAACCCACGTCGCCTCACTCTATGAAAGCCCTCTCATAATCTATCTATGGCACCATTGTCATATTGTGACATTCCGAGAATTTTGATGTAATTTGTTTATGTTACATCGGACCAACTTGCCCTAATGTACAAAGTCTTACTTAATGTTTCTTTAAAACATTGTTTTCATGACTCGAACACTTGATCTCTAGGCCACTTGGCAACAACTTCAACATTGCTCCAAGATTCATCCCTAAAGAAGGGAATATATGTACATTCTAAATCATATAGAAAAACAACTTGCTACTTGTGTTGGTAGCACAACAGTAAGAGTCAAAGACTTTTTGAAAAAGATCATGGTTTAAATCTTGATCAGGGGTAGTTTAAGATTTAGTATAGTTTAAAAGTAAATGAGTGTGTGAGTCGAAAACTAAAAAACTAGAAAAACTTGTTAGTTTGACTGGTATTTAATTTTCAAATGATGAATGGTGTTGTATGATAGGAGAATTAAGCAAAGTAAGGTCCAAATGGATAGTTAAAGTAGGTGTTTTACCTTTATAGTATAAATCCAAGGTTCAAATCTTATAGATAATAGATAATGTAATAGATTAAAAGGCGTGGTGTAATAAAAATTAAGCAAAGTAAACCTACAACTTATTGTCAATTGGAATGTTATTCTATAGTTTTAACCTAATTATATGATACTAGCTTTAGTAAACCCGTGTATTACACGGATTAAACAAATAAAATATTAAATATAATAAAAATTTATCAAATATAAAACGATATTTAACGATAAAATATAATTGAAATTACGTATAGTAAGAACAATATGTAATAAAAGAATTATATCAACTTTTTAAACTTTTGGTTTAAAACTTTTTTTTCTAAAAAAAATAATAAATATTTTGTTTCAAAACAAATCGTATTAAAAATATCATTTTTAAAATTTTTCTTATTATAAATTTCAATTTTAATTATTTTTTGTTTATAAAAAATTAACTTTTTAAAAACACTAATTTTAAAAAAGTTTGATGTTTTGTAAAAATTTCTTATTCTATAAAACTTATTTTTAGAAATAAAGTTAATAATAAGATCTTTTTTAAATTTATTAAAAAACTATTTTTGTTCTAAAAAAAGTTTAATAATATTATTGATAATTAAGGTAATTATTTAATAAGAGAGAGAAGCGGGAAAATTTTGGTGAGAATGAATGTGGTGCCGCTATGTGTCATCCCAAAATACTCTTTTATTAGAGTAGAAAGATCATGATTAAAATCACTAGGTTTGGTGCTTCCTTACCTGTCGTGGCAATCCAATTGTAACGAACAACATGGACTATAACCAACAACTTGAAATATTAGTAAATATCAGTAGAATTTGTTAACTAATAACTTGAGCTATCAACTAACACATTTTTTTTTTATCTCAACTCGAGCTATAAACATTTTTATGGGGATAACTAGAACGATTGAGACCAAAGTCACTACGTTTAGTGCAAACTCGAAAACAATTTTCCAAGGATCTCAATCATGGAAATCCAAAACAACTTTCTATCAACTAGCTTGACCCCACCACCCCGGCCTATGGGCTTAGTCTAGGGGCAGCTCAAACCGTTTTAGAGGTCCTATGCGAAGTAAAAAAAAAAAAAAAAAAGGTACTGCTACAAACTGATTAATATTTCGATTTAGATGTGACATCTTTTAAGAACCTAACATATAAGCCTAACAAGTTTGTCTATACATCCTATGGGAATCAAATATCACCCAATACTCATTACTAACTAACTTATGCAATTTTAATTTATTTACAAAGATGATACTAATATAAAGTGAATAAGTAACATTGATTTCACAATATATATATGTGTGTCTACAATTATATAATCCAAATCAAGATACCACAAATCCACAATGTGCAGGTCCAACCCAATTTTTTTGGGTGTCCAAACTAGATTTTAAAACTAGTGCTCTTTTCGTAAAACCTATTCTTTTTTCTTTGAAAATATTAACACAGAGAAATATGATGAAACACATGTATTGTAAACAATTACTAAAACACACACCATCAAATATTAGAGTTGAAGTGAGTTTTAGTAAAAAAAAATATTTTTAATATACTGATTGTTTGCTCTCTTTGTTAAAATGAAAATTATACTAAAACCCTTAATAACCTATTGGGGTTAATTTGTGAAACGTTAAAAAAAGCACAACGATAAATGATAAAAAGTACTTATCTCAACGTTTCCTCATATATTAACAAGATAAAAGAATTGCACAATCAAATTTAAAATATCAAAAAAAGATGTAAGGTTTAGTATATAATCACAGAAACCCGAAGCTACTAGTTATTTTTTAATATAGTCGAACCACCACTGGCTTAAGCCCGTAGAGTCACCTTGGCCAGCCCCACCTACGCCGAGAGGCTGCTGCCGGACGCCCCCTTGATACCCTAGATCTACGGGGCTTTGCCTCTTCACATGAGATTCGTTGGTGACCGAAATCAAAATACCCATTCTATTTTCCATTAATCTTTATATAAATTTCCCTATTATCTTAACTAAATCTAACTAACTATAAAAGATTTGTGAAACTACCTCATGTACCCTAGAGCCCTAGACCGTTGTGTTGTTTGCCAACCCGTTGTGTAGGTATTGTGTGATACTCGAAAACTTGATTTTGGGCTTTATATGGGCTCCGGCCCAATGGTCAAACCGATAACAGATGCATGCAGTTTGAACTTTAAGGACTGTATAATTCCTTTGTTGTTTTCCCAAAGGCACAATGGTTAAATTTCGAACAGAGCCCCCTCTCCCTTTGGTACCTTCAAATT
Organism: Flaveria robusta; assembly: GCA_025506415.1. Taxonomy (NCBI): domain Eukaryota; kingdom Viridiplantae; phylum Streptophyta; class Magnoliopsida; order Asterales; family Asteraceae; genus Flaveria; species Flaveria robusta. Next base: position 5,905,243 of record CM046461.1, read on the forward strand.
CAATAGTTCATTTGTTGTTTTTTCAACGGCCCAATTTAAATCGACCTTTATTATATTAATTTTCATATGTAAATTAAATCAGTAATTGCATTTGTGTATGCAGATGTTTTGTTTATTTCAAATATTTACTTTCATATGATAGAAGTGGAAATGGTTAATTTCTTTAGGTTTAGATAAGTAAGGGATTAAGTTTTGTTCTTTTTAAACAAATACGAATAAGTGGGTTATAAATATTTACTAAAATGTATAAATGATTTTAATTAACTAATTTTTAAGTTCTTACAAACGTATATCTATTGGCTCTAAATTGCAGCTTATGAAGTTTGATATTTGATAAATTATATATTATCGAATTTACGAATTGGGAGATGAGAAATAACAATCAATAATTAGGATGTAGGTAGTTGACAATATTGGAAACTTACAAGAATACAAGTCATATGAGTGTAGACCTATAATTCGGATTCGTTAAAAACTTAAAATCCTAGTTGCAGAAAGTCTATCTAACCAACAAGACCAAAAGAACCATTTTAGTGTAGATTTATATTACACTTCCACAAAACTACAAAACTCATAACATCAGGAATATTTTAATTATTTGTGAGTTATTGTTTATTGGTGATTGCCACTTGCAAATACAATGTGAATATAAATCATACGAGTGCTTGTTTATGTGTTATTTAAGCATAAAAAATTGTTCTTAAAATTTAAAATAAAAAAATATCATTTACCATTTTTACATTAGAATTCAAATCCTTTTACATAATAAAAGGGTTACTAAATGGGATACGTGACAAATTTACATTACTCCTCAATAAATTTCTTATGTTTTTCTCTTCTATTAAATATATACATTAGTTACTAATAATATTATTTAATATTTTATATATCTAAAATAGTTTTATTAAAAAATTCTAATAGATTTTTTTTATTAATGTTATTTTAAAAAATAAATTTTAAAAAATAAATTTTTTTCTATAACACCAAAATTATTTGAAAATATGAAATATTTTAAAATTAATGTTTTTAAAAAGTTTAATTTTAATAAATCAAATTAATTGAAATTGGAAATTGTAACGAGAAAAATTTTAAAATAACATATTTTAGAACGGTTTATTTTGAAAAAAATATTAATTTTATTAAAAAAAACAAAAGAAGTTTAAAAACAAAAGTTTAAAAAGTTGGTATTCTATCTTAAAATATTATTTTATAATTAATATATTTTTATTTTATTTTATAATTTATTTATTTAACATATACACGATTACTAAAGTTAGTTGTTAGACCATATGTTATCACTACGCCAAGTGGTGCAAAAACCAAGCCGTGCTGCCGCCCGTCATTACAGGTTGATCTTCATCGGAGTGCGGAGTTGGCCCCTTGGGGCGATTCACGTGCAATTGCTACTTCGAGTGCAATTTGCAACGGTAATATTATATTACCGGTATTTTAATAACCCTTAGGTGTTTATCATGTGATAGTATTTTTTTAACCAAACCTTATAACAATGCCCTTATATATATAAATGTGTCTAAATATTGACACACCCTAAAATTATAAATCAACACCCTAGATTTCTATACGGGTCGTATAGCACCATACGTTTCGTATAGGGGGGGTCGTATAGCCTTATACGGGACGTATAACCCTTCTGACAGCCTCTGAATTTTTCTTCGAAGTCAGCGTCAAAATTTGCTATACGCATCGTATAGCACTATATGTGTCGTATAGGGCTATATGGGGCGTATAGCTCCCTGACTTTCCTCCTAAATTTTTCACAATTTCAGTGTCTTTGACCCTATACGTCACGTATGGACCCATACGCAACGTATAGGCGAGTGTCGATTTATCCAAATGGAATGTCTCAATATTAGGACCATATAAATACAATTACTCAAGGAAACCCTGTTACTTAGTACACACTCATTAATTGTTTCACTTCATATTACTAATTGCATCTGTCCTCATTCTACCTTGTATTTCTCGTTTTCTTTCGCTACAAAACACAAAATTTGAAAATAAAAATCATTTTGTCAAACATAGGTTGGACAGGTTCTCTCACCTTCTTCCACTTTCTACTTCATTCCAACAAGTAAAATAGTAATGTTATAATGATTACATAGTAACCTTTTATGCAAGGACAAAACGATAAATTTTTATAAAATATAATAAAATAAAATTTGATATTACTATATCTCAATTATTAACGTCGGTGACTTTTTCTATCTTTAAATGCTATAAATTATATAATATAAATTTTATTGGTTAAAGCAAGACATATATGTTGTTGGCTCAATTGGTTTTCCTAGGATAGGATCCTATGAAATAGGCTCTCTCATGTTCGACCTTCATCCCATCCAATTTTTAATTTTTTTGGCTGCATGTTTAATTTATATTACCACACAAATTTTATTAAATTGCTTTAATGCTTTTATTAGTGTAATACTTTTATGCATATTTTTTATTTTTATAACTCTTAAAACGTAACGTGTATATTCCGAATATCACCTTAATACGTGCTTACTTTTTATGCTTTTTAGGATAAAAGTTATTTAATATCAAGCTTGTATACGCCTCGACGTAAACTTTATTCAAAACTAACAAATACTATTTCGCATTTTTAACACTTATTATTACAAACAACGTAAATTTTCTTTGCTTTTATTAATATACCATTGCGTGTTTTTTCTTTGTCTGCACCTCGATGTTCAGCATTGAGCCTGTGCAGCTTCGAATACTTCTCTTTACGTGCTTACCATGTCAGCGTCAACTAGAGGTGGGCAAATCGGGTCCGGCCCAATACCCGAAACCGGGTTGAAACCGGGTTGGGCCCAACCGGGTTTTTTCGTACCCGGGTTTTGGTGAAACCGGGTTCGAACCCGGGTCGGGTTCACCTAATGCAAAACCCTACCCGGCATACCCGGGTAGGGTTGGGTCGGGTCCGGGTCAGGTCCAAAACCGGGTTCAAATCGGGTTTAGTTTTTTTTTTTTTTTTTTTTTCTTCTTCTCTTTTCTTGTGTGTGTCCCCAAAACCGGATTCAAATCGGGTCCAAAACCGGGTTCAACCGCGTCGGGTCCGAAACCGGGTTCGGGTCGGGTTCGGGTCGGGTTCACTAAAAAACTCAAAATCTAAAACCGGTTCCAACCCTACGGTTTCAAACGGGTCCAACCCGGGTACACCTCCCATCGGGTACTACCCGTACCCGGGTCCGGGTCGGGTCCACCGGGTCGGGTTCGGACCCGGTTTTTATGCCCATCTCTAGCGTCAGCATCAGCGTCGCTACCGATGTCAAGTATCATATGTTTTCCTTTCTTTTTCTAAATATGCTTTTGCGTTTTTTAACGTTTATTTTACAATAATATACAATATTTTTCGCCATAACTTCATATGCATTTATTTACATACTTGACCACCTCAGTGTAATAACCACAACACAATAGCGCTCACCATTTTGTTTTGAAAACGATTCGTGGTTTAACGCGCCGCATTACGCGAGTTTTATTACTGGTTGTTAATATATAGGTTACAAATGATTACATGGTAATTTTTTATATTATAAAACATGTCATGTTTTCTAATATTTAAAATACACCATGGATTTTAGGCATTTTAACTATTCCTGCGTACAAATGAATCTTTTGTAATATCATGTCCTGTGATTTTATTTTTATTATGGTTTTGATTTGTGGCATTAATTATGTTAGATTTATCGATTAAGTTAGGGGGTATTTTAGTCAAATCATATTTGAGGGGCTAGTTATGTAAATTTAATAAGATTAGGATGATTAGTGTAATTTTTTAGATAATAAAAATTAAAAAATAAAACTCAATCTACTAACTACACATCGCCTGCTCCTCACCTACCCCACCATATACCACCGACCAGAACCACCATGCCATCCTTTACCATCGGCTACAGCCACCATACCGACCGCCACCGCTAGTCCTTTAGTCAAAGAATATTCAATCAAAGAACAAAGTTGCTACGGTTCAATCCAAGCCTATTTCACACTACAATCAAAGCCCTTATGTAGTTATGTATAGTAGTTTGAAGATGAGGAAGAATATGGGGCGAGGGTAGTGATTGACCATTGAGAAGAAAATGAGGAAGAAAACGACAGCACGGTTGGCTGTTCGGTAATGGTGCAGCGATGATGGGCTGTCCGATGATTAGTTTCTAGAAGAAAAGGGAGAGATGCAATAGCGAATGACTAGAGACGACGAAGTTCAGGAAGAAAACGGTGACAATGGTGGTTTTCCAGCGATGGTGCGACGACGATTGTGGCTGTGGGGCAATGGTGTGGTAATGATGGTTGCTATCTTGCGATGGTATAGCGATAGTTAGGGGTGAGCAAAAATCAATTAGACCGAACCGTTTAGAACCGATTGTACTAATATAGGTCTGGTTTCCGGTTCTTACTATATGCATATACGGTTCCCGGTTAAGTTCCGGTTCGATTCCGGTTCCAACCCGGGTATGTACATAAAACCCAATAGCCCATTAGAATTTTGAATTATAATAAAATGCTAATTTATTTTTGAACCAAGATTTACAAATTGTTAATGTAAAAGACATTTGATCTTATCTTCTACTTAAACTCTAATAAAACATTGACTTTCAAACCTTCACAAATTAAAAGAAACAATCCTGATAAAAAAAAATGTTGAAGAACAATGTTTATTGACGGTTAAACCATGAGAACGCAGTGGTAGCAGGGAAATTTTATGGTTTGTGTATCTAAATTGTTATTTAATTTGAATATTGATTTGTTTTTTCTAATACATCAAGTCGTTATTTTCGATTTTTTCAACAAAATCGGTTCCTTACCGGTTCTTCAACAAAATGGAATCGGTTTATCCGGTTAACAACCGAACCGATTAAGTAACCATAAGGTTCGGTTCGGGTTTTCAGATTTAGGATATCCGATTCTCGGTTCCAACCGGTTCCGGTTCGTTTCTAGTCGGTTCGAACCGGTTGTACACCTTTAGCGACAGTGATGGTTGTGGGGTGGGATGATGATATTAGGGTGTATAGATATTATGATTAGATTTTAGAATTTATATTTTATATTATAAAATTATTTTATGTATATTATAAAAACTAACCCATGAAGTTATTACCCTATATATGAAAAAAAAAACTTCATCAGCAGTTTCTTTTCTTCAGTTTGTTATTTGACCACAAAGGTTTTGATGTTTGCATTCCCTTTGCCCTCATTTTGTTTATAAAGGCAGAAAAAGAGGTTTTCTGCATTTAACCCTCCCGTTTGATTCTAGAGGGAGAGAAGGCGACGCCTCTGGCTTCTACCGCCCGCCGATGACGAGCGGTCTATGTCGTAGGTTGCTGGTCGCTGGTTTTGTGTGTGGGTGTCGTCGTCGGTGGAGCCGTGTATCACCGCTATCTGTTGATGGCGGCGCTATCTGTGGATGGCGGTGCGTATTTAAAGCGGCCTAGATCTGCCGCCTTCGACGCCGCCGGCGGTCAGTCGATCGCCTTTGGTGGCGTATACGTGTCCCTCGGGTCTGATTTTGGGGTGTGAGAGCTCTTTGTCGGTAGTGCTTCCGTTATCGGCGGCGTCGGAGGCGACGGCTGCTCCGGCTTGGATGTCGTTTCCCCGCCGTTCTTCGGTTGCTTTCACCTAGGGCTTTTTTTACGATCGTTGATTAGACCTTCGACCTTCAGGCAAGTTACCGCTTCTAGCCTTTGTTTGCCTCAAAATCTCTCTATTACCCTTTTAGGGTTTTCAGATCTCGCCGGCCACCGCCGCCCGTCGTCGTTGTGCCGTGCATGCATTGATGGTGGCACTTGCTGCCGCCGGTGGCTGTTGCGATTTGTCGATGACGGTGGCCTAGGGATCACTGAGACATTAAATTGATGTTTCTGGGTTTTAGTTGTTGTTCAAGATCCCAACTGAGTTTTCTGTGAGACCCGATTGTGTTGGGTGATGATGATGATGCTAATTGTCACGGTGGTCACTTAGGTCGATGAATCTAATGGTTAGGTCGGTGACGATGAATATCGATTCATCCGAGGCTTTTTTAGGACGGTAAAATATTCTTTCTGATTTTCTGTAATATTTGGCGATGAGGATAAGATGATAGATGTGTTTATTGCTTTGGTGTGGCAAACTAATATATACAGCCATAAAGAACAATCATCTCTGAGCCAATAACGATGGATATTAACGGTTTAAAGGCAATGATGATATGAAAACGTGGGTGTCGTTTTGGCGGGGCAGTCGGTCTTTTGCAGCCACGACACATCATTTCTGAGCCTTCTAATCCGGTTAATACCGTTGTGGGGCGTTGTGATCGAATTTTTAACCGCCGCGAAGCGCGGTCAGTTATCACCTAGTTTTAATAATTTACAAATTTAGTCCATGAACGTGGATTGACCAAAATATACTTGCATTTAAAAGTAAAAAATCAACCGAGTTGGTGGCAAGGACCAAAATCGTTATAAAAATAAAACACGGGCATGATTTGACAAAAGTTTTTTTTAATTTAAAATAGTTAAAGCACTCAAACCACATTAACCAAAAACAAAAATTACTCTTCAAAAAATAAGAAAGCGGTCGATTTTGTATTACACCTATAGCATTTAGCATCTACGAACAGTAAAATACAAGCTCATTTGGTTGCTTTTTTATTTGCTAACAAAATGCAACCATCTCAATTGTATTTATTCCATTGATTTGTTGCCGCGTATCTAAATCTAAATATTATATAATTTCATTTCGAGAACAAAAACATTATATCAAACTAGCATAGTTAGTAAGAAGCAATGTTTTCAGAACCAGATCGAACGTTTTACTGGTTTGATGGTCGGACCGGTCGGACCGGATGACGTCATAATGATATATATAGTATATATTATATATATAGTTATACATATAATTCAATACAAGTAATTTATGTGTGTATTTTATAGTTATATATAAAACTTAATAATAATCTTATGTCCAACATATACTAATTTATTGTTCAATTCCTCATTTTTACCCATAAAAATCCAAAAAAAAAAAAAAAAAAAAATTCCGGTCCGACCACCGGTTCGGGACGAACCGGCCGGTCCAACCCCTCCAAAACAAACTACCCTGAACCGGTTGGGCCCACCCTCCGATTTCCGGTAGGACCGGTTCGACCAGCTGGTCCGATCCGGTCTCGAAAACACTGGTAAGAAGTGTACTAGACTTGTACCTTGCGGAAAGCTTATGACGTCTTATGGGATGGTTCACGACCATGGCTCTAAATCGTTAGTGACCTCACAATCTCTCTCTCTCTCTCTCTCTCTCTCTCTCTCTCTTATTTGTATATCTATAATAATAAAATTGGTGGAGGGTGAGGGGTCGGCGTCAGATAATTGCAAGTAATTTGAAGTAAAAGTGGTACAATTCACTTGATTTTAAGAGTTTGAGTCCCGCATAAAACTAGTTGATGAAAATTAATTATGGTATAGATTAGACATACTAAGATAGTTGTAGAATTACATCTATCTAGCTTTAAGAAAATGATGGATTGAAAAAAAATGAGGATGATAGCTCTTTTCATGAGCGAGTGATAGAAGAGGGAGAAATGAGCGGAATGTGAAATGAGAAATATAAGCATCAAATCCAATAACTTAAAAGAGATGATAAAGGTTACTCCTTTACATCCCTAACTAGCTATTCCTTTACAGTTATTTAATGAATTAGAATATTAAATTATGAATTTTTGTGTATGTTTTTTCAATTAAGTATTCAAGCATTCTACCTTGATGTAGACAATTACGTCATAAATACATTTCTACCGAGATAGGAATTGAAATGTCCCTTTTAACACTTTTTAAGAATAAATAAAGATAGGTTCCAGTTAAGTGCGTTTCCCACAAAGCGTTTCAGCGTTATCTTTTTTTTTTTTTTTTTGAACGATCTTAATCTAACGTTACTCTACTTTAATCCTAATTTACCTTACATCTCAAATGAAACTCGAACACGACACCATTTTGAGTGAGGGCATATGCACTCGCCATTAGACCATTACTGGACATATACTATCATCCACTAGTTCTTTGAATAAGATGGTGGTTGTAGCTGAGGGGTGTCCATGGTATGGCTGACGGAATACTACTCCACTTAGGCAGTTTCCTCCCCCTCACGTGAGAGAGGGAGGGATCCCATTAAGAAGTGGGTGTGCCGCGGACGATGTCAAAGGTTATTCTAAATATTACAAAAACCATAAATGCCACGTTCATATTATTTAAATTCACACAAATTTTCAACCTCACACAATATTTTTCAATTTTAAACCATACTTTACATATGTCAAATGGATCCATCAAGAAGTTAAAAATTTTATCGATGAGCTTAAACGAGTGTACAAGTAGTACGTATGAGTGTAACACTCACGTTTTAACTATAATGGTTTAGACCGCATCCCTTCTTTAGCGAATCGCATTGCCAAGAAATCCATCACAACTAATGAGTTGAACTTATAACACATATCCTAAGAGTCTACGTACCTAACTTCGACAACTAGGTTTTTTAGTTGGTTGCATTTTTTTTGTTTGTTATTATTTAGTTGTAATCTATTTATTAGTGAAATGTTATTCTAATAACTTTTTTCAGATACATATATACATACATATACATACATATATATATATATATATATATATATATATATATATATATATATATATTCGGTTTATTATATTATATTTGTTTTCTATTTTTATATAATAAAGTTATAGGATGGAAATATAAGTGTTCAAAGTCGGATATATGAAAGTTCGGATATCCAAAGTTTTGGATACGGATATGGATTATGATTTGGATATTTGAAATTTTTTTAAATTTTGTTTTTGCAACAATAGGACATATCTAATAAAAGAATAATATAAATAACTAATACATGTTGACAAAGTCCCAACGATATATAAAATAAAGTTTAACACTTTAACAAAATAACAAAATATATTTTTAAGTTTACGAATAATCGGATATCAAAATATTTTCAAAATTGATATCCGAATCCAAAAATTTGGATTTTCAGGTATGTCGAATTCAGATTTTTGGATTGGGTTCTTAGATTCAGATTGAAAGACGGTTTAAGAACTCCTAAAAATATATTATGATATTAAATGATGTGTTACAACTAAAAGATGAGGATTTAAATAATACAAAACATAAATCGTGATGTATTTAATCTTGCAAAATCTAGGAATTACTCTATATGTGTATAAAGAAAACTGATGAACAGTAATTCAAGGGTAAATTTGGAATTTCACTTTAAGGTTGGGAGATACAAAAGGCAGCGGAACTTTCAAGGTTAGAGAGAGAGTGCGATGGGAGCTTGTGGCGGCCGGTGGAAGAGGTGGGAGAGAAGGTCGACGGTGGCTGATTTTGGGGTGGAGGTGGTGCCCTTCGCCGACATGGGTTTTATGGTGGAAGGTTTTAGCTGTGGTGCCCTTTTCTGGACTCTGGCAGGAAGCCGTTCAATTTCTTCAATGGAAATCAGACCAACAACACCACGACTCCACCGCCGGCTACCACCACACCGCCACCACCTCTTCAACTCCCTTTAGTCAATGATATGTAAATCATGATTGGAGAATGATTTCGGAAACCCACAACCACCATCGTCCTCGTCTCATTTGGGATGAACACACATCTTCTTCCAAACCTGTTTAAAGCAGAGGAACGTAGGAGTGGATAGTCGACGGAGGTTTTAGGGTGTGGTGGTGGCGATTAGGGTTTTGTTGCGAGGTGTCGAGAGAGGCAACAGTGCAGAAAAGGGTTTGATGCGTGGGGGTCGATCGTATGTAGTGGATGACTGTGACCTTGGGTTGTGGTCGACGGTGGTCAATATCTCCTGAATTTCAACATATGAAGTGACGATTGCTTATTGTAAGCACGACCCTAACCCTATTTACTAACGTAAATATTGAATTTATCTTTGTATAGTTTAACCGAAGTTGATGTTGTGAGATTTGATATTTGATTGACCTTTGATTTTTTGTTGCAGAGTAATGGATGCTCAAGCAAAGAAGACTGCATTGTTAAATATTAACACTGGTAATTTACTTCTTGAACTGATCATTTCCATTAATGAAGGCTAAAGCCTTAAATAAAACAATGCGTAACAAACAGAAACTAATAACTTGCTAATAATAAGGAACAGACCTAAAGACTAGGTCATTTAAGATGACCACGTCACACACGTGCTACAACGCACAATTATTGAAAACAAATAAACGACCCATTCAAACTAAGCAAATAAACTACAGAAGACGTGCATGCATGCAAACAGTCAACACTCCATCAAACCCTCCCTCAAACTTGAGAGTGATTCACTTCAAGTTTGTCTTTGATTGAGCATACTCCAAGCTTAGTCCTCAATCGTATGAATGACTCTCGACCCAACGGCTTTGTAAATATGTCAGCAACTTGATCATTTGACCCACAGTGCTCCAGTAAAATAGAACCATCTTTCACCAATTCTCTTAGGAAATGAAACCGAACCCCAATGTGTTTGCACCGTCCATGAAAAACGGGATTCTTTGACAGTTTGATAGTTGATGTATTGTCACACTTGATTACCATGCACTTATGATCATTCAGCCCAAATTCTTCCAGAACCTCTCGTACCCATATTGATTGACATGCACATGAAGCTGCTGCTATGTATTCGGCCTCTGTCGATGATAGTGCCACAACATCTTGTTTTTAAGAGGACCAAGATACTGCTCCATCATCCCACAAGAACACATAGCCCGATGTGCTTTTTCTTCCATCTAGATCACCTGCGAAATCACTATCTGTGAAAATTTCTAACGACCCCTTTCCTCCTTTCTTGTACCAAATTCCATAATCTAAAGTTCCTTGGAGGTATCTCAACATTCTTTTTGCTGCAGCAAGATGCATTTCAGTGGGATTAGACATGAATCGACTTATCAAATTTACCACAAATTGTATGTCGGGACGAGTAGTGGTAATATACATAAGGCTTCCCACAATCTGCTTGAAAACCGTTGCATCAACCTTTGGCCCTTCATCTGAGATAAGCTTATACCCCGGTACAATCGGATTGACAACCGCATTACAATGGTCCATTTCGAACCTCTTCAAGATTTAGCAGCATATTTAGGTTGCGAAATGTGCGTACCTTGATCAGTCTGTGCTACTTCAATACCTATAAAGAATTTCATCTTCCCCAGCTCTGACATTTCGAATTCCTTCATCATGGATAGCTTGAATTCCTGCAACATTTCCATGCTATTTTCAGTATAAATAAGATCATCTACATAGAGATTAACAATCAGAATACCTCCTTTTGCATCCTCCTTTATGAATAAAGTGTACTCCTTTTCACTGTTTTTAAAGCCCTCCTGTATAAAATAAGCTTCAATTCGACTAAACCAAGCACGTGGTGCTTGCTTTAATCCGTACAACGCTTTATGAAGCTTATAAACCTTCTGTTCACTACCCTGAACCACATAACCTTGAGGTTGTTGAACATACACCTCCTCCTTTAATGTACCGTATAAGAAGGCCGACTTCACATCCATTTGATATACCGTCCATCCTCGTTGCGCAGTGAATGCAACCATCAGCCTAATGGTGTCCATCCTTGCAACCGGCGCATATACCTCTTCATAATCTATTCCATGCTTTTGACAATAACCCTTAGCTACCAAACGAGCCTTGTACTTGTCGACTTCCCCTCGTTCATTAAGCTTTGTTTTGTAGAGCCATTTGACTCCAATACACTTAGTGTTCTCCGGCAAATCAGTGAGTTCCCATGTCCGATTTCTTTCAATCGCTTGTATCTCCGCATCCATCGCCGTTCTCCATTTCTTTTCTTTCGATGCCTTCTCATAATCAAGTGGATCTTGAAAATTTTCTTGTACATCATTTACTTCATCTTCTAGTGAACCTTCTTCACTAGTTACATAATCACTTAAATACCGTGGAGGCCTGCTTTCTCTTCCCTCCCTTACTGGTGCACTGCTTCCTTCTTCATTTTGGATTCCAACAGGTTGCTAGGTTACAATTGCATTAGGAGCAGACTCATCATCAATGGACTCTTCATCATCACTAAAGCTATCAGCAAGGTTGTCTTCTCCCCACGTTAACTCATGCTCAGCTTCCATAGAACTTGTGGTACCCCAGTCCCATGACTTGTTTTCCTCGAACACAACATCATTGCTGATAGTGATCTTAATCGTTTTGGGATTCAACAACCGATACCCTTTTGTTTCTTCACTTACACCAGCAAGAATGCAAGTGACACTCTTGTCATCCAACTTGCTTCTTTTCTCTTTTGGGATGTGCACATGTGCTATGCAACCCCATATTCTGAAATAAGCAACAGAAGGTTTAACTCCACACCAAGCTTCATTTGGAGTCTTGTTTGAGAGCGCTTTTGTTGGACTTCGATTGAGAACGTGGAATGTCCACACAACCGCCTCTGCCCAAAGGACTTTGGGTACCTTCTTTGCAGCTAACAAGGTTACCACCATATTCATTACGGTTCTATTTTTTCGCTCGGCGACGCCATTTTGCTGAGGGGTGAAGGGATTTGTCAGCTGCCTCTTTATGCCGTTCTCCTTACAAAAGGAATTGAATAATTCCGAGGTGAATTCTCCCCCTTTATCTGTTCTTAGAGCCTTGATGATGTTTCCTGTTTCTGTCTCCACCTTCCTTTTAAAGATTTTGAAGTGTTCAAATGCTTCTGATTTCTCTGCAAGCAAGTAACACCAAGCCTTTCGACTATAGTCATCTATAAATGTTAAAACATACCTTTTTCCACCATTTGATATTGGATTGATGGGCCCACAAATATCCGAATGAATTAGCTCCAAGATTTGACTAGCTCTCCAAATACTCTTCTTTGGAATTGGGTTTCTATGCTGTTTCCCAATTAAGCAGTCTGAGCACACCTCCTTATCCACCTTGAATTTTGGAAGTCCATTTACCATCTCCTTCTGTTGTCATTTCTCCATACTGGAGTTGCTGAGGTGTCCATAACGAGCATGCCACAATTTTGAAAGGCTGTCTGAGCATGAATACAAACAGTTGCTTCCGGTTCCCGTCTCCATCTGCTTCATTTCTTTGATTAATGGAAACATACGGTTTGCACTCATAAAGCTTTGCAAGATCAACCCCTTTTGAGGGTGATAAATCTTGCAGATATTAGACTGAATGAGAAAGGACAAACCCTTTTATTGGAGTTGACCAAGGCTTAACAAGTTATTCCTGAGATCTGGCACGTAATACACGTCTTGTATTACGTAAGCAGTGGAATTGAAATTAATCTTGACTTGCCCTCTACCACTGACATTCAATCGTGTGTTGTTTCCAAGTTTAACCGTGTGGTTAAAACTTAGATCCAACTGGGTGAATTTCGCCTTGTGTCCACACATGTGATGGGAACAACCAGAGTCTAAGAACCACATACAATTTCCTTGCTCACCATCTGTTTGCGCCATTAGAATCATTTCCTCATCTTCAGCAAAATCAGCATAATTGGCTTCCTTCCACATAGGACATTCATATTGAAAATGACCTAACTTGTGACATTTGTAGCACTCCACAGTTTTTTTATTAAAGGACGAACGACCCCGACCGCGTCCTCGCCCTCTAGTGCTTGATCGACCTCTGCCTCGGCCTCGCGGACTGGTGGCATCTTCATAATTGACTTTCAAGGCCTGCTCCTTCTCCTTGTCAGGCCTTTTGAACTTTTGCTCGTGAACGATAAGGGTGCTCTGAAGTTCATCAATCGTCATCTTCTCGGTGTCCTTGGACTCTGCGATTGAGACCACCATAAAAAGGTACCTTTCTGTAAGTGTTCTCAATATTTTTTCAACAATCTTAACATCCGGCATGGATTCACCATTACTTCTCATCTGATTCGCCACGGTTAGAACTCTTCCAAAATACTCAGCAATAGTTTCACTGCTCTTCATCTCGAGGACCTCAAAATCTCTTCAAAGCTTTTGCAACATTGATTTCTTTACACGATCGTTCCCTTCAAACCGTCGCTTCATAGACTCCCAAACAGATTTGGCCGACCGTCTGTCCAAAATCTGTTCGAAAGTGACTCTGTCGATGGCCTGTTACACGTAGTGCTTCACTTGTTGGTCCTTCGTATGCAGCTCTTCTAGCTTCTTCTTCTGTGCTTCACTTTGAGCAATTCCAACAGCCGGTTCTTCTATCCCTGGATCGATTAAATTCCACAATTTCTTTGCCCGCAGCAAATTCTCCATCATCTCACTCCAGTGCTCGAAATGCCCATCAAACTGTGGGATCTTAAGTTTTTCTTCACTCATTCTCACTACTCTCGTGTTTGATCGAAGTAAAGCTCTAATACCAGATGTTAAATATTAACACTGGTAATTTACTTCTTGAACTGATAACTTCCATTAATGAAGGCTAAAGCCTTAGATAGAACAATGCGTAACAAACAGAAACTAATAACTTGCTAATAATAAGGAACAGACCTAAAGACTAGGTCATTTAAGATGACCACGTCACCCACGTGCTACAACGCACAATTATTGAAAACAAATAAACGACGCATTCAAACTAAGCAAATAAACTGCAGAAGACGTGCATGCATGCAAACAGTCAACACTCCATCATGCATTGTATCATGTTAAGGTGAAAGCATACAGGCAAGTTGAACATATTGATTCTCTATATGTTTGATATTTCTTATCTTTCACAATATTGTTGTTGATGTACCAGATTATGACTAGAAATAAGGAACAACGCACATCAAGAGTATGTGGGAAGGAACATAACACATTGGTAGGAGGAAAAAAAAACAAGATCAACACTTGACCAAAAGTAGTTAGTATACATGATTTCTAGGCTCATCCTCCACACACATACGTGAACAAAAACAAGATAATCATCTACGTCTTATTATGTATTCAAACATTATTTGGTAAATAATTTAGGTTAAAATAATTATATAAATATTAAAGAATGTCTGATTACCTATTCAACTTTTACATATCACCAATATATGATGCTTACACATGTTTGAATTTGAGTGTTTTACAGTTGTGATTAATGTGCAGTTCATATTGATGCCCACGTAGCAGAGCATTGTATACTTTTCAGGTATGTCAACCATAAATATTGTGTTTAGTATATTGATTATTACATCAGGCGGAACGGTTCTTTTTTCATCACTTCATATTTAGCTTTGAAACCAGCATCAGTTTTGTGTGTATAGAACAATATGTAACTCACTTACCTAAAGCATATGTATTAAATCAATCACATTCTTGCATGAGGATTGACAATAGTGTGAGGATGCAATCTACTTAACACTAGAGAAAATCATAACACAGATTGGGTGTATAACTTATAAAACGTGAACCATGCACAATTCAACAAGCAATTTCTTAACATTGCTTCTCTTTTTATAGTAACATTGAAGATTTGAAAACATTCTATTGCTTTCAATAAGATTTTTTCTATCATTTTATTTAAAATTCTAAACAATGAATATAATGAAAGCGTGATTAAAGGACATCCTACATTCCGTTTTAAATTATTAATCCTCCTAATCTATTTGTCAAAGTTATGTATTTTAAGAAGTACTAAATTGTATGTGTTATGTGACAAATATTCAGGGTAGGCATGATGAACGTGTTTTCAATGATGAAATTTTGAGATTAACCAACTTCAATGATGAGCTCACTTTGGATAACGTCACTAAGTTGGCTGTTACTTGTATTTATTTTTCCTTCATTTGATGCATTTTGTATCCAATGTGCTAATTTTCAATATATGTTCATTTTTAGGTTTCTGCATAGGGTTGTTTCTGGTTGTGTTTGACTTTAGATATTAAATTTTATGCTTACCTGCAACAATTGCTTAATTAGCATAACACAAACCCCTTTTTTTATGAGAATATCGGAGAAATTGAACACAAGTGGTGGGTTTCATTAAAGTTGTTTCATTTGTTTATAAAATTTGATGATTTGTCAAGCTTCTATGAAGTGGTCATACTTTGACTATTGATGGTCAGTGCTTGAAGTTGCAATCTGTTATATAGATGGGATTAGAACCTGGCTGATTATTTAGTCTTGTTTAAATTTTTTGATAGATCATGGATATTGCAGGCTAGGAGAGCATTCTACAGGTTAGTATCCATGACTGCAACTACTTCATGAAGAGTAAGAGAATGCCCGACCCTTTATGTTTGTAATGTTTTTTAAAACACATCTTGTAGAATTCTGTCTCCACCACATGAACTATTTTTTTGTTTGTGTATTGTATGGATTAACAATTGCAGTGGGTTAAGTATATTGCTATTCACTCCTTTGTGTGAGTTGGTGATTGCTTACTTTCAATAGCTTACAAAGTATTTTAAATTGATTTGTGAAACTCTGATCCTTTGTTTTTCAAATTGGTTACTATTAATTGGATCAACTGATGTGTGTGTTAGTGTCATTTACGAATTGTTTTGTGAATAGGCATGTCAACGTTATTTGCAAACTGATTTGAAATTGTGCACATTATAGACACTAAACCCGCCGCGAAGTGCGGGGGAGAATTCACTAGTTCACATTAAAAGAAAAGATGGTTTAAGAATAAATAAAAGTTAAAAAGAGAAAAAACTAATGTACCTGTCTTGTAAAAGAAAGATAAAAAGGGAGTTGAAATATGGCACTAAGTCCTTAAAGCCTACAGTAGATGTCCGTGAATATGATAGAACACGAATGAATTGACATTATCAATATTCTTTCTTTCGCGTATACAAATTATCCAAAGCTTCTTTGCTTTCAACTATACAATAAATTATATTATCTAGTTATCTAATTATCTAACAATAAATATAGAAAAGATAGACAGTGTCGGTATTAACAGTAACAATATAAGTTTTTTGGGTAACTTTATAAAATAGTAGGTTACTAACACGTGTATTACAGAAGTTGAATAAATAAAATATTAAATAAAAAGTAGTAAAAATTATTAATTATAAAATAATATTTTGAAATATGAAATGATTGAAATTACATATTAGTAAATACTATAAATAAAAAAACAATGATATTATTTTCTTTGAACTTTTGTTTTAAAATTTTTAAATCTAAAAAAATTTAAAAAATTTGTTCCAATCAAAATGTTCTAAAAAAAATATCATTTTATAAAAATTTCTTATTGTAACTGAATTTTAATTTTTTTATGGTTCATAAAAAATTTAATTTCTAAAACATTGATTTTAAATATGTTGTATTTTTAAAAAAGTTTGATATTTTAAAAGATTACTTATGTTATATAAAAGATTATTTCTTTAAAAGTTACATTTATAAAAAGAACTTTTCTTAATTTATTAAAAACTATTTTAATTTTAAAATAATTAAATAATATAATTAGTAGTTAATGTAAATATTTAATATAAAAAAGAAGCGGGAAAATTAGGCTTAGAAGGTTTAATATTATGACAAGTGGCAACTCAAAACCTTATTTTATTATAATAAATAGATTAATCAACTTTTTAAATTTTTTCAATTAATTAACTCAAGTTTAAAAATTATTTCAATTAAGTCACTCGACTTTCATGTTTTATTTAAATTATAAATTTTAACATGTTTTTTATTATGTTTTTCTTTTTGTTTCAATTAGAAAATATTTTTTTTTTTGTTTTGATGCTGATGTGGAATAGTGGTATGAATTTTAGGTACTTTTTTTTTAATTTTTTAATATAATTAACATGTTTATTTTATTTTTAATATAATTTCATATATTAAAAATTCCAACATCCACGTCTTCTTCTTTATTACTTTGTTAACATAAGAAGATTCAATGGTGACTCGATTTGATGGTTTGATAGTCCAATTTGGTAAAAATATGCATGAATGACCAAATTAAAATACTTTTAAAACTTGATTACTATTTAGTAACATTTTTCCTAAGTTATGTTATAGTTTACGGGAAAGGGTTCAAATACAAACTATATTAAATTATGCAAACTTTTAAATTTAATCATAGCCTCTCATTTTAACTTAATTAACAGTTCTCGTTTTTTTCGTAATAAAATGATATGTTGTTAGTAATGAGTGGTTAAGATTTAAAGAGAAGTAAATAGGTGAAGTAAATTTTCTTATTTTCTCTCCTAAACAATCTCCCTCTTCTTAAACATTCATAATATTTTAATAAGTGCTAGTTTGTATGAAACTAAAAACGACATGAACCAATAAATTACATGAAACCAAATACGACACTAACAAAAAAATTGTCATACATATGAGCCTAAACACGACAAGTTGCAGGTTGACATAAATCATGACCCATTTAACTGGAAAAGTTTCTTTTTTATTTTTTTTCATATATGTCTAGATTGCACCAAATAACTTCACCCTTTGGCATTATGAATACCTATATAGTTTTAGTTATTAAATAAAACATATTAAAAAATTAAAAACAAATAAATTGGCTAAATAGATCAACCCCACAAACTCGACGAGTATGACACAATAGATCAACCCCATGATCTAGTAGCAAAGTCACATTCCCCAAATTGATGATCCACCGTTTACGCTCGACTTGAATATAAGGAGCACAAAATAGAAGTAATTTCAATGGTAACCAATCACACATCAAACACTAAATCAAAATGCTAACCTTTCATGAAAGAAAACGATTTCCATCTAGTTTGACATGACTCTAGAAGACCCAGAAGATGATCAATGTATTTTCTAGTAGAAATTAACAATAAAAACCTCATCAACATCCATATCCCAAATCCATTTATCTTCAGTTGAGACCAAGAAACATACTCCAACAAACTTGCTAAATCTTGCAATTGACCCCCCTCATCCTAAGGTCGCAAGAACCTGATCCGCTACCCAACATATTCGTGGTTACGCCCTTTCCGACTAAACCCGAACGCACACACTTTGTGTTAGCTTCATGAGCTTTCATAAATTCAAACCAATATGAAGGTTAACAAATATTTAGTGTACTCTGTTTAGATTCATAAATGATAAAATAGTTATAATCATGAATGAGCATATAAAAATTATAAAGATAAATATTATTTTACTAGTTTAGAAATCCGTGTAGTAGATGGGTTGAATAAAAATATTTAATTAATAGTCATTTATTAATGTTAAAAAATTATAAAATAATTTTTTGAAATAAAAAATATAATTGAAAGTATGTATAATTAACCACTTTATATAATATAACAATAACAACATTTTTCCAACTCTCGTCTTTGGAAAACCTTTGCTTTAAGAAAATGTTTTTTAAACACTCCAAATTTAAAAAAAAAAGTTACTTTTTTTCAAACAATGTCATTCTTTAAGCCCTTATTAAAAATCTTCATATATAAAAAATATTCTTTAATAAAAAAATAAACATATTGTCAATTTATCAAAAAATCTGTTTTCTAATTTGAAATTTATATAAATTATATAATTAGCATCTAATGCATAGGTTAAATTAAACTCTATCTTAATATTTTTATATTGGCTCAAACAAAACAATCATATCTATTAAAATCTAATACATCAAAAGTACAAACCTAGAAGCAAGAGATGAAAAGAAACATTTTAATCTATCCTAAAACATAAAAAGAATGGTCTCAAATTCTCAATAGAAACAATATACTCCGCTCTTTTACATTGGTTTATATACGATTGTATATCATTCTCAATAATTAACATATATAAAGTGACAACGATAGAAACAAACTTATTTAAACAAAAAAAATTAGTGGGGGACCCATGCTGGAACCCCACGGTGGTGGGTGGCACCGCATGACAACACCGTCGTAGGTCTCCAACGCACACCCCGGATGATTCTTCTCCATTTTGAACCGTTATCCTCTTTGCACACCGGCATCCCCACATGGTGAGCACCCACTTCATGTGGGTGATTCTTCTCTATTTGATGGGTGTGTAGTATGGTGTTGTTTGTGTGGCATGAGCACCCACCACCGTTCAAATATTTGGATTGTACATATCAATATATCACGATTGGCTTAGATAATCAAAACGTGTTTGTTCATTTTGTTTTTAATATGTTTGGTTTTCTAGCTGTTACAGACCAAACGGAAGAACTCAACCCAAAAGACTAGTCTGATGGGTGAGGGAACCCATTTGGCCTATAAACCCCACATCAATTGCCCATACAACCGATGTGGGACAAATCTCATACCTTGCAATGTTTTCAGTCCATAACACTAGCCCCCTCAGGTTGTGGACCTTCTACACAGAGTTCAACGGGTCGTGCATAATAATTTATCAGTTTTTAAGTCTCAAAACTTTGTTTTTAATAAAATTAGGTTTGCTATTCAAAAGCGAATCGCAATACTACTTGTTTCTCGTTTATCTGACGATTCATTGTAAACGATTTGTTTGAAAATGAATATAAAATTAATTTTCCTTTGATTCACCGATTCACGTCACATGCCTTGTATGAACGCAGTTATTATTATTATTATTATTATTATTATTATTATTATTATTTATAGTCTGGATTTGAGTGGGTCCCACGAAAGGTGTAACGAATATTGTGGAGAAAGCTGTTGTGAATCGGATCGATGAGGACGCGGAAACAGTTACGTTTAGAATGACGTCATCACATGGTTGGATGACAGCTTTACTGCTTCAGGTTTTGTTTGGGTGCATTGCACCCACCGTAAATCACACGCATCCGCACGTCGTTTTCCCTTCTGTTATTTTGACTTTGACCATACGAAGATGCTGCTGCTATGCTGTTTGTTTGTGCCCAACTCACGCAAATCATATTTGAAAAGTATAAAAAAATGAAGGATAAAAGTTCAAGTAAAATATGAACAACATTGAGTTCAAGTAAATTATGAACAACATTGAGGTCAAGTAGCGTATGCAATTAAATTATTATTATATTAAGTTATCTGGATATTTTTATCTTTCTGACGTAAGAGCTGATGTGACGTGAGGAATGACGTAAAACACCACTCCCAAAAGAGCGTTAGAACTTAGAAGGGCTTGGACCCCTTACTCATTGAAATCTAAGGGAGCGTTCGGTTGACGGAATTCATAGGAATTCATGGAAATTGGAATTGGTATTGAAATTGTGTGATTTGTCAAATTAAAATTGTGCTTAGGTGAACAATGAGAGGGAATGTCTTACCTCAAAGTTCCTATGGTTGTAGGATTTGAAATTTTTCTCTAGTTGGAAGGAATATTGAAATCCCACAATTAAAGGAATTTGAGGTAAAACATTCCCTCTCATTGTTCATACAAACACAATTTTGGTTGACGAATCATACAATTTCAATACCAATTCCAATTCTATGAATTCCATGAACCGAACGCCCCCTAAGGGCGTGAGAGGTGAGATCTAATATTTTATAATTGTTTTTAAGAGTAAAATATCATTTTAGTTTCTGATGTTTTGTTGGATTTGTTATTTCAATACAATTTTTTTTTTGTCATTTCACTCGCTATTGTATTCCAAATATTGTCATTTTCATCCCTCTACTAATACTGTTAAAACATCCGTTAAATATGAGGGTATTTTAATTTTTTTTAAATACCCTAATTATCCAATTAAAATAAATTAATCAATTAATATTTAATTAAAATTAAAAAACATATGAAGCGACTAGTGAGACTGGACGCTTCGATTTAAAAGTTTCGATTAATTCTAACTCTTGTTGTTCGATTGAGGTTTGTTGTAGGATTTCAACTAATCTTCACGTTTTATTCGAACGTGTACCATTGTTCGATTGAGATCAGCTGTGTGATTGAGGTCTATTGTCACGTTTTGTTTGATTGAGGTCTGTTATTGTCACGTTTGTTTGAAAGTGACAACAACATACCTCAATCAAATAAAATGTGACAACAGCAGACCTCAATCGAACTACGGTACATGTTTAAAAAAATGTGAAGTTTAATTGAAATTTTTTAGCAAATCTCAATCAAACAACATGGGTTAAAGGTAATCGAAACTTTTAAATCGAAGCGATCGGTCTCGATAGTCGTTTCATGTGTTTTTTAGTTTTAATTTAATAATAATTGGTTAATTTGTTTTAATTGAATAAATAGCGTATTGAAAAAGACTAAAATATCCTAATATTTATCGGAGTCTTAATCGAGTTAGCGGAGTTGATGAAAATGACAACATTTGGTAAACTATAATGATTGAATTGACAAAAGAAATAATAATTTTAAATTGAAATGTCAAATTTAACGAAACGTCAGAGACGACAATAACATTTTACTCTAACTTTAAGTTGAAAAAAGAGGTGTGAAAGAGGCGAGACCGTTTTCTTGGTTCAGTGAGCGAGCGATGAAGAGTGAAATGATATAAAATTAGTGATGTGATTGTTACGTTGAGTAGAGTGAAATAACTTGAGATCACGACGCATAACCTTATTTTCAAATCTGTTGCGTTAATATTCTCATGCCATAACTTTTGAGTTATGCTTAAATGTATGATTTTATAATATGTTGCTTGCAATAAGCTCCACCTTATCCTATTTAACTATTTTCATGGTTACAGCTGTTTTTAATGTTTAATTATTACTTTGTTTCTTATAAATTAAAGGAAAAAAGTGTTAAAGAAGCAATTAGATATTAGTAACCATTTTTATTCAACACATTGTATTTACTAAATAGTAAATACATATATACACACAGATAATGCAATTACTCAATGAATATATTACTTGTGAAATTTTCATAACTATTTACGTAGTGACATTTGGTCTTTATTCCATAAAAAAAGTATGGCTACATATCCCACAAAGTATAGTACGTTTAGATGAAAATTGTGGCAACAAACTAAAAGGGCAATAACCTCTTAGTATCATCTTATACTTATCTTTGTTAAATTGGTGTGGATTCAAGTCTCGTAAAATAGTCAATACGTGTTTATCTTAATTTAAGTCTCATGGTTGTTTTGAATGTTTAGCTAGATTTACTACATGCTTTATGTGGTGATGATAAAACAAAAAACTCGAACAAAAAACAACAAAGAATAACTAAACAAAGAGCTTAAAAAATCGACTAAAGTAACCGCCAATGATCGAACCCAAGTGGATGGAAAAAGAAGCACCCGCTTTAACCATTGGACAACAAACACCTTTTGTATATAACCCCTATTATTGATTCCTTTGTAAACACAAAAGTCCGGCGAACTAAAAAAAAGAGATCCAATCATATCACGTCAAATGACAAGGTGGTCTAATAAAATCACTCCATGTGACGAGGTGTGTGTCAGTATTCATGATCGTTTGTAAATCATATATAGTTTAATAACTACTTTATCTTTTTGTAGTTTAAAGAAAAAATCGTTAAAGAAGCCGAATATTAACCGGTTTTGTTAAATAACATTAAATTTATTATATATACATACACATAATGTATACATGTACCATCATTAGTGATACATTGTTTACGAATTTATTATAAACCATTTAGATACATGTTTTTCAAATGAATAAAATTATGATTTTTATATTTAGTACTAATTATTGGAATCCATGATAAAGGATATGTGTGTATGTAGGCGTGTTTATTAGAAAAACACTTTGATAGAAAAAAAGTGATAACCGTTTAGTAAGAGGGAGAGACAGACGTAGTTAGGTAACCGTCTTATTATTAATGTGGGGATAGCCCACTTGGCAGAGGCTTTGCCTCTTACAGTGGAGGTCTTGGGTTCAAACCTAAGCAATGGTATAATTTGGTGTAGTGTAGTAGTAGAATAGATTTGCCGTTAAAAAAAAAAAGGTATCTGTCTTATTATTTTATTTTCTTTGAACAACCAACAATACAATTTTATAAATAAACTAACCGGACATAGAAATAAATACATAGACAAGTTTAAAATGAAGAAATACATCAAAGAAACTATTCTATAATAAGATTGTGAAGATATGGATTTGGAACCAAATTTCTCCTTTAAGCACCCAACCAAAAGTTTGTCAATATTCGCAACCCGATAACCTTCTTCAAGATCTTGATATAGTATAATCTGGTTTGGTCAGTTGTATGTAGTAACCGACTTATGTATCATAATATATACGATTTTATATTTTTTACTTAAAATATTATATTTATATATTAATTTACCTATGTATAATTAATTTTTTTTTTTGCATGACAGAATATGACAGACAGCTTTACACAGAAGTATAGGCTTTTTTAAAACGATAATCATCAATAATAACATATATAGAACTTTAACGGCTACGGTTTTTTTTTCCAAAAGGGTAATCATTAATAAAATCATCTTGATCGTTCACGTTACCAAAATAACCATGACTTGTTTTAACTTTCAATTAACTAGCACTTGACATATGTCATTAACTAATTACCATAATGATTTTCTTCATTGGAGCATCTAACGATTCTCATACGACTATGCCTTTGATACACCAAGCTCAAAAAGGTGGCAGAGAACGTAGCATATCAGAATGACTTTGCCGCATCAAGGATGAAAATATTGTGTGAGACACACGTGTCATAACCTGCTTGCCGCGTCAATGATGAAAATCAATTGTGTGAGACACACGTGTCATAACCTGCTTGATTTGAAATTTTAATAAATTCAAATCTATTTGTGTACCACACGCGATCAAAATAGTTTATGTGTTATTTTTTTATTTCTTTTTTAAAAGGATAATCATCAATATTATCATATAGACAACTTTAACGGTAGTAGAAGCTTTTTTTAAAAGGATAATCATCAATAAAATCATCTTAACATTTCACATTACCAAAATAACCAATACTTGTTTTACTTTCGAATCTAATGCTTGACACATGTCATTAGCTTAACATATTTTCATCATTGGCGCATCAAACCATTCTCATACGACATGCATGCCTTTGATGCACCTAGCTCACAAAGGCGGTAGAGAAAGTAACGCACGAGAATGACTTTGCAGCGCCAAGGATGAAAATCTATTTCGTCAGATACACGTGTCATGAACTGTTTGATTAAAAATTTAAAAAAATTACATATATTTTTTTAACATAGACGATCAAAATGGTTCTTTGTGTAATTTTTATTTTTAAACCAAAACATATTTTAAAAAACAAACACAACAACAAACGCAATGACTAGGAATGGCCAACAATGCTTTTAGAAGGGCAAATCTTTTAAACAATAAAAGAAAAATATTAGCTCTTTTAAAATGACACCTGCTGACTTAATAACTTTAATCATTATTCTTCGTAAACATGATGTGAATAACAATCCTGAAACTTAACTAGAAAAAAAAATATCTAAAAGGAACAGTTAGAGTAACAAGATGCATCACCTATACATAAAAATATTAGGGGTTCAAATTTTACATGAGGTTATAGTGAAAGAAAAAGAAAGAATAGATTGCAAGTAGTTTAAAAAAAGCAGAAAAAAACTGTTATAAAAAGGGAGAAAAATATAGAAGTAAAGATAAAAAAGTGGATACCTAGGAAGAAAACAGTTGGATATAATGATGAACACAAATTCAAATAAATCATTGAATGAGACGTGAAGAAAGAATGAAAGAGGCCCAAAAGGTTTGTTTTTCTTTCTCCCAACACACACACCTGTTCCGTTTATAGCGAACTCAACTGTGTGTGAAATTATTCTTGTAGAGAGAGAAACACACAGATCTCCCGCCCCCAATATCTCCCTTCGATTCACCTCTCGATCTTCCGAACAATACTGCATTCTCATAAACCCTAATTCACCACTCATCATCGATACCAGTGGTTCTTCAGTGCCGTTGATCTGATCGATCTGCTGGATTCTGATTCGGTTGATGTTCGATCTGCTGGAATCCGAATCTGAATCTGTTGCTGGTAAGTACGATTCGGATCCTTTGAGTTTTTAAGTTTGTTTTTTTGTGGTTTGATGTGGTTGAATGGTTGAATTGTGGATGTGATGTGGAATTGGAGTGATTGATGATTTAGTGATTTGGTGATTTGAATTTGTAGGATTTGTGAGTGTTTGGCAATGACGGCTGGTGTGGAGGTGGTTTGTGGTGATGTGGTAAGGAAGGTGGAGGCGGAGGAGAAGTGTGGTGGTAATGGTGGTGTGAATGGGTGTGATCTGGATGGTGTCGGTGTCGGTGGTGGTGGTGGTGGTAATGTCGGTGGCGATGGGAGGGATGATGGTGATGATGCGTCTTATGTGTTTGTTAGCGGTGGTGTGGAGGTGAGTGGTGATGATCCGGATGATACGGGGGGTGGTGATGTTGATGATTTTGCTCATAAGTCTGATCCAGCTGATGACGTTGACCTAATAAAGAAGGATGATTTTGGTGTAGAAAACGGGGGGATACGTGTTGATCCGTTGGCGTGTGCAACGGTAGGTGATTCTGAGGTTGAAGCTGTTAAAGGTGATTTGAATCTGGAGGATGGATCTACTGTTGGTACTCATGCGGTGCTAGAGAGTAATGTCATTGATCATGATGTTAATGGTCATGTTGACAAGATCCCGAGGGAAGAAGAGGCGGTTGTTAAAAGCACTGAAGAAGGGGAGGATGCTATTGAGATCCAAACTGTAGAAGCCAAAATGGATGGTGATGTTGGTTCTGGTGTTAGTTTTGACCCAGAGTCCACTATGAATACAACTGAGAGTTCTCCGGTCACGGTCACTGAGTCAGATTCTACTAGTCATCCATCCGATGTGACAATCTCTCAGTCTCTGTCAATGCCTGATGTAATCAACACAACAGATGAGTCATCCTCTACCCCTTATACAGTTAGTGATAAAGATTGTGAAGTTATGTTTGATAAAGGGCTAGATTCTATTAGCCATCTAACGGACAAGGCAGAATGTCAAGTAACGGTTGATGGGTCTGACAAACCATCTGAAGATCTGGAATGCCAGGTAACAGCTGATGAATCAGAATCTTCTCGAAGTTCAACTGAGGAACAAGAAGGTCAGGTGATGGTTGATGAGTCTGGTAAGCCATCTGAAGATCTGGAATGCCAAGTAACTGCTGATGGGTTAGAATCTTCTCGAAGTTCAACCGAGGAACGAGAAGGTCAACTGACAGTTGATGAGTCTGGTAAGCCATCTGAAGATCTGGAGTGCCAGGTAACAGCTGACAATTCAGAATCTTCTCAAAGTTCAACCAAGGAACGAGAAGGTGAAGTGACAGTTGATGAGTCTGGTAAGCCATCTGAAGATTTGGCAAGTCAAGTTACAGCAGATGAGCCAGAATCTTTTGAAAGTCAAATTAGGGAACGAGAATGTGAAATATCAGTTAATGGGTCAGATTCCATTGGCAGTCTAGTTGACAACCAACAATGTCCATTATCAGTTGAGTCAGAACAAAGTGGTAATTATACAGAGGAAGTAGATGGAAAGTCTGAAGAGCATCAAGAGTTGTTAGTTGTTACCTCAGAGATCAATGCGGAAGCTGAACCAAGTTATGTCTCTGATGGGATGAAAACTGAGCATCAGAGTGTGTCGGTTTCGAATCCTTGCCAATCTGAGAACACTAAAGCTGAAATGACAGACATTGGCTTAAGCACAGAATCAGAAGAGAATCCAGATTCAGAACTTGTGTTGTCTGAGGACACTGATGCCCTGGCCAATGGGCAATCAGAAAAGGTCGATGGGATTTTGGAGATGGAAGAGACTCAAATTTCTGCAATAGAGGCTGATAGAAGTGTACTGTCAATGCTTAATGCCAAGAAGGAAAACTCAGAAGATAATCTTGAGAAGCAAATGGAGGGAAGCTCAGAAACACCACTCAAAGTTACAAAATCTGTAGAAGTTGAGGTGAACTCTGAAGACATGAAGGAGCAGGTCAAAATTGAAGATGAGATTCCAGAACCTCAAATAGTGGTCACAGACAATGTTCAAGATAATTTGAACTCGGAGGATAACTCAACAGAAACTGTGAATGAGGTGGAAGTACCATCAGAAACCGAAACTAACATTGAGCCCATTATTCATGTGAATACAGCTTTACAATATGAAGTCAGCAATTCAATTGATAGAGCTCAAGAAGGCTTCCGACCGGAGGGAAGTTCTGAAACTGTTGCTCTTGTGATGTCTGATTGCAATAACAGTGAGTTGCTAGTTGTTAAGGATAATGATTCACTGTCCACTCCTGATGAATTGATAGCAGTAGAGCAGAAAACTGAAACTGTAGTTCATGTGGATACACAGAATAGAGCTGCTGAAGATATGGATTCCAGAACAGGGATCGAAAATGTTGATGTCTCTGACAATGAAGATAAAGAACCTAAAGTTAAGGATGCTCCTGTTGAATATGTACCTCATCTGGTTACAGAGAATAGAGCCGCTGAAGTTGTTGATGGTGAAACTGGGGTTGAAAATATTGATGTATGTGATGATGAAGAAAAAGGAACTGTACTTAAGGACGCGCCTGTTGAATTTGTACCTCATCTGGGTATAGATAAAATATCTGCTGAAGGTATGGATTGTGGAACAGCAGTCGAAAATGTTGATTTCCCTGATGAGGAAGAAAAAGAAACTGAAGTTAAGGACGCCCCAGTTGGAGGTCATTCAACATTAAGTTTCTCTGACACAATTGTGAACAGTGGAGCTGTGATAGAGTTTGGCTCAATAGGGCGCCATGAGACAACTTATAACATACAGAATGAAGAAGCTGAAGACATTGACGGCATTCAAAGTGATGGGATTCCTACATCATCTGTAGAGGGTTCAGTGACTGATGCCACTGATGTGCAGAACGAAGTGGCTGAGGTTTTACCATATAACTTCTTGATAAAGATTCCTAGATGTGAGGATGAAAACTATAGGAATCAGATTAGAAGTGCACAGTTGCTAGTTGATGAGAAGACACGCATTAGAGATGCAATCCGAGGGGAGGTCCAAGGAATAAGGGTGAGAATTTCAGAAATTATTGACTTCCCAATCTTGATATAAAGTTTAGAAATTTGATTAATGCTATTTGCGTAATGTTTTCTTCTGCAGGCAAGGTTGAAAGCCCATAATGAGGCATATAATGCAGCAAAAATGGAGGAGACGGCAGCAAGGCGGTCAGTTAGATTAAAGAGGCAGGAAATAGACTCCGTCCAGGTTGTCATCAACAGGTGGAAGAATGCAATGTCTGTTGAAGATATTGATGGCAGGGTATGATTCATTCCTTTCTCTTTTAAACATGTAAGCTGGCATATGTTGATCATGCCTTGCTAATATTCTTGAGTATATTTTTTTGAAGCAGATACTCAATATGGAGCGCATGATACAACATGAAACATTGCCTTTAAAAGATGAAAAACAGTTCATTCGTGAGATTAAGCAGCTTAAGACACTTCGTGATCAATTAGCCTCCAATATGGGAAGCTCAGAAGAAATACGGCAGGCTATAGACCAGAAAGATCATAATGAGGAACGTATGAAGGTAGGTGCATTCATTTTTAGATGGAAAATTATTCCTTAGATTAGCATTCTTCTTCTTCTGGTTATAATTATTATTTTCATTTTTATTAAACCGAGTGACAATTCCATTTCATGTCTACCAAACACATGTGTTGATTACTTTCTGTTCCAATCCAATTTCCTATGGAATGCATTCCAATTAACATTCCACCCTCCAAATAAGTTTCTTGGAAGCAAACACCACGTTATAATTGGACAGTTCACCATTCTGCATCTTCATTATTTTTTGGCTCGAATTTTGATATTGATTGAGTTTTATTATACAGACTTTGAGGAAGGAACTGGACTCTTTAAAAGATAAGGCTTCAAAAGCTGAAGCTGTTGTCAAAACAGTTGAGAAAACATACAATGAGGAAAGTAGAAGGGAAAGAGAACTTCAAGCTCGGTTCAGAGCTGCAGATGATGTTCGGCAAAATGCGTATGCTCAATTAAATAGTTTGAAAAAACTATCATATGACAAGGTTAGTTGGGACTTTTTTGCATCATATAGATCTGTGGCGAATCAGGATACAATTTAATTTTGTAGTCATGTGATGGCATTCATGGCATATATCTTCGCATAGTTTCTACATGTTGAGTAATCACACTATTTATGCTATAAGCTTCTGTAATGGCATTCTACAGTAGTAGTCATTGATGGTTTATATGTGTGATTTAGTTTGCACATTGATGATATGTTATAGCAAATTTGCCATATTTTGGTTTTATTTCATTATTTGATAATGGTTTTTGTCACTAGTTGTATGTATCTAAGCTGTGCATGATTTGTATATGTATCCAAATGCAGCTACATTTAAATTGAATTTTTATTTTTCATTCCCCTTGTACTACTACATATTTGTGAACCAAAAACCATATTTAATTTTTTTAATACGAATGGTTTCTCCTTCGTAGGTTGTTAAATTTCTTGTTTGATATGATTAATAGTACCTTGCCAATCTATCATATTATATGCAATTATGTAATGGTCCATAATAGATTATGTTGGATAATGCTTATGAACTTGTATTGACTTGCAATCAATGAGTGAAATATGCATAATTGTGATAATAAATAATTCTGGCTACTTATATGTGCAGAACAAAAATTTCCGCCAGTTCAAGGATGATTTAATGGCAGCAAGAGATTTTGCATCACGTGGAAATAAGGATGCACTTCATCGTTTGTGCGCAAATCAGGTTATTTGAGTATTTTATTTTCTATGGGTGTACCTTTGTAATTTTATTTCATTAAAGCCACAACACAGGCTACATAGATAAACATATATTTAAATTTTGCTATTAACATGTCATTTTAGGTGGAGACGTTTATGGAACAATGGAACAACAATGATGAATTTAGGAAAGAGTACGTCAACAGGTGCAATATGAATGCAAGCAGAAGACAAAGGGCATTGGATGGAGGTCCGCTTGTTTCTGATGACGTGGCTCCTGTACTGCCTGGTAATGCGAATGAAAAAGTTGATACCAGTCCGGTTTCTATTCCAGGTGAAGTAAAACCCGTGTCAGTTGCTTCATCTACTGAAAATAAGGACACTGATAATGATAATAATAATAATAATAATAAAAGATCTATTGAAAAAGTATTGAGCCAAAAGAATCGGACATTGAAAACCAAAGGTGTTGCAAAACCAACAGCCTTGGGAAGTGATGACATAACAAAGGTTAGTGAGCTTGCGGTGGACAATAAAGTGGAGGAAGAGAAAACATTGACAAAAGAAGAGATCGAGTTGGCTAAAAAGGCCGAGGAATTGAGGAAAGAAGAGATCGCCGCCAAGTTGAAAGAGCAACGCCGCCTGGAGGAAAAGGCCAAGGCAATGGAGGCACTCGAGAGGAAGAAACGCAATGCTGAAAAGGCCCAGCTCAGAGCTGAGCTGCGGGCCCGCAAGGAAGCTGAGCAAAAAGAAAAGGTATGTTCTAACCATTTTAATTTGGTAACGGGTCATGATTCATCAACTAGAGTCGTATCATGACCCATCTAGTTGTCTCAGTGTCATATCAGTCTATCTCATACCAAATTTGGCCCGTTGACTCAAGTATTAGCAGTGAAACGATCTGTTTGGATAGAGGCCTAATGATAATGTGAGTTTGTGCAGGAGAGGGAAAAGCGACTGAGAAAGAAGGAAAAGAAGAAGACCGGTGGCGGAGACGGTAGCGTGAACGGAGAAGAAGCAGCCACCAGCTCAGAAGTTGCAAACGAGACAACAACTAAAGATACTGAAACCATTTCTAAAGAGAAGAATACAAAAAGAACACGACCGCCACCACCACATTTCTTAAAGCAGCAGCAGCAGCTGAAACCGAAGCCCATCCCGCCACCACTTGTAAACAGAAACAAGAAGAGGTGGCAACAATGGGGGAAACTGGCTCTTGCTGTTGCTGGTATATTTTTCTTGTTTCTTTTGGGTAACACCCGCTACTTTAGGCTTAAGTTTAATGGCCTCATATGATTGGTTTGCCTGCAGAGTCTTTGATTGAGTTTTGGGTTTCTATAGATAGATACATACAATACATACATACACATATGCATTAAAGAGTTTGTAATAAGTTTGGGCTATTGTTTGGTTTTTAATATAGTTTTTGAGTAAATTTATAAACTCTTAGTTGGAGTTTACTAGAGAATAACCTTTTAAGTATGATATAAAAGTATCAACAAGCCCGCATTACCTATCTTTTATGTTTTTATTCATGGTTATGGCATGTGCTGCTCAATATTTGATTTTCTGGTGCTGTTTAGGGTCGCGTTAGACAGTTGAAATTGACTGAACCGTCCAAACTAAAATAAGTGGGCTTGTTCGGCAGGTTTGAGATTATATGGTTTAGTTTTGGAATTTATTCCACCGATTAGACCCTTGGAGTGATTCAGTCCAAAGCAAGTTTCCCCTCAAAATGTTCATCTGTAACAAGAGAAAGATCCTTGGTCTGGCTAGTAGTTTAAGACTTGGAATTAACTCTATAAACTGGACTGGTCTTTTAACTTTTATAATATTCTATCTAATTTCAATTTTGGAACAAGCTGTTTGGTATATTTATATTATGTTTATGGAACATATTTTATTATTTTAAATTTGTTATTACAAGCTGATGATTTTAAAATGAAAATATGAAAAACTTGGTTCAAACTACTACACCACTAAAGTTGTCTAGTCGTCGGCCAATCCGGCTAGCATTGTTTGTCGCTTATTCGAACCGTAGATAGTGGCATGGCCTAGAATATTCATCAAAACTAACTGAGCCAGACCGTAAATACCCTACATATTACCCTCCAATATGTTAATTTGTCAATTTATTTTAGGCTCTAAGGTATCTTTTTAACTAACATAATAGAGTTAGGAGTTGCATTTTCTAAGCTTAACCTGAATATGACCTTAACACTTGAAGCTTGAAAGTCGAGTAGAGCACGATTTTGTTTCTGGTGTCATTTCAAGCTACAACCTAACTCGTTGAACACGACAATTTACTTTTGAGCTCATCTTGCCTCGACTTTATTAGCTTATTTGTATTAAAAATATTATCATGAAATTAACCATTTATAATGTTAACTAACTTAGCATCAAGCAAACATGAAATAATAACTATTTCATGGGTCTTAAGCTAGTATGTTCTTGGGTGATACCTGTTGAAACCTTTGAAAGTAATCACATACTTGCTTACTAGCATCAAAATGTTATACGCCGATATATTATATAATCTAAAAATATAATGAATAGTGTTTTAAAGTTGTAAAAAAGTGTGAAATTAATTAAAATATGAAATTATTAAAATTATACTATGATATTTATGATATTCCAAGTCGGTTTTTGGATGGGTTTGAGATCTAGCTTAGGGTTTACGGTAACAAGAATCCAATCGTATTAACCCAGTAAGTTTATAATTGGGATCTTTGATGCATAAGAGCTAACTGATAATGATAATTAGGTATCAAATGATAGATAATCAGGTATCCAACTCGTTTTAAGATATAAGTTTACAAAAAAGTATTGAATTGAGATTATCAAACATTAGATTAATTTTACAACAGTTGTTCCTACTTAGGAATTTTATTTTGCACCCCTATGCATGCGTAGGTATTAAGAGTAAAAAACAACTAAAAAGACAAACAAACATTTTAACTCTAAATATATAAACCACTATATGTTTTGTTTGTCTACCAATCCAGAATGAGTTTTACATATATTGTTTTCTATGATGTTCTATAACGTTTAACAAAATTTCCAGCAATGCATACATATTTTGTAAGTATATGTGTGGGATATAATATTATATGATATGATGGGGGATTTAGGCTTACGTGTAGAAGTCAAAAAGATAGGTCACGTGGTTGTGCTAACAACATTGGGGTACGAACCGTGGCCTTATTATCCTACGGTCTCACCCTACCAAATTAAACAATATAAGAAATTGTTATGCTATGGCACAAATATTACACAGTTTTTGTTAATTTATTAATATATCATAGAGTAAAAATATAAATTTCATCATGAGTTTTAGCTTGTTAAACCATTTAGTTTAAAAAGATCTTTTGATATATCATGTATTGAGGTTGTATATTGATAAGTAATCTAACTCTGTTATTTTTTCTGTTAAGTTTAGAAACATTTCAATCATTTCAACCAACTAATATTTTCTTTGTTTTGGTTTCGCTTGGTAATTCTGGGAGTTTGACCGATACCTACCTCACTTTTCTTGTATGATCCATCGTTGAAACAATGTCTACTATCTTTCTCTTTCTCTCTCTCTCTCTCTCTCTCTCTCTCTCTCTCTCTCTCTCTCTTTTCTCTTCGGTCGCAAGAACACCACTAGAGATCTTGTGACCTAAATCAATGTAGTTAAACCGCAAATCAAAACCCAAAACGTTACATCGCG
Source organism: Flaveria robusta (assembly GCA_025506415.1). Lineage (NCBI taxonomy): Eukaryota > Viridiplantae > Streptophyta > Magnoliopsida > Asterales > Asteraceae > Flaveria > Flaveria robusta. The sequence continues at coordinate 5,939,484 of CM046461.1, forward strand.
GCCTGGTAAATTTAACCCTGGTTTTACATGTGTCAAACCATAAAATAATTTACTATATGTGAAATATACTGGATATGTTTATTATTTTGTTTTATGAGTGTCAAACCTCATCTTACAAGAACAACATCAAAAAGAGAGGATATCTAATGTAAACTTCTTGCTTGTGTATTACCTTAATGTGATTTGTTGATTCTATTTTGTATGGTGTTTACCAAAGCAAATGATTAACATACATGTTTTGAATAAATATATGGCATCAATTATCAAATTACAATGGAGATTTACACAAAAACTCAAGAAAAATCCATCATGAAGGTGAGGGAGTTTGTATTATAATTTTTTGTTTTTTATACCTAAGAGGTAAAATGATCATTTTAAAATTTAACATAGTAAACAAACGTATGTTCAGGACCAAAGGTTAAATCATATCGCTAATCTCTTAGAAGTTGTAATCAAATATACAATTTTATCTTTTACACACAAAGCAACCATGTAACACTACTTTAAGAGGCATGGTTTACTTCTTTTACATAAAATTTTAAAAAATTAGACCTAATTTATAAATATGTGTTAGAAAATTGATTATGCCAGACCTAGGATTGGCTTGGGATTGTTACCAATTAATTTAATAGTATAAACTAATTATGTGTAAATAAGAGAACTTGCAGATTATAGTCAAAATATAATCACGTACTTTGAATCAACATCAAAAGAACTAGAGAATGTATCTATAAATAGAAATCAAGATTCTAGAAACAAAACAATGTGTTAATTAATGAATGGAAAATTGTAGATGATCAACACATTCTCTTTCTTGGTGGTGTCGTTATTGATCTAAAATTTGGTGTTAATTAATTTCTAATTCGACTTGTTTTTATTAGGTTTTTTAATAATAAATTTTAGATTTAAAAAAAAATAATATATACATCACAATCTAAACCTTGTGGAATGTATACTTTTGCTTGTAGGACGCACCACTAAACAATGATGATGTCACCTTAGGGATCGGTCTTTTTATTAGTTAACAAGGTAAGATGATCTCCAAACCCACGTCGTTGAGGTGAGGTGAGCAACTCTTAAGAGGGCTAACATTGGTTTGGTGGTGTCATTGAAGCAAGAGGTGAACGTTAGTGAGAATTGATGGTAATGATGGACATGAGTTTGTAGATGGTGAATGATGGTGGATGGTTTGTATGGGAAGTAAGTTAGAGGTTGAGATCTTTCATTAGATCCGATAAATGTTTTAATTTTTATTTTTATTTTATTTTATTTTATTTTTTAATAATTTTCGAACGACTTCCATCCCCTGCATGTTTTGGAGTGCATTTAGGTTGAAATACATGAATTACTTTGAATTCAAACTTTTTCACTAAGAATGACTGAATTTGAAGGAATTAATCAAGATTTTTCATTTAAAACACGTAAAAAGAACAAATATAATTTTTAATTATAATAAATAAAAGATAAAAAAACATGATGATAAATGAGTTCGAAGAAAGATCATTCAAATCAAAACCATTTGGGATCGAAAGAACTGAACATGAAGGAAGTGAACCCGAAGGGGTAGTTGAACCAATATCATCATCAATTGGTTGTATATCATTATTATTATTAGAAGTTTAGAACCAATATTCTTCTCTTGATATTTTAAAAACAAAATTCCAATAAAAACTTGTTTTTTCATCTTTCAAATCCTTAATTCTGGCCGGTACGTAGGCAGAAGGTGGGTGGTGGCGCTGCTAGCGCAGGTGATTCTTGCTGAATTGTTGGGCGCTGTTGCTGCTCGATCTTACCTTCTTTTTTGCTTTTTTATGCTTTATATTTTTATTTTGAGCTTGATTGGGTAATGGGTAATGGTTATTTTGGGTTTTTATATTATTGGGTAATAGATTAATGGATCACTAATGGCATAATGGGCATATAATATTTAATTTAAGCCCAAATTTCATAAAATGTGTTTTTTTTTTATAAATTTGTATGAAGTGTTGAGTTAAAATTTTTTTTACGGGTAACGTATTTTTTTTCTCAAAGCTGATGTAAATAATAACTTTTTTTTTACATAAAACCGTAAAATTTTTTCACTGCCCGAAATAATTTAAGAGGTAAACTCAACTCTATGTATGTCCGCCACTGATCTACAATACAAGTGCTCTTGGTTGTTTTTAAGGAAAGAGGGTGTGAGATGAATGAGTGAGAGTGTGATATAAAAGAGGGAGAGTAGACGATAGTTCTTGTTCAATAGCGAATGAGCGGTAAAGAAATTATACAGAGAAGTGTCATGTCATTTTCGTTTTTAATTTGAGATGGTCTTACAAAACTAATTAACTTCTATTAGCATTATTGCAAATTTAATTAATTGTCTCAAAGAGATGGTTCGAATGGTAATGTACATTTCCTCTAAACTGAATGTTAGATATTTAAATCTTGTAAGTGATACTATTAATTAAAACACATTAGAAGTATTTAAAATTTCAAATACCCTGTATTACTACGTTTGAAGTATTTAGAAAGGAAAAAAACTACAAACCATATATATACATAACTAAACGTTTATATGTTGAAATCCTTTTCATAATATCCTATGTGGAGATATTTCTGATTAAGTATTAGAAAACTTAAAGAAATGCCTACCACCTAAACCAAAGCCAAATATATTTAAGTTTCTTTAAATATAGTTGTCACAAAAATAAATTAAGATAAATACGATGTTAGAAGTAGAGAAAACCACATAAAAGTTGGATAAAAGGAAGGCAAAAACAACAAAAATGGTTATTAAACAAACGAAAGGAGATAATATAGAAAACGAAAGGAGTTGTCGTAACCGAAACACGTGGACCTCCACAAAACTAACACAATTTGGTCTTCTATTTCTTTATCACCTTTTTATTCTTTATATTAATTATTTTATTTTAGTTGTCTTTAATAATATTTATCTATAATAAATTATATATACATATCTATACTAGTATATAAAACAAAATCTTAAGAAACAAATATAATTTTGTAAAAAAATTAAGACACCTCATACAATTTCTTAAACATTAGGTACAAGTGTTTTATGCAATCATTCCTATTTTGCCCTTTATTTAAATTTTTTTCAATTAATACATTACGTAACAATGTAAGATTATTGTATTTGCTATATTAAATAATATATACGTGTGTAAAGTCACCATTTATTTTAAATAAATAAGTTGGCTTGTGAACCGGCTTGACTTATTTATAAACGAGTGAAGCTTATAAACGAGCGAAGCAGGGCTGTCCTTAAGATTTCAAGTGCCCTGTGCGAGTCGTAAAAATGGGCTCTCAAATTCATAAACATGTACTTCTCGCGTCACATACAAAGTCATAAATCAATCGATATAGTTTAAATTTTTTTTTGCACTTCTTCTTTTCGACTCTCGTATTATCTTTAATCGTTTTGTCAAATGCCGCACTTGAGTTTGGATTATCTCCGTAAGTTCATTTTTATGTATAGTTAATTAGGTCAGAATATTATTTGAATAAAATAACTTATAGATGGGTTATAATTGTAAAATTGACTTATAACTATAAACTTATCTTGTAATTGTTTGTTTAATTATATTAAAATATGATAGTTTTTATAGGTTTTTTTAAACCATTTTGTATATATAAATTACTGATATAAATTTTTAAAAACTTAAGCCCCCAAAAAAAAAGCTCTATACGGTTGCATGCCAGACACCCCCCTCAAAGGGTCTGAGCCAAGCGCGACTCGACTCGTTTACGGTATAAATCCTATCTTGATTTATTAAACTAATGAATATTATTAAATACGTACATACACAAGACAATGAAGAATGCGATTCTGATCGTACGGTTCACATGAAGTGGGCCCACATGACCGCATCATCAAAGACCAAAAAGCATCTTTCATTGTTGAATCTTCTTTCTTCATTCATATCCGTCGATTAAACAAAGCTTCGTCATCTTTCCATAATCGTCTCCTCAATTTTCATTTTAGCCCTTCTACTATCTAGGAGATGGCAAAAGTAACCCAAACATGATGACCTAAAGCCCAAATACTCGGAAACTTTGTGTGATTAGTTTTAAAATTTTTATTAGTTTTGTGTGGATATGATCTTAATTATTAAGTGATACCAATTGTTATCTGAATATGTTTAACCCCATCAAAATCAAATATTATGTAAAATCAAAATCATTAAAAAATCAAAATACTAAACTTGATAAAAAGTAATCTCTACGATCGATGGGAGATGAATAAGTGTTAGGGTGAATGTGTTGTCACACGAATTAAAATTGAACGTGATGTTAGACTAAGAGGGTCAGACTAGAAAAAACACATTATTACTGATATTTTTTTAGCTTTATCATATTTTATAAGTATAAATATCTTTTTATAACCTATAATTTTTTTAAAAATAACCATACCATTAAAATTAAGTACTTTTTTTCTTTAAATTTTGGATATAGTATTGCTAATTAAATCAGTCTTTTAAAACATACTTTGTAGTGTGCTAAACTCCGTGCAAATGACAACAATAATTTATTAAATGGTACATCAAGATTGTTTTTGTTGGTGCATCAATCTAAACAACAATGCGTGAACGTCATTTGTTATTGCTACTTAAAATTTAAGGCTTTGTTGGTCGCATTTACCGTCCACCACTTGAAAGACATTGGATGTTCAACCAATCAAACTTCAAAATACTAGAATTATTCAATCTTTTACACAAATTTTAAATTTTGTATCTAAACCCAACACAAAAATCCGATTCAAATTTGCAATTCAAATCCAGTTTGAATTTGAAATTCAATTTGATTCAAATTTAAAATTCAAATACTATTTATATTTGAATACAAAGTACATGGTCATCATATATAAAACATAAAAAAATATAAAAGTAAATTTCGTAAAACAATATCATTATATATGCTACATAAACATGAAATCACGTTCCATAACCAAATCCACCACTATGCTATTGCAAAATAATTCCAAGGGTGCAAAGTGAAACCTAACCCAAAAGCCACAAACTTATGATAGATGATTAATTAATTAATCATCCAATAAATATATAAAATACAAAAACATAATAAAATTATAAATAGTCATACATGACCGCCTTACAAATTCCTTTCAATCCCTTTCGACCTTCCCCAGTCTTTCCTCCTTCTCTTTACACCGTCTACCTCTCATTCATATACATTTCACCTGCACACACACTAACACACACACATACAAACACTCTAGAACCCTTATCTCCATCAATTTCTCTTGATTTTTGAGGTATTTTTCTATCTTTTATCATGGGTTATAGAGTATGTTCTTCGTTGAATGTGGGTTTTTGTTTGATTAATTCAAAGGGTGTGTTCTAATCGCTTTTATCTGATTTGGGTTTGTGCAAAACAGGCCGTAGATTGAAGCTTTCAAGTTTAATCTCAAGAAACTCATGGTAATTGGTGTTTCTTGAACTTTTGTACAGAGCATAAGCCTAAAGATCGAACCTTTGTTTGTTTCTTGAAAGTCCTCTGTTTGTTTGATTGATTGATTGTTTATGATTTCTTCAATTTATCTCGATGAATGCTAACGGAAAGTTATGGTTTAGGTGAGTCCGATTGGCAAAATGGAGCATCAAGAATTTGGTCCGCCATGGCTAATACCAATGTTGAGAGCTGATTATTTTCTTACTTGTCGATTTCATGGAGATGCTAATAAAAGTGAATGCAATATGTTCTGTTTGGATTGCTGTGGTGACGCTCTGTGTTCTTATTGTTTAACCCACCATAAAGATCATCGTGTTGTTCAGGTGATATTACTGATGAATATTTATGCCCTTTATGTGTTCGATGAAATGCCTGACTGAAAATTGTTGTTTTAATCTGAACACTTGATGTGATGCTATTGTAACATTGTGTTGTGATTGATTAGATCCGTCGATCTTCGTACCATAACGTGGTTAGGGTGAATGAGATTCAAAGATATCTAGACATTACATGTGTGCAAACCTACATTATCAATAGCGCGAAGATCGTGTTCTTGAACGAACGACCACAGCCTAGGCCTGGTAAAGGAGTCACCAACCATTGTGAGATTTGTGGTCGCAGCCTTGTCGACGCCTTTCGATTTTGTTCCCTTGGTTGCAAGGTATATAGTCACTCCTCATTATGCACATTTTCATACATTTGGTCATAATAGTACATTTAGTTTTAAAAGTGTTTCAAATTAGTGATTTATGGTTGTTATATGGTTAGCTTGGTGGTATGAAGCGTGGTGATCGCGAATTGAGCTTCACGCAAAGGTTAAAACATGGTCGCGATGGTTATGAGCCAGACGAGCCGCTGACGCCTAAAAAAGTGCGAAAGCCACATTCGTTCAACCAGCTTATCGACACCCCTGTATATCAGTATAATCTTTATGCGCGAAATGGCACTGATAACATGTCATGTTCGTCTACATCGGGAGATGAGACGACCAACAAGATGTCTCCGGGCACCCCACCGATATCCAACAACCGAAACTCGAGTAGGAGAAAGGGCATACCTCGGCGTGCGCCATTTTGATGACCAAGTGATGAAGAAAATACAAGGTTGGTGTGGAAATTTAACCTTTATGCCGTATTCGTTGCTTGGTATGGTCATATTATACGCAATGTGGAGGTCGAGGGTTTGAGTTTTACTCTAAAGGAAGGTGAATATACATATAGACATATAGTATAGTTGTGAAAAATGATACATAATGGTTATGCTATAACTTAGAATAAGGTTTTGTGTTGGTTTTCATACACATATATTGTGGTTGGGAAGAAAGAAGGTGAAGATTAGATTGTATACTAAATGTACAGGAGTAGGTACTTGAAATGTATATGTAGAATGTTTTTATGTGCTATAACATGGTTTATGAAGCAAAAATTATATTAATTAGATGTGTATTCTTGCTATCCGGTAGGGGTGTTATTTTCTGACATAATATGTTTCTAAGACAAAATTAATCAGGATTTGGGCTATTATGTCTAACCTTTTCTTTGGTTGACTTTGAGCACAAAAAATAATAATCAGGATTTGGGCTATTATGTCTAATCTGTTTTCCGGTTAGCAAGTTTAACGTGTCTAATTAAACGATTTGTGTTTGGATGACATATCTTAGGTTAATATGTTTAATCAAACAATACTGATACAAATGAAACCTATTTAAAATTAAAAAGAAAAAAAAAAACCTTTTATAAGGTCAATTTACGATATGTTTAACTTGTTTGATACGATTTATGATTTGATGCAACCCGTCAACTCATAGATAGATGTTTATGACTTGATGCAACATGTCAACTCGATTAATAGATGTTTTATGAGACACCCGTCAAACTTTTTTGGATGGATGTTTACGATTTAACACAACCAGTCAACTTCTTAAAAAGATGCTTACATAGGTTTTGTTTGATTGAGTTAGGGTTGATATCTTCAACAAAAATGAACATGTGATTCGCGTTTGGGTTTATCAATTTAACGCTTAATCCGACATGATTCCAAACCCTAGTTCTGACATTTCGGGTTTGTTTGTGGACTATGTACTTCTTCTGGTGCTTGGGATCATTTGTCTAAGGACAATATGCTTGTAATTAATGATTATTGTTGCTAGAACTCTTGGGAAGTATGTATGTACGTATATGTGACTTGTGAGTGATGGATGTATGTGAATGTACAAGTGTTTGAAGCATAAAATTAAGTGTTAAGCTATGGATGTGGATGGATATGGATGTACAAGTAGTTAAAGCATGATGTACAAGAGTGGTCAATTGTAGTGGATGATGAAGAAGAGGCGTGAAGGATATGAAGTAGTTTGTGGCAAATAATATAAAGGAATGAATAGATTAGAAAATGAAAGTTTTGTTTGTTTTCTAGTGTCAATATATCACTTTCAAAAGCTCCATGGTTTGTGGGTACGTTTGGTTTGGTTCCATTTTTGTCTATTTTTGAAATTGGAGAACACGTATGTGGCTTATTTTATACACAATATTTTTGTGCAAATAGTCTTAAAAAGCAAATAGATTCACTAAATAGTCAAGTTCACATGGAAAATGACAACTTACTAAAATGTGTTTCCACTAAAAATGATAAATTCACATTTTCTTTCTTGAGTAAGTGTTTTCACGCTTTTTATATTTCCATTTATGTGTAATGCTCGAAATAAAAAAGATAAAAGGGGTTGGCGTAAAGTTGATTGAGTTAAAGGTGTAAAACGTTAAGAAAAAAGGAAAGAAAAAAGGTTTTGTTTGAATAAGAGAGAGAAATAGAAAAGAGGCTGTCATCTCTTAAAATCGAACAATGTTTACAGGCCTGGCCTGGTTGTGAGAACACCGTTCTCGTTTCTTATTTCATTTTTGTACTTAATTAATTTTAAATATCATTGTAATCATAAATTATATAGCTCATTTTTAACGACATTTATATAGCTCATTTACCGCTTGTAAAATAAAATATAAATTAGTTTACAACTTTTATTTCCCGAACAAATCTTAGTACTTGATTTCTATTGAATTTTAAAATACAGATAGATCAAGAGTTGTGATGTATACAGTTTGAAAAGTAAATAAAGATAACTTATAGAAATTAAAACCAACTTTTGAGTAAAATGGAGAATGACATAATTGGTTTAATAATGTTACATATCCAACTTTAATAACTATACAAATAAAATTAAGATTAGACGGCCTTTAAGGTTTTAATTGTTCAGTTAATTAATATAATTTAGTTAAATACATAATTTTGTACATAAAAAGCTAACTTTGACCACGTCGTGTGTGTTGCAAATGCGTGGTTATGCCGGATTTATTTTCCTTCTTTGCTAAGAGTTGTATAATATATTGTATCGTGAATAAAATAATTGGATTTAAGTATAGAAAGTCCATGATTGTAATTTTTATACACATAAAAAGCAGCATTATGTCAACAATTAGGTATTATTTAATGTATTAACTTTATACTAAAGTGCATTTTAAAATTTTCCCACGTCCATATCTTTAGTTTTAAAATACCATTAACACACTAAGTGCGCCATGCATTCAATTCAAGTGAATCAAAATTATCATAGAAATAGAAAATTAATAATATTTATCCCAAAAAGAGTTCGATAGGAACACGATATGTTGTTTTAGATACATGTTATTTCATGAAGTTATTTTGTTTTGGGAGAAAATCAAAATTATGAGATTTCTAAAAAACTAAGCCGTAATTTTTTTCGTATTGCTTAGTTGTTTAAAATAATAAGAGGCAATGAAAGTCATTTGTGACATATGAGAATGGATAACTTTGGGGAATACTAACTAAATTTTAAAAGTGTTTTGATTAGTTCACTTAAGTTTGAAAAAACATTTAATTAAGTCACTTAGTTTTTATGTTTTATTTAAATTATGTCTTTTAACATATTTTTTAGCAGTTTTTTTTGTTTCAGTGAATTATTTTTTTGCAATTTTTTGATGCTGTGTGGAGTGATGACGTGGATTTTAATAAATTTTTTTTATTTTTTCAATATAATGGACATGTTTTTTTTTGTTTTTTCTATATCAATACATATATTACTTTATTAGAAATCTTGAGCCTCACATTTTCTCCTCTATTTCTTTCTTAATGCAAAAACAAATCTGATAATGACTTAATTTGATGGTTTAGTGATAAATTTAAACAAAATATGCATGAGTAATCTAATTAAAACACTTTTAAATTTTGATTATTATTCAATAATATTTTTCCTATTAAAAACCAATAAACCCTTTACCCTTTCATCTTGATAGAACAATGATATGCTATCTTATATGGGTTAATTCGTCGATTCTATCGTTGTTAGTTTTTCCCTCCAAATAATAATAGCTTTAGTCAATGACTCTTGTCTTAATGGTCCAATGTGAAGTAAGAGGTTTTGCTTCTGTTAAAGGTCCAGGGTTTAAACATTAACATTGACGAATAATTACTTACTTGATGTTACTAACTACTAACCTGTCATTCATAAAATAATAATAATAGCTTTAAAAATATAACTTTATAGTTAGGGAAATATTCAAATAAAAAACCCTTAAAACCTAAAAAGTGTAAGAACTAATCTAATCTATCAATATTTTTAATCAGTGGTTAAGATTAAATTATGAAAAAAGTTTGTTAGAGAAATATTTTAGAAATAGTCACTTTTATTGAATTTTTGCAAGTTCCTCATTTATAAACAATAGCTTAATAACCCGTGTATTACACGGGTGACGGGTTGAATATATAAAATATTAAATAAAATAAAATTTTATTAATAATAAAACGATATTTTGAGATCAAATACGATTGAAATTATATATAAGGACTATAAGTAACAAATAATGATATCAAGTTTTTAAATTTTTTTTGTTTAAAAAACTAAATATTTTGTTTCAAAATAAAACGTTTTATAAAATTTATTTATAATTATTTTTTATTTATAAATATTTTACTTTTTAAAAATATTAATTTTTAAAATATGTTATATTTTTAAAAAAGTTTGATGTTTTTGAAAAAAATTTGTTTTATAAAAATTTATTTTTTTATAAATAATATTAATTAAAAGATTCCTTTCTTAATTTATTAAAAAATATTTTTAGTCTATAAATAAATTAAATAATATTATTAGTAATTATAGTAACTATTAAAAAGGAGAGAAAAGCAGAAAAATTTTGATGAGTAGTGTGGTGCAGCCACGTGTCTCAATTAGTTACTCTTTTATTATAATACTAGTATAATATCCCTTGTAATACACGTGTTTTAAAAATAAAATATTAGATAATTTCTAATAAAATTTAAAAATTATAAATAATATTTGTAAATAAGATACGATTGAGTTATGTATATATAAGTATTTTAAGTAAAAAGCAAAAATAATATCATTTCAAAATATCATTTTATAAGATTGTGTTTTTTTAATTATTTTTTAAAACATTCTGGTCTTTTTTAATTTTATTAAAAAAACTAATCATCTTATAAAACTAAGAAAAATGGTATTAACTGACTTCGTATTTAAGAATTTTGTCGTGTCTTATACAATTTCAAAGTGTGTTTTTTATTAGAAATCTAGTTTTTATTTTTATGATATCTATTTTTTTAAGTTAGAAATGTTTTAAATAATATAATTACTATATATACTAATATTATTAATTAGGAGAGAGAGGCGGGAAAACAAAAATAAAAATGCCTAATATGTTGACACGTGTCATGTAAAAACCTTTTTTTTATTATAGTTAATAGATAAAGATTCATAACTGTTATGCATGACATTAATTTTATATAAAAACAAGTATTTTTTATCTCAGTTCGATTAGACATTTTTAAATAAGTTATATCATGTATTTATATAAAAAGTTATATCATATATGTAAAAAAATAAAATAATATCATATGTATAATAAATTAGGATATAATACATATATAAAAACTAACAAATAAATATTTATTTTTTATTTTTTATTTTAACTCGGTTTATGCGAATTGGTTTGGATGGATATCTTTATTTGGAATTTGATTTGAAAACAAAAATTCGGTGATTCAGTTTATTCGAAAACCGATTGGTATCCGAAATTTAAATTCGGATTAGTTATTCGAATTCGGTTTGGTTTGAATTTCAAAATTTTCAAGTCCGACTCTAACTTAAGGTTAAAGCTAACAGGTATGGTGAACTAATTTAAGTTTAGGTGTTACAAAAACAGGAATAATTTCAGAATAATTTTAGGGTTTTTGTGAAATTATATTTTGATGTGCATATAAGATGTAGTAATAATAGTAAGTCGTTATTAGAATCATAAATAAAATAATTTATTAACAAAAAGACCTCTCGTTGTAGAATTTGTTTCATGCATAAAAAATATGTTTTAGATTGTTTTATGTATGAAAAAGAAAATATTTAGCTACTTTTAAGAAGTTTAAGCATCATAAGATTGAAGTAGTGTTTATGTGGATTATTTTTCTTCTACAACTAATTTGATAACTGATGGCCACTAGCGCACCCGATTATCTTCATTATTTAAATACAAAACTTAAGACCACCCTTAGTAGAAAACTCAAATTAAATAAGAAAACCTAGTAGCCCACCTGAAACCCTCTTTTTAATTTTTATTACAGATGGGACTTGAATTTAATATGTTTACCTATTTTTATGATATATTGACTTAAGATAATAATCATTAGTATTTATGTGAATTATTATTGCCATGAATTTCATAGGTCATATATAGTGAACTACAATTTCTTTATCAATTATCTTGTCCGTACTAATATAGAGTTTGCATACTAGAATAGTTTAGAACTGCAATATCTGTCATGACTTAATTTAAAAAAAAAAAAAACAAAAATACAAAAATACAAATGCAAACTTTTATGAGATACGTGTAGAAAATCGAATACGTTCGAAAGAATCTGTGTGAAATTGGAAGGCTTATGCGAGATGGTTTTTTTTATAGCGTGGTCATTTTGTGAAAATAACTTTTTCCTATTTCTTTCTTTCTTTATAATTTTTTCCAATTTCTTTCTTTAAATTTTAAAGAAATCAAAAATCACCTCCTCACATGGAGGCTGTGAGGGTGAAACTGGTGCTACCTTCTCATCAAGAGGCAATAAATACGATCGTTATTGATACTATGATTGGAGTTGTGAATAAATCTCTAGAAACGATTGAGGGTCTAGTGTGTCATATGAGTATGTACTTTACCATTGTGGAAATTTATGACAATCTTTTAATGTATATATATTAGGGTTTGGTTATTTGGACATCTCATTATTTTAAATCAACACCCCAAAATTTCTATACGGGTCGTATAGCCCCATACGCATCGTATAGGGGGGGTCGTATAGCCCTATACGGGGCGTATAACCCCTCTGGCAGCCCCCTGAATTTTTCCTCGTAGTCAGTGTCGAAATTTGCTATACGCGTCGTATAGCCCCATATGTGTCGTATAGGGGGTCGTATAGAGCTATATGGGGCGTATAGCTCTCTGACTCCCCCCTGAATTTTTCTCGTTTTCAGTGCATTCGACCCTATACGCCGCGTATGGACCCGTACGCGGCGTATAGGGGGTGTCGATTTATCTGGGTGGGTGTCTAAATATTAGGACCCATATATCATTGAGGATTCCACTTTTAAGCGATGTTTCATCTAATTCTTTTTTTATTTATATAAATAACTAGCTTTAGTACACCCGTGTATTACACGGGTAAATAAGTAAAATATTAAATATAATAAAATTTTAATAGTTATAAAATGATATTTTAAGATAAAATATGATTAAAAATATGTATAATTAAGGACAATAAAAAATAATATAATGATATAAACTTTTTGATCTTTAGTTTTTAAACTTTTTTTTATTATAACTCCTAATTTTAATTAATTTATATTTATAAAAGTTTTACCTAAAACATCAATTTTAGAATATTTAAAATTTTTAAAAAAGATTGATGTTTTAAAAAAAATTCTTAATTATAAATATTTATTTCTTTAGAAATAATATTAATAAAAAGATACATTTCTTTATTTATTATTAGTAATTTTAAAACAATTTTATTATAACTCCTAATTTTAATTAATTTTTGTTTATAAAATTTTTACCTAAAACATCAATTTTAGAATATTTAAAATTTTTAAAAAAGATTGATGTTTTAAAAAAATTTCTTAATTATAAATATTTATTTCTTTAGAAACAATATTAATAAAAATATATATTTCTTTATTTATTATTAGTAATTAATGTGATATTAATAGAAGAGAGAAGCGAGAAAATTTTCGTGAGATGAAATGTAATGATGCCATGTGTCCATTATATTTACTATTTTATTAAAGTAGAAATATAAGATTGATGGTTTTCTTAAGCCAAAACTTTATTGACCCACGTTTTCCCTAATTCCCTATCATACATACAGAGTTCAAAAAATATATTGTAAAGGCCAACTAGCAAGATTCCATACCACGTGTGAACTTTCATGCATCAAATATAAAAGCGAAAGACTAATTTCGTAGACGCTCATTTCAAAAATCTTTTAATTTTGTAAGAAGAGAGTAGATATGGTAAAAATAAAAAAATAAAAAAAATAAAATAAAAAAATCAATGTCGTAGGTTCAAAACATGCGGAATACATGTATAACGATTGTAAGAACATAATAATATAGATTAGAGTGTGTGCGTGTTTAAAGGTAAACTAACCAAATGTATTGAAATATTGAATGTGGTAAAACACATACACGTTTGAATAATATATATAAAAAAAATAAATTGGACTCAAAACATGGTAATCTTTAAGTGTGTTACCTTTTTTTTTTACTAGTTTTAAATCTTATGAATAGTGATGTAGTGAACATTTTTTTTCAAATCTATAAGCAAGCTAAGGTATTAATCATGTTAAAAAAGGCATATTATTATTAAGATAATAAATTAATATCTTAAACAAAATGATATATGAGACTTTTAATATTTTTATTACACAACTCATAACTAATTTATTCAATTTACCCATTGCCTAATATCCAATGAAATTTATCTTAAACCCATCTGATTTGATTTTAACAAGGTTTATATTGATCTCGTGTTGTGCCAAGATCAATGAACTTCTCACTTTAGTCGGATTTGATTTACTTGATTGGGGTCACGTAATAAAGGTATGTAGATTCCCAAATCAAGTTTAACGTAGTGATAAACAGCTTGTTTGTGTTCTTTTACTCCTATCAGTAACTCACGACTTTGTTGGAAAAGTTGCGTACCAGTTGACCATATTTTTTTCAATTTTAGTATAAAAGGTTAGTTTTTACTTCTCTTTAGCCTCTTTTCACTTCAATAATTGATTTAAAAGTAGGTGCAAATTCTAATCACAATATATCCTAAGATATCCTGAAAATATTATGATAGATTTACATGTTATCATACATGTTTTATGTGACATCGAATCATACTTCCTTGTTACGAAACAAAAGCCATGGAGAAAGAAAAAAAAAGCACAAACACTAAAGGAAATGCATCACTTATAACACTAGCACTCCATCGTTACAATGAGCTACTACATAATTGGTTCCCCAAAACATACCCTAAGTCAATATTTTCATTATTGTTAGAACACAAAACCATTTAAATTGGGTCTTTAAATGCATCTCACAAATTTTCAATGTATCAGCTGAAAACATCATATTGATGGTATTTTTTTTTCTTTTACTTTAAAAAAATATTACTAATGTGACAAATTAAAAAAAGGTGTAACAAGTAAGAAAAGTAAGGAAAGACAATACTACAACACAACTCTTTAAATTTAATACCAACTAGATGAAACTAATCTACATAGCATAGATATATACTTTTACTAGTTTATAATGTGTTTGATCCAGTTAAAGATAATTGTTAAGTTGCTATCAATAATCATTTTTTAATTTTTGATAAAGAAAAGCATAACCATCTTTGGTTTGTAAGGATAGTAGAAATATTCTTCACATGCACAAGAGTGCTTCATCATGTAATAATGCCTTTAATAGTGCACCCTTATTTGCCTCTGGCTACAAGAGTCCAAGGATACTTGGTGAGCCCAATAAACTTATTAACGAGAAAGCAAACTTTAAAAAAATATAATTAATATATATTAGTATTTAGTTATATAATTTCTTATCTTAATTTAAAATTATAAAAATTAAACAATTTATGTTAAATATTATTATTTTATTTAGTATTACAAAATAACTTTAATGTAATTTATTTAACAACATAAAAGTTTATTTCATATATATTAAAATATAATCCTATATGATTTTACATTATTATAAAAATTTATTATTGTTAAAATAGATAATCTAGCTATGAAATATTAGTGTAAAGAGTGAGACTCGGTTAAAAAATGTGGGTCATAGTAAAGACAAATACATTATTGTATTTGTGTTTAGAGGGAAAGATATTTAAAACTAATGTGGCATGATATAACAATTATAAGAACAACTTATGAATATGTAATTACAAATATGTCATATGAATTTAATAATCATTTTTAAAATAGTGCCAGGAATCAAACCTGTTATAATGCTACAAACAATTAAGTGTAAAACAATAATTTCTTATAGTTTAAAATGAATTTGAAAGATGACAATGACTATCTTTGACTTAATCTTCCATAATTAAAAGCATCCATTAAGTAGCATGCACCAACTTAGTGACACTTCAAGATAAAGCAAACTTATCATCAAACATTCAGATTTATGTGTCATGGTGGTGAAATGGCCCCATCAAACACCACAACAATGGTGTGTTACAAAACCACAATCATATTATTTAATCACTTGAACCAATGCATATAGATTTGCATGAATTAGAACAATTACAATTGCTAAAGGTGTGTTCCATACCAATTCTAACACTAAAAAAGTTACAAGAATCTTAAAGGGGGTGGGATGCAATCCACCAATCATTTAACTTTGTTCTTGCTTTTCCTAAAAGTACTCTCAATCACTCATCACTATGTGCATGCTTGGTTGGTCTTCATTACTCCCCATCCAACATCTCTTCACTTTTCTTCTGCCCAAAAAGCCACAAATTTAATAAATTAAAACTTATATATATAGAGTTACGTATATTTAACAACCAGGAATATGTTAAGAACAGCAAGAACACATAATGTACCTTACGCTTTGAATGTGATACATAAGACACATAACCGCCCCACTTTCTATGCTACTACTTTGATTATCTTCTATTCACTACATACAACTGCATTATACGGTTCTATATATATCCACGGTGACTTCTCTACCTAACATAGTTACATATCACCCTTAAAAATGAAAACAATGATGGATTTGGGAAGGGAAAGAGGACCTATGGGTATGCATATGATCACCACAGCAACCACCGTTGACTGCAGCGACACGGAAGGTGGACTGCGGCGTTCTCTGCGGTCCATGCTTGACTGCATCGTCCCGGCTTGTTGTGCTGCTGGCTATGAACCTCAAGCTGCTAACTTTTCTCTGCATTCTTCATCATCTTCTTCATCCTCAAGTGATACAGATTCACCATCATCATCACCATCCACTGTAAGCATATAACTATCTGCAAATGCAGAATCTTTTGTCAAATTGATTAATATTTATCATAGAACATTTACTCTTGCAGAATCCTTCATTCTCATCCTCCACCACCACTGTAAAGGGTACATTCTTTGGTCAAAGAAACGGGCGGGTCAGCTTTTGTCTCCAGGATGACAACCACCAGCGGCGTACGCCATCAAGACGTACGGCTACGAATACAACCACCACCATGTCATCATTTACACACCCTCTTCTACTTTTGGAATTTTCTTTTCCTACATCTTATTTAGCCAAAGAGATGCAACATGGTCTCCTCCGCATTGCTCTTGTGGAGGAAGACCATGCTCACCGCCAGCAACCGACAGTAGGCGGTGCTGGTGGGATATTTGAAGTACATCTATGGTCTATATACTGTAATGGTCGGAAAGTTGGTTATGCCACCAGGCGGAAGATGACAGCTGCAGATTCAGCTACCCTTACCCGTATGCAATCTGTGTCTGCCGGAGCAGGGGTTTTACCACCACAAAGTGACCATGGCACAGATGGCATAATGTATCTTCGAGCCACCTTCCGACGAATAATTGGTTCACCAAACTCAGAGTCATTTCACATGATAAACCCTGATCATGATAGAGGATCATCTTCTAATAATCTTAGTTCTGGGCAAGAGCTTAGTATATTTCTTCTCAGATCATCTACTTAATCAAAATACATTTCTGTATCAAGTGTATGTATCTATGTGCAACTTTTTATATGAGGTCTTGTATGTTAACTATACACTAGGTAATCATATTCTTCCAAAAATGGATTGATATGAGTATTTTTTTTTGTATGCTAGATAGGTTGATTTCGGTCCATTCAAATTGTATATGGGTAAAAAATATGTCACTTTTATGAAACCTGCTAACTTAGAAATGGGTTCAAATAGGTTAGCACCAGCCACAACCGGTATCTGCGGCCACCTCCCACCAATCCCCACCACTACCGCCGCTGACAACACTTTCGTCCCCACCGTCATTGCTGCCTCCATCACCATGCACAATTAGCCAACATAAAAACAAATATAGGAGGTAAACCCGCTTTGCCTCGAACCAAATTGATACCTTTTTCAAGCAATTGATTTAACCCAAATTTGTTTTGATCCGTTACCCCGACCTAACCAGTCTTGTTTGCCCTGCTAAGTTAGCTATTCCAGATAGAAACACACAATCAATTTTAGTTCGGAATTTCTTTAGTAATCAACTTATTTTGTGATCAAAAGTTACTAACATGTTAGCTTCCAGGTCATCATTCTGACTGGTTACCGGGTCAGATCACCTTCAGGGCAGGTCCTTATGCGACAAGTAAAAAAAAAGGTCTTTAAAATAGAAAAACTTATTAATACAAACAAAATTTATTGGGTCTTAAAAGGTTTATCGATTTAACTTATTGGGCCTGTGTTTCTAAAATTTTAAATGGGTTTTAAAATGTATCTTGACTTAACTAGTTAGGACCCCTCTATAGCATGTAATTACAAATCCGTTTATAATTTTTCTATATATGTTAAACGACCTATGGTACCTAAATGAGAGAAAATTTCTGGTTCCCGTCTAACATGAGACCAAAGTAGTCACCCACCCTGCACACCCTCTAAGATACCCCTAATCACATTAAGTCAAATTTTTAAGAAGTTTGTTACCTTGCATCAAAGAGAGAACCTTTCTTGTTGGTGTTTGTTTGCCATAAGCATCGTTCTTTCATCACCCAATCCCCGATGACCAGTGTTGAACGACACTGCAATGGATGCAGCCGCGTGTTCAATCTGGTTCCTGCTTTCCTCAATATATAGTCTCAATCAATCAAATCAGTTCCCCATGACACACAAAATGAAGGAACATTTAGCTAGACAATTGGGTTATGTCAGTTCACTTTTTTTCTTTTTTGATTCACTCTTTTGATAACTACTTTCAATGAGTTTGTTAAGCAAAGCTTGATTGTAACCAGTCAACCAAGATAACCGACCCGAACAACATCCACCCGAACCGAACCACCGCTGTATTTTCTTTATATTTAAAAAACTGTAATGTGATATGGGATTTCCAAAATATGTCTTTGTACCCAGAAACAGAAGAAAATACAATTTTTGTAACCTGGACAGTGACTTTTAGTGAATTTTGGGGTGAATTCATATTCTTGTTCAAGCCTAAATCAGTATAAATTTTGGGCCACGACCAAAATGTAGGCCCAATAGTTGGTTAACCGAGTCACTTACATGTCAATAACTGAAAAACCAAAACCGCCTCTAACCCAACCTATTGGTTATAGATTATAAACAATTGTCACCGTCGTTTATGTTTAATTAAAAAGTAAAACCAAACCAAACCAACTTATGCATACAATGTCGATCCTGTCTTGTTATGCGGCCAGAGTATGAAATAAAGACATAGTACCCTACCACTTTAACATTATGCTTTCAACATTTTTGTCAGTTGGATCTAACTCTTTTGTCTTGTTTTCATTTGCTGAAACAAATGGGGCACATTAAAAGAAAATGACCCAATTGGCTAAACATAACATGTGCAAGTTATAAGTGGTAAACGCCAACTGTCCAGTTGTCAAGCTATATACTTTAACAACAATCAACCGAAAGCTTCAGAGTGTCTAACACCCATCTGCAAGATCTTCAAATCGAAATGTAGAGGGATGACACATGACATGAAATTTTGTGGGACATGGACAGTGGCGGAATCAAAACTTAACTGTGTGTTTTGATAGATTTTTACATTCGTTTCAACTGCTATATCCCAGGTCAAACTAGAGACAACAATGATGCTTTCCGCCTACGGATCACTTAAATCTTTAACTTGATCACCAAAATTAATCCCAAAAGAAGTCATCTACTGAAGATACATTTTCAACTCAATTCTCAAGTGGGTACAATGTTTGAATAAAAGAATGAAGGGTACAAGTACAATATTACATATTATGAAATTTACATATGATAGTAAGGAGAGGGTTGAAGCAAGCTCATACCTGACACACTGATGAATCAAATAATGAACATCACCATCAAAGTTCAATTAGATATCACATACATTCCTGCAATTCAAACAGAATAATTCATTCAGACATTTCATCAAACACCTTGTGTGCATCTGCAATTTAGTTTTATTTCTACAACTTCATTTCAATGGAAACCATTGGAGAGTTACAGACTATGCATTATTACTAGCTGAACAGAATTACAGAAAGAAGATGGAGACAAGTAGAGGACCCATGACCCATTTCACCTCAATTGACCCATTCGTGCAAATATTCTTGCTGACGCACCCAAAATTGAAAATTTTCATATGCAAACAACCACTAAACAGTAGATAATGCTTCAAAATGTCCCCAACCATACATTTTTGACCAGTGGATAATGCTTCAAACCAGTGTGTGTGACCTACTTTCTTCTCGTTTAGGCGTATAAAAAATCGTGTACAGACATGCAATTTTTTGTACTGACATATACAAGTTCAAAACGTTGTATACATGTGTATGCGATTCTTACTAAACTCGCGTATTATACTGGTTATATAAATAAGTATTAAATATAATAAAATT
Source organism: Flaveria robusta (assembly GCA_025506415.1). Taxonomy (NCBI): domain Eukaryota; kingdom Viridiplantae; phylum Streptophyta; class Magnoliopsida; order Asterales; family Asteraceae; genus Flaveria; species Flaveria robusta. The sequence continues at coordinate 5,960,098 of CM046461.1, forward strand.
TTGTTAATTATAAAATAATATTTAAAGATGAGATACAATTAAAATTACATATGAGTAAGTATTATAAGTAATAAATAATGATATCAATTTTTTAATTTTTTTTCGTATTTTCAAAAAATAAATTAAACATTTTGTTTCAAAACAAACTGTTTAAAATAAATATCAATTTTAAAAGTATCCTTACTATAAATCCTAATTTTAATTATCTTTGTTTATACAATTTTTATTTTTTAAATACATCAATTTTAAAATATTTTAGGTTAAAGTATGATGTTTTAGGTTGATTTGAGACTTACTTATGTTAGTGGACTTATTTCAAACATGCTCATACAATTTTTACTGGAACTTAACCTGAAAACGAGGCTTTTGAAGCAAGCCAACAAGACTGCGTTGGGTTGCGTTTGAGGGCTTAGGCGCACACCTTGTATGTCTTTCAAGGAAGCCCTACTTAAGGTAACCGGCTTGTGGGTTTAATATTATAAAATCTAATCTAATTTACATTCCATACAATAGGCTTTTGACAACATAGTTCCAACATTTTCATGGTATATAAACCAATAAAAACAAATTATGTTTACAATATGTATTCCTTTGTTAGGTGTTTCATAGTTGTTCATGATTTCTCCCTTCAAGCACAATAGTAAAATGTATGTTCATACTTTCTAGGTGAGGAGATGGAGATAGCATTAATGATGTTTGGTATGAACGACTAGAAACTACTTAAGAAGTAAAAGCAATGCTTAAAAAGATGTCGTAGACTACACGATTCATAAATTTGGTTTTTTATTTGCTCGGTATTATGATTTTGATGTCACCATTGTAGATAACTTCTAATGTACATGTGATTAGAGTGATTTAAGTTTTGGATATACTACTTATATAGTTATATCGTTGTATATTGTTTTATTCATACAATCATATCATATTTTGTTGCATGCAAATAAAATCATTATTTTTTTGTTATATGTTCGTATATGTTTTTTTTTTCATGCAAATGTGCATTTGGGTGGATAATTTGTTTTCTTATTCATTACACATGTGTATGTAGCTGGAATATATGTTATGGGTACCGTCAAAAAAATGCTAGAAAATGTGTTATCCAAAAACCATTGAAAGTGATAGGATGGGTCAATGTCTTGTTGGTTTAATGATGTGGAGAAAGTAGGGAAGAGAGATATGTAGTAGTAAAATACTTATACTACTCGTCAACTAAATCACAAATGTGTCATTTACATTCTACATTAATAGATATATCTATTAAAGTAACTTTTATGGATCTCTACATAATTATGATGCTTAACTCAACGATTTTACATATAGAAATTAATATTTTCTCGTACAAATTGTTATAAGAAAATGTATAATTAAGATGTTAAAAAGACATTCTCTTTTTATATACAAAAAGTGGGTGTTGTAATATACTTCCGGTTGGTTTTATTATTATCCATATGTTTGTTTACTTGAGGGTGGTATTTTGTTGCTAAAATTTGAAAAGTAAAATATTAGAGACTAGTATAACCGCGTGTATTACACGGGTTAAATAAGAAAAAAATACTAAATGTTTATTAAAGAAAAGTTAGGAACTGTAAAACGTTAAATATAAAAGTATTTTGATTAGCTGATAAAACACTTTTAATATTTTTAAAACTTTCGTTTTAATAAATTATTGTTTTGAAAAAAATTTATTTTGTTTATCAATATCTCACTCTTTAAAAACTATGGGCTTGTTTTGTAAAAAATATTTTTATGTAAAACTTTTATTTTTTTAAAAAGATTGATTTTAAAATATTTTATAATTTAAAAAGGTTTCGCTGTTTTAGAAAAAAAATCATAGTTTTAGACAAATTTGATTTTAAAAAAGTATATTTTTAATCAAAATACTTAGTTTTTATTTAAGAAAAAAATGTTTTTTTAAAAAGCTAATGATTAAAAAGGATATGGATTTATAATATAGAAAGAGAAAGAGAAAAAATTAAGAATTAGTTATTTGACCTTTTTAAAATGAAATAAACAGTCTTGGCGGAAAAACTAAGATGAGAAGGCTTGTGGTAATGACACGTGGCACAACATGTAAAACATTATTAGATTAGATTAGATATTTAGATGGGAGTGAGAAGTTCAAGAACAAAAGGTGTTCAATTGGTGAAAGTCGAAGTATAATAAGTCAAGGCCAATAAGTGAAATGTGTGGGGGTGTGTTTGAATCACATCATTCTTTGAAGAAACTAGAATTTTTCAAAACAATTGGAATTCAAAGAAAGTGTATTTACTACTAAATTTTTATCAAAAGATTTGAAAAAAACTAAATTACCCTCATATTTAACACGGGTTTAACGATTTTAATGTAGTGGATGAAAATGATAACATTTGTTAAACTAAATTGACTAAAATATCAAAAATAAAATTTTAAATTAAAATGACAAATTCAACAAAACGTCAAATACAAAAATAACATTTTACTCTTTATTATTATATATAATGATGAAAAGTTAATTGAATAATATATTGTGTTCTATTTAAAATATTATAATATAAACATACATACAAATTTGTAGAGTTCACAAAACTTGGTCAAGAAGCAAGAACTTGAGGTTGGCGAAAACTTTGTCAAGATGGTGGGATTTGCGAGAACTTTGAAGATGATGCCAGTGTGATGCGAAAAATATGTTGTATTCGAGAACTTTCCTATGTGCGAGAAATTCAACTGTTTTGTATAAATATGTAGTTTATATGTGTTTTTTGTATGCTTGTTCATATTGTCTTTTTCATTTTCACTATAACACGTAGGTTTATAAATGATAAAGAGAAGTTTTATTTATTTGCGCGTGTTTATGTTATTTTGATACATATTGATTAGATTCATCATGGTTTGATCATGATAGCATTAATTCACATTAATTCTGCCTAAGTGAGTTTATAATTGATCCTAATTGATTGAATTAGAGAGAATTCCTGATCCTTCACCAAAAAAATCAATTAAAATATTTAATAATAAACAAATCGAGCTTGAGCTCAAAAAATTACAAGTGAGTCGTGCTCAAGCTTTATAAATAAAGTTTTACACAACCCAAGCTTGAGTTTTTATAAATTAACTCATGGGCTAGTGATTATATAACATTTTATGATTCAATTTTTGTGTTTTTAGCTTTAAACTCATGAAATATAGTTACTTTAAGCTGCTGTTGTGTTTGTAGATTAAACACGAAGAACGCCTAATTATGGAGGTTTTGGTGCTTACAATTAAGGTCGATAAATCAAGAATCGTAAAAACAACAATTTTGCAGCTGGCCTGGGAGCCAGTGACACAAATGGTGGAGCCACTGATACTGTTGCGTCAGTCGGTTATGTATGTTGCATCGTTTGTTAGAGAATGTTGACTTTTAGCTACACCTAGATGCCACTATTGCTAAGAGTTAAGTTTTGTTTAGAATTTTGCTATTTTCAACGATATAAAAGGAAGAAACCCTACATTTGCAAGGGGATATTATTTTTTGGAGTTAGAGGATGGTTTTAGGCATTAAGGAAAGACAGATTCATCATTCCACAATTCCAATTACCATCTGTATGCATGGAATAAAAAACTGAAGATCATATCATTGTCATGCCCAGCTAAATCACTCGTGACCCACTATGAGTTTAGGGTTTATGTTAATGAATGTCTTCACCAATGGTTATTTGTGTTTTTGGATTTGGAACTTGTACGATCATTCGATTTGATGATAGTTAAGGTTTTAATTATTTGAATTCTATTTGGATACAAAAATCATATTTTTGTTGATTCAGTTAGTAATCCATAAATCATTGGTTAGATGATCATTAATAATTGGATGTTGGTTGTTTCATATTAATTGAATTGATTTTTGTTTAGATAACATCTTAGCTAGTATCTTCATTATTTCTTATCATTAAGCAACAGAGCGAGATTTTTGGTTTGCTTGAATCTATTTGATTATGTTTGGATATAGTTATGTCTATATAACTAGTAATTCATTTGGTTATATGTTGACTTCACAATCTAGACCTAACTTTCCTAATATTGATTTCAACTCACTTTAATTATAACTCTGTTTTGTTTAAGTTTCCAAATAGTACTAGTTGACACAATTTAACTCTTTCAATAGTCAAGTGGCACTAGGTTATTAAGGTTAGTTAATTAATCAATTCAACGATATCCTAACCACAAACTATTCGTAGTTTAACATCTTAATTATCCTAACTGTTTAAGGTAAATAAAAACAAAATTTTATCTTCTTATTTAATCGGGACTTGAGACCGAGCATTAGCATGTTAAGCATAAGTTTAGAAGAACTTGTTCGTTTGCACCCATTCTCTCGTAGTATCTAACTCTCTTCACGTAATATGTGATTAGTTCAACTTCAATTTCTTTATTTGAAGAATTCGTGCAAACTGAATTAGGGCTTGGTATGTGGATTTTAATATGTTCTTCAGTCTTCACATATTGTTTGTTTTTGGTTTATATGTTGTCATTAAAATTGGAAATGATAATACTTTATAGTTTCTTCTTAGCTTTAAAATTTTATTTGATTAGAATTATGTAAATAACATCATTTATATGGATTCAGCTTATATTTACAATTAAAATAATATATACAAGAGTGGTGGTTTAGTATGAAGTCAAAAATGGCGTGAAGTACATGAAGTTATATCGCACTAATTTTAGTAAATTCGTGTATTACACGAATTGAATAAATAAAGTATTTAATAAATTATAACTTTACTATTTATTAAACAATATTCTAAGATAAGATACAATTGAAATCTTTTTTATTATAAATAAAATAGAAATATTGTTTCAAAACAAACTTTTTAAAAGAATGTCATTTTTAATAACTTTTTATTATAACTCCTAATTTTAATTATTTTTTGTTTATAAAAATTTTACTTTTAAAAAAACTAATTTTAAAATATTTTGTATTTTTTAAAAAGTTGATGAGTTAGAAAATTTCTTCTTTCATAAAACATTGTTTCTTTAAAAATAACATTAGTAAAAAAACATCTTTCTTAATTTATTAAGACTATTTTAATCAAAACAAGAATGAAATAATATTATTAATTAGTAATTAATGTAATTATTTAATAGAAAAAAGAAGCGGGAAAATTTGGTGAGTAGGAATCTAGTGTTGCCACATATCTATTTAGTTTCTTTTTTATTAGCATATAAAGATGCCGGTATGTGTGTGTGTGTGTATAGAATAGGGTTCAAATGAAAACCAAAAAATTTTTAAAAATCAATAAACCAAATCCCCATTTTTGATGTATTAAGATCAATACCTCATATTTTTTTAAATGAAAAAAATAGAATATTATAATCTTGTAGGACCATGTGTAGAAAAAGTTAAAAAAATATAAATCATTGATTTTAATAAATCAAATCTCCGGTTTTCATAATTTTACTGGTTTTCATTTGAACACAGCCCTATATATATGTAGGGTAAGGTTCAAATGAGAACCATGTATTATTGGGAGAACTTACGAAAACCTATCAGGATCAATCACAAATATTATTTTTTTGTTGTAATAACATTATTGGACATATACAAGATTATAATATTTTATGCATATGTGTAAATTTATAAGTGTAAAAGAGTTTACATTGGTGTAAGTTTTTACTTACAACTTCAAATATATGTGTTTTTTCGCAAAACTTACACCAATATAAACTTTTTTAAACTTGCGAATTAATAAATATACATAAAAGATCATAATCTTCTATGTGATATAATGTTATTTAAATAAAAATAATAATGATATTCATTGATTTAGATGGGTTTTTGCAAGTTATCGCAATAAAAGAATTTCTCATTTGAACCTTTCTATATATATATATATATAGGGATAGGATCTTTTCAGAACTTATATTTTTCTTGAGAACTGCGAGAACTTATCACAACCATTAGATCATTTGATCAATGGCTTATACAAAACGTGACATTATGGTAATAATCTTTAAATTTAATACTAGTTAATTAGAGTAAAAAGGGTATTTAGGGAATTCAAAAAATTGAAAAATTAAAACAATCATATTGTTGATATGAATACATTTGGAAAAATATAATAAATTAGTTCCTAATTTCTCTCCATATCTCTCTCTAAATTTGAAATTATCACCAATCTCAAAATAATTCACCTTCTGTGTTTCAGTTTCAATATAAGTTTATTGTTTCTGCCTCAATTGTTCTTCATCATGATTTTTATGTTATTTATAATGGTTTTTGAGAGTTGATGGTGGTAGACGGTGATCTTTGAAGGAAGACAAACAAAGCAAAAGTGATGATATGGCACATGCAATTGATTATATGGGTATTGTTGATGCTTGACAATAATGTGCAAAATAAGAATTACTTCGTTAGTTTTTTTTTTCTTTTATAAATTGTCTTGGTTTCATATTTTTTAATTATCAGAAATAATTCTTTGAGTATTTTTCATTTTTAACATACAATTGAGAAATTTGATTTCATGAAATAATTCTTTGAATATTATATATATTTAACATACAGGTGAGAATTCAACGATCCTGATCAATGTCAAGTTGAAGGCTAACATATTCAATCTGGTCCATATCTCTGATTTTTTGTAAACAAAATTCTAGTTCATATTTATGTTTTGATATTTTTTTTGTTTTTTTATACTTAAACTCATGAATGGCATACACATGAATGATGATGATTTTGAGCTTAAAGATGGTAAACATCTACAAATTAGTATTTTATGTTTTATTAATTATGCTTTAACAGATTAACCCTTAAGTTTTAGATTTTGGTCATGTAACTATTTTGTAGCTATCGAGTTTCTTTTACCTTTTCATGTGTAAATTAATCTTAAAGTTATATTTGATTTGCTTGTTTGTTATTAGAATTTTATATTTCAACCAACACATGTGTGTTGCAAAAAGTATCTATAACATAAAAACTCGAAATACGTAAAAACTCGAAAATATGTATTATGTTTCAACCAACACATCTAATTCTACGCGAAATAATTTTCATTGAAAACTATAAATTTATACATATGTAAAACGTTAATTTCATGTATATGTAAAACATTAATTTACGTATATGTAAAAATGAACAATTTAAAAGATGTATTTTTGTATACATATGTAAATAGACTATCATTTTAAAGATTTACATATATGTAAATAAGGTGTGATTTGAAAATAATTAACTAATATAAAAGTTAAATATATATAATTTGTTATTACTTAGAAAAATGTATAACTAAAACGAATATTTATGTATATTTAAATCAACATTATTTTTGAAAAATTGTTTTACACATGCAAATAGTTATTCTAATTATTTACATAAAAGTATTAACTTTCATATTTAATGTCATTTTTAATGTTTAACGTATTTGTTAAACATAATAGTTTTAATATATAAGATCTAAATGTAAAAACATAAAAATTAAATTAAAAATAAGAGATGAGAGAGAAAAGATAAATAAATTTGTTATTTAATTTAAGAGAGAAAATTTTATAGTTTACAATTATACCCTTTTTTATTTAATTTTAAATTTTAAGATTAAAAAATAATGAATGGTTAAGATTGGTTCTGCAAGTTCTGAAAATAAATGAAGTTCTGCAAAGAACCTGACCCTATACACACACACACACACACACACACACATAAGGTCTGTTCAAATGAAAAACAAGTGAAATTTTGTAAACACACAACTATATATATACTAACACACAACTATATATACTTACGTAAAATTATATGCACAAAAAATAAACGTTTTTTAAATATAACAATATTATACTCAAACTAAAGTTAACAATATGTTTAATTTTATGATATATATTTTAATTAATGTATTTAATAGTTGTTTACGTTTAAATAAAGAGTGAGACTTAATTAAAAGTCAAAAACATTATTTTTTTTCTCTTTGTTGCATTTCTGTCATAATAAATTAATAATGCTTGTGTGATCACGAAGTTGTCGATGCCATTGACCAATCTGATCAGATGTTCAAATTTATTTCACACATTATCATGGAAATACACTACTTAGGGTGAAAGGAGTGTCATCAGAATCAGCTCACGTATTCGACGGGTAGACGGGCCGTGTAACACCGCCGCCAACCCATCGGGCTAAAGGAGATGGAGGTTGGTTGGTTTCACCAACGCGTTCAAAGCAACACCCAATATAGCCGATGAATTGCATTTTTTTAACAATGGTTTAAAAAAATAGCGCTCCAGTACAAAATTGAGTTCAAATAATTATTTTTAGGTTGAAAGATGACATACACTCATTGATGGAGTCGGGTGGATTCAACGCTATATTGATTTTGCTTTTAGTGGAGGCTTCTCGTTATTAAAAATAGAATACAAGAACGGATTGTAGTTTATCTACTATTATTAGTATGTTGGTTGACCTAAACAACATACATTAAGGATCAGATCATCTAATCCTTTAAATGTTTTTGTCTTTTTATCTTGTATGTTTCATTAATTATTATTTAGTTTTTTATTTAACTAGAGCATATTCATAATAAACTAAAATTATACAAAAAGTTGTCGATATCAAATACATAAGCCTTCTAATCTTAAACAAATTATGAAAATTGGACTTTGAAGTTATTTTTCTGATAATTTATCTTTTTTTTATTGTTGTAATAATAATAACTTCTTTTAGTTTAGATGTAATTGTACCACATAGGTTGAAAACTACGATTACAAAAACTTAAATTCACTAACGACTAACTAAATGATGTTCTAGGAGTAGACGAAGTCGCCATTCTAGCACCTAGGTCATCATCGACAAAGGTTGAGGTGGTGGATGATGATGTAATAAGTAAGATTATATATGTTGAGATATTAATTGGTATCAGGTAAGTTATATGGAGTACGTTGAAGATATATATTAATATACGTGCTGTTGTAGAAAGTGCTTTTAAAGCGTGAGGTTAAGAAGGATCTACAATGAGAGTCGTGTATTTTAAGGCAAGGGTTGCACCCTTTAAATTTCATATGATTTTAGACGCACTATTTTAATTGGTTTAACACACCATTGTAATCACACAGTTCATTTATAAATCAAACCAAGAAAAATAGCACAATTGTAGGGGGTCGGGTGTATTGTTGTAATCATAAATTTTATTCATACACCAGACAATAAGAATTAAATGAATTGTTATAATAAATAAATTATTATAGTTTATACATAACACTATAATCAAGAGTGCCTCAACAATTAATAAATTGTATTATACTTCTAAAAACGCATGTAATTGTATTATACTCAACTTAAATAGATTAAACCGACGGCTTTATGATATAATGTTTATAAACAAATTAAAATTAATTAGATACAAATTATTTAAGATTAAAGATTTAATGAAACTAGATATAAATATCAATATTTAACCTTTGATTAATTGTTATATTGTCATGATTAGTCTTTAACAATTAAATTGGTGTAATTTGTAGTTTACTCTTTCCTAACACGCTCAATGCTACCCCCACCCCCTACCTTTATTTGTTTTTTCTCCCTTAAAAAAAACAAATAATTGAAGTATAAACCATAATATTCGAACCAATCTTTATAAACCAAAATTTAATATTCACTTTCCTTAGATGTGTGTAAATAACTGTATTAACATAAGCTAACCAACATTAACACTAACTTTTATTTTATTTAAATAATATAGTTATATGATAGAAAACTATTTTATGAACTTTCACGAATAACATACTAGTTTTAGCTTATTATCTTTTATAAATTAAAAAGGATTGTTAAATTTTATTCAATCCAACAAACATCTAAAATTTTTACCTGAAAGTAGTTTGAATCCACTTATATTCAAAATCGATAGTTAACCAAAGTTTAAACAAACCGTTTATAATTAAATTGACCAGTTACTATAGTTCGATTTTAGCCCATTAACAAACAAAATCGACCCATATATGCTCTCTCCCCTATATATAAAGCTTGTTACATCACTTCTATACCAAACATTAACTTACCTCCAATATAATAAAATTAGATCATCTAATCATTTATTATTTTGTCTTTTATTTTGCATCCGCATGCATGCTTAACTATATAATATTTTACTTGCTCTTCCTAAGACACGTCATAAATTTTATATGAACACTAACATAATGATATTACTCGTAGGTTTTGTTCAAAAGATAATAATAATATAATTAGACGTTGAATCTACCAATTATACGCAATCATTGCCATTGCTATGATTTAAAATTTTATTTTAAGTTATAGTTTCCAAAACAAAAATGTCCAAGTATACACGACACACATTAGCACAATTCGCCTTGGTAAAATAAAATTACCATGTGATTATTATATACACATAGTCTCCTTTATTTTGTGATAACATTAATTTCTTTAGGTTTGTAATTATAGTTAATCATAAAAAGAAAACCACAACGAGGCAAGAAAATGATGTGAAATTATATATAATTAACACTATTACTATTACAGAAAAATGAGAAATATTAAAAATCTTCAAAGAAAACATTGTTACATTGTGGCCTTGTGGGTAGGTTATACGTCAAAACATGTATAGTTTTGATGTAGTGGTCGACTTACGATAATCAGATTTAATTAAGATAGGTATTTAAAGGGTTTGGCTGTACAAATCATACGTCAAGATTTATCAAGTTTGTTTCATGTAAAATCATCAGGTTGACCAATGTCCAGGGCCGGTCCTGAGGATTTTAATGTTCTGGACGAGCCGGGAAAAAAGACCCATGAGACCTAACGACTTAAATTGTATAAACTAATTTTTTTTAAATGAAAACAAACATTTTAACAATAAACATAACAATATCATAGTATTATAATGACTTGCCGTAATTGTTAACCAATAACTCGTGAAGCTCTCCTAACATTCCTGATAGCAAATTGGTTTATAACATATTTGTTTATAATCTCTAATATTTCGCTTTCAATAGCTATCATCGCCAATCCGCTAGCTTTGAATAAAACAAAATTTGTGGGTTACCCTATAAATTACTTTGTGGATTTTAATTATAATATTTAAATATTTTAGTGGGCTATTAGTTGAGTAATTGAGTTAAAAAAATGGGTTAAAAAAAATTATATTTGGTTTAAAATATAATTGGGTTTAGTTTTTAATTGTAGTATATTTTATAATTATATATATTATATGATAAAATTTTAAAAAATTTTGTGCCCCCTGAGCGAGTGGACCCTGGACGGGAGTCCATCCCGCACCTCCTCAGGGCCGGCCATGCCAATGTCTAACGAGTTGTAACCGGTGGTGATGATATGAGTATAATTAACATTGTTACGAATATATGAAATATTTAATTAAATTTAAATTTTTTTATGTTTAACATATAATAATAAAAGATTAACGTTTTCAAATGGGTCCTACTATAGAGACACCCGCCCAGATAAATCGACACCCCCCTATACGCCGCGTATGTGTCCATACGCGGCGTATAGGGTCGAATACACTGAAAACGAGGAAAATTCAGGGGGGCTGTCAGAGAGCTATACGCCCCATATAGCCCTATACGACCCCCCTATACGACACATATAGGGCTATACGACGCGTATAGCGAATTTCGATACTGACTACGAGGAAAAATTCAGGGGGCTGTCAGATGGCTATACGACACATATAGCCTTATACGACCCCCCGCCCACCTATACGACACGTATAGAAATTTTAGGGTGTTGATTTAAAATCATGGGATGTATATTTAACACATCCCTTTCAAATGGTACTAAACATAATGATTGTATAAACGGGACAAAGTTGTTGGCTCCTCCTATCCTTCATCATTCTTAATCATTCTACTTTCCAATTTCACTTGTTTACCCATTTATTAATAATATATCTCCTCTACCATGTTCCCCACATTTATTGTTGTTTTTGCCTCTTGTTTTATGCACAATTTCTTTTTGTTAATCTTAATATATTGGTATAATATGCAAAATCATTATGATATATTATTGCAACACAATAGCTTTTACATCATAACAGTACCTTAAAATTTTTTAAAAATCAAATAAACTTATATAACAAAGATAAAATTAACAATTTGAACTGAATCAACCTATTTTACATTATCTTCATGATAACCTACCCGACGCTACTCCACTAACAACACTCGTTTTCTCTACTTGGTGCTCCCACAGATCGTGACACCTTTCTCCGCTCCCACAAACTATGACACCTTTCTCCTCCTACAAAGACCGCGACACATTTCTCCTCCTCCCATAGAGACCGCCTACGAAGACAGATCATAAAATTTCTCTTTTAGTCACGTCTACAAGTGGATACCTTTCTTTTTAACTTTTAACATCCGTCCAAGGTGAAATCCCTAGTTACAAATGCTTTAAAAGGATTATAAACTTAAGCCGAAATATCATTTTAAAAGGATTGCATATAAATAAGATTTAGGGGGCGTTTGGTTGGAAGGAATGGAATGGAATGAAATGAAATTGAGAAACTAGTATAATTTTCAAGTAAAATTGTGTTTGAGTCAGCAATTAAAAGTAAACTCAAGGGAATGTTTCACCTCAAATTCCCTTGGTTGTGGGATTTCAAAATCCTTCCACCTAGAGAGGGAATTTGAAATCCCACAACCAAGAAAATTTAAGGTGAAACATTCCCTTGGGTTTTACATTTCATTACCCACTTAAACATAATTTTGCTTGAAAATTATACTAATTTCTCAATTTCATTCCATTCCTTACAACCAAACGCCCCCTTAAACTACCCCCCCCTAAAAAAAATTGATTTCTCCCCCGCCCCCCTACGAGAAAATTCAAGCTCCGCCACTGTATTCATGCAACCATATAACTTACCCGGTGTACTCGGCATGAGTGGTGGGCGTGAATGCCACACTTACACTAACACACACACCACACCTTTATACGTGAGTAGTGACCGTGAGAGTCGCACATGAGTGAACTCAGAGGTGTGAGTTTAACATGGGCAACAATTAACTAATTTCCAACCAATCAAAATTAGACAACAATTGATTTAACTTTTTATATTTACCTTTTTAAATTTCAACTCACAACTCATTTTCATTAGGTATATCACTTTTTAAACCCGCGAACTAGTGGTCTAGTGGTATGATTTTTGTCGCCCACTAGAAAGATATGAATTCAAATATTTACAAATGTAATGTTACGTGAAATTTCACGGTGAAAAATATTGTTAAAAATAAGATATATCACTCCTTAATAAGTGACTATTTTTTTCCTTAACCACAAAACAGTTGTATATTTTTAAACATAAATTAGCAAGACACTAGAGCAAAGAGTACACAAAACATATAAAAAAATTAAAATTACAACATTCTTTTTATTGTAAGCTTCTCTGTTTTTTTTTTTACCCACTTAGAGCATTCACAACCCATCCCCCATCTTTATCCATATAATTACACTAAAAATTATTATTTTTTCTCTCTACTTTTCAACTTTATCATTACTTTTTCTCTTTTCTTCACTCACAACCACTTAAAATATATTAAAAACATTATAGGGTTTTGAACAGTATTTTCTAAAAATACAGATTGAACAGTAAATTTCTCATATCCTTTACTCACAACCACTTATAACCAGATCATATAATATAAGAAATACACTCACATAAATTTAAAGAACGGGTCGTGAATGCTCTCAGGTAACAAAACTCATCATTCATACACGTCACGTATTCCCATAATCTAATATAATTACACCCAGCATAGTAAATAACTCGTGAGAGTATCTATATACTTGCATCTTTCAATCATACTTTTTATAAGATAAAAAAATGTCACATCTAAATTACTAAACAACCATATAAACAAGATGTGGCCTCCTTACTTTTTTGGAAGGTTCAAAAGTGTATATATCTAAAAAGATACATAAATCTAGAAAAAGGTACAATTTTTAATGTCTATTTAGGTAATTTAGGTAACTAGGTAAAAAGGATAAAACAATTACTACTTTATATTAAAATATTACCTACAAAATAGAAATCACTTCAAGAATCTATTACTAATACAATTTTTACTTAGTTAATATTACTAGTGTGAAATAAATAGAGTCTAAAAGTTTTTCTAGCCCCCGTCACAAAAACCAACTATCTTTTATTTTATGATGATATATAAACCTGTGTCTCGAAAACCAATGAGATGTTTAGACTCTCATGCAACACGACTCTATACCAACTTTTATTGAAGAACCACCGATCACAGTTGGTGATAGTCGAATAAGTTTACAAGTTCTTAGATCATTTTCATCAGTAAGCTTCACAGTTTCACAACACGAGCTTTATACGCTGCCTTTAATGTCTTGTCCAACCTCATTTGCAGAGATGGAGTTTAGCCCTCTCTTGTCGTCACTTCCCAACAATATTTACTGGCTTGAGCATTAAAGATCCCCTTCCGTAAAAGATAATAATTATAATAAGAGTAAAATGTTATTTTCGTCCCTGACGTTTTGTTGAATTTGCCATTTCAGTCCAGAAACTTTTTTTTTTGCCGTTTCAGTCACTGTAGTTTACCAAATTTTGCCATTTTCATCCACTCCACTAACACCGTTACAACTTCGTTAAAACTCTGTTAAATATGAGGGTATTTTAGTCTTTTTGAGCACCCTAATTATCCAATTGAAACAAATTAATCAATTAATATTCAAAATTAAAAAACACATGAAACGACTAGTGAGACCAGCCGCTTCGATTTAAAAGTTTCGATTAACTCTAACCCATGTTTTTCGATTGAGGTTTGCCGTGAGATTTCAATTAATCTTCACGTTTTGTTCGAATGTGTACTGTTATTTGATTGAGGTCTGTTGTAGGATTGAGGTCTGTTGTAGGATTGAGGTTTGTTGTTGATATTTTTTATTTGATTGAGGCCTTTGATTGAGGTCTTTGAACGTGATAGTAACAGACCTCAATAAAACAAAAAGTGACAACATTAGACCTCAATCGAACAACAGTACACGTTCAAACAAAACGTGAAGATTAATTGAAATCTCACAGCAGACCTTAATCGAATAACGTGTGTTAGAATTAATCGAAACGATCGGTCTCACAAGTCACTTCATGTGTTTTGTTAGTTTTAATTGAATATTAATTGATTAATTTATATTAATTAGATAATTAAGGTGTTGAAAAAGACTAAAATACCCCGTATTTAACGGAGTTTTAACGGAGTTAGTGGAATGGATGAAAATGACAATATTTAGTAAACTACAGTGACTGAAATGATAAAAAAAAAATTTGAATTGAAATGATAATTTCAACAAAAAGTTAGGGACGAAAATAACACTTTATTCTTATAATAATATTATTATTAAAACCTTGAAAATCCCAATAATATTAATTCCATGTATTTCACAAATAATTCCTACACAGAGAGCAATGCGTGCTCATCACCCTCGCCCCAATGCACCATTATTCTATTCTATTCAATTCAATTCAATTCATCCTCTCTCTCTCTTTCTGCTACACATTTTCATCTTCAACAATTACCCCCAAAATCCCTCATGATTCCATACACCAACTCTGTATTTATGATTGATCAACACCCCTTTGTGGGTTCCTCCTACATTTGTCGCTTTTCGTCATCCCCTTTACCCTAATTACAGGGCTTCTCTCCTCTCATTAATGGCACTTCTTCAATTTCCAACCTCTGTTTCTTAATCATCATCATCTCACGTTAACACCTCCTCTGATCCCACCTGTTTTCGATACAATTTCTGGGTTCTAACACTCTGAATTGCAGTTAATGGTCGTTAATGTTCTTCATCATTAACTGTCGGTGACTGAGCTAATTCATCTTCTTCATTCGTCTGATAAAAGATGCTGAGAGTTAACTGTGATTCTACTCCACCTATTTCGCCGTCGCCTTCGCCCCTTTCTTCCCGCCACTCTAGCTTTCAAGGGTATACTTTGGTTTTTGATTTCAGATTGATTTGAAATTGTTCGTTTGTGGGTTTTTGCTAAAATTGATAGTTCGTTGAAACTCTTTTAGCTTTTGTTTGTTGATTGATTTTGTTGTTTGGTGGTTTCTGCAGGTGTTTATGGAATAATGGGCTGATTAGCAAAGATGATCATGGTGTAGTAGATATGACACCAAGAGCTTCATATAAGTTCACTCCTGTTAGTATTCTCTACATGAAACAGAGTGTTGTCTTATTATATGTTTCAGTGGTTTCTTCATCTTATGGTTGTTTTGATTTGAGCTTATTGCTTTTTTCTAAAGTTCTAACTTGATGAACCTAGTGACCTCTATTTCACAAGATTAAGAAAACAGTCAATCACACATGAATTTGTTGAAGATTTGTCTTTTTTAGGAAAGGTTGTTTCCTAAATGATAAAGGACCATTCAACAATTGACAAAATAAGGGATATTTGTGGATCTACATCAACATCACTAGTTCTTTGTGATGATGACAATGGGAGCAAATTAGATGTAACTTGAAATCATTCCAAAATGAAGATGTTCTTGAGATGCCCTAAAATCCCAAATAAGATGCAGTTTTTAATTTGACCATTTTGTGGTTTCATATGACAAATTTTAGGGTTCTTGTTGCATTATTTTCGTACCGCTGTCCATAAGGATTATTCATATATGTTTTGCTTCATGCTTATAAGAAGTAGCTTTGGTTTCTTTGGTTATGTTTCCAAATTTGGTTGTTGAATTAACAATGAGTTTTCTTGAGTTTTAATGGTGAAATGTGAAAGTTGCAAGCTTAAGAAATACAACTTGTTATCAGTACATTGAAAGATTAAGTTATGTTTTGACACAGGATGCAAAATTGGGGAAGATATTTCTTGATCAATCCTCGGTTTGGTCAGAGTCAGAGATGACACCATGTTCTAGTTCATTTTCTTCCAATGCTTCAAATGGCACACCGAATTCAAAGGTTAATTCCTCAAAATTGTAATATATTCATCATAAGTAGCTATCTAAAACAATTTGTGAACCTAAAAATCAATTTTCTGATCATTCTTTTTGTGGTGATTTGGGTACAGTCATCAATGGAATTGGTGAAAGAAATCACTTCTCTTGAAACGGAAATACTTCATTTGGAACGGTATCTGCTTTCACTGTACCGCACAGCTTTTCAGCAGCATGTTCATGGCGTACAAATCAAAAAATCCCCTTCAGAACATAAGATAGAATCACAATTACAAACAGTTGCTGATCAGTCAATCTTCAAAGTCAACTCTGATGCTTGGTTAAGTGGATATCATGGTCAACTTTCAGCTCTGCGTGAAGGATTTGCGGGTTTAAATAACCAAATTAAACCTGCTGACCCGAATTCATCATCTAGAAAAGTAAGTCTTGCACTAATCAATAGAATTTGCAGTTTGATCAATTTACTTGTATAACCTGTTCAATTGACGTTATGTTGTATCACTAACGGTTCACATGTGTAGGATTATAAAAAAAAAAAGTTAGCTAAAAGAGTACCATATTTATTTTTAGTGCATAAAACCTCCTAAATTGTCTAATGCAATTATAAA
The DNA here is from genome assembly GCA_025506415.1 of Flaveria robusta. Classification (NCBI taxonomy): domain Eukaryota; kingdom Viridiplantae; phylum Streptophyta; class Magnoliopsida; order Asterales; family Asteraceae; genus Flaveria; species Flaveria robusta. Next base: position 5,977,593 of record CM046461.1, read on the forward strand.
TTTTTGTAACCATATGTGACACGATTATTATGCCATCTATACTAACACGACCATTTTATGTGTATGATGAGTAATTTCAGGAGAGAAAAACTGCTCGTTGTAGTCTTGGGGATCACCTTGGAACCTCTTGTACTGATAACGCGCTTCTTGATGGGCCTGATAGACTTTCTGAAGACATAATTAGATGCATCTCTTTGATCTACTGCAAGCTTGGGGACCAAAATCAAGCTCAATCTGAACCGTTGGTTTCTTCTGCTTCATCTTTTTCTTCATCGGGTACAAATTGTACCCGAAATCTTTCTGATACATGGAGTCCTTATTGCAGTGATGAAACTACATGGGACAGTAAACATGAGAACGTAAAAGAGGAAAGACTCCCGTATGCTGACATAATTGAGGTTTTGAAAATAAATGTGGATGATGATGGTTTTAATTATGCTTCAAGTATGCTAAAAAAATACAGGTAGTTAAATAAACTTCAATGCTTTTGATCCTTTCTTCTTCTTGTTACCTTTTTCTTGTTCTAACTTTTCAAATTTTAATTGATGTAGAACATTGGTAAAGAAACTTGAGAATGTTGACCCTGGGAAAATGAAGCGGGAACAAAAGCTTGCGTTTTGGATCAACATTCATAATGCTTTAGTGATGCATGTAGGTCCTTTGCTCCTTTATGTTCAGCTAAGTTTAATGCTATTTGTCAAAATGCATAAAATACCCTTCCACAGTGAAACACACTCTAAAAGGAAAGGTTCTTAGGTCGTCCTAAAAAGGGAAAAGTTGCGATTTTCTTAGAAAAAGTTGAAGTTTTTACAATGTGGCTCACATTATTAGAACCAGATTGATTTATCATTGGTTTATTATGCGCTTGTTGAAATATTGTTGTGTGCTTATTTCTTGCAGGCGTATTTAGCATATGGAACACATAACAGCACGAAAAATAATTCCATTTTAAAGGTAAAACATAAGCATTTTTTTTAGTTTTATTGCATATGTTCATAGTAATGATTCCTTAACCTGGATTAACTTTTATATTTGGGTACATATTCTTGTGTTTCAGGCAACATATAACATCAGTGGACAGTTCATTAATGCATACATTATACAGATCTCTATATTAGGAATCAAATCACACTTTAGAGCACCGGTTCGTCTCTTGTCTGTATTTGATCATCTTTAAAATGATTCATTCATTTGTTTTGACCGCTATTGTTTCGTGGTCCACAAGAGGATGAATAGAGAATGGAAGAAAAATATTAATGAATTGAATTTTTATGGAATTTCAACTAACACGGCATAAATGCAGTGGCTGCAGTCATTGTTATCTCCAGGGAGGAAGTTGAAAGTGGAGCCTAATAAACATATTTTCGCCATTGAATACCCAGAGCCACTTGTTCATTTTGCCCTTTCTTTAGGGGCATTTTCGGACCCCGCGGTATGTAGATGTTTCTAATTACACATTTTCCACATGATGATAATGTTAATAATAATAATAATCCACTTTTTGCTTCTTCTGCGGTTTCAAGTCTAGTTTGGCCTTAAGTTATGGTTATTGTTTTAAGTTATATAAGATGGCGGTATGGCAGGGTTGACGTCAGGTAGCGGGTCAATCTGTCGGGTTGGGTCGACCCGTAACACCCTTCAAATAAATAACTAGTCCATTAAACATGATTACAATATTGATCAAATATTCAGAATAAAGCAATTCATGTGTATTAAAATTACATATGGGGAAAAGTTGTTTCCCTTTCTAAGTGTTTAATCTTATTTTACTTGGTTGACCTGTTAGGGACACATCGTAACCAGTTTGCTCCATTTATAAGTAAATGGGTCGAAACTGCAACCTCTAAATTCATTTGAGTTTGGATTATTAAGTTATACTATTGTTAATTTGTTACTTTGTCTTGTTATTATTTGCGCCATCTGTTGTTAATATTAATCTTTAAACATAGGTTCGTGTCTACAACGCCAAGACCATTTTTCAGGATCTGAGGCTCGCTAAAGAAGAGTTTATACGATCAACGGTTTATGTGAACAAAGAAACAAAGATATACCTACCGAAAATCCTATACTTTTTCGCAAAAGATATGGCATTGAGTATGTCAAGCCTTTTGGATATAGTTAACGCTTGTTTATCAGAAAGTCAACAGAAGTTTATGAAAACGAGCATCAAAGGTAAACCCGAAAAATGTGTGTACTGGTTGTCCCAGAGCTGTATATTTCGATATGCGATTCATCGAGAGACAGTTGAAGGGAGACTATCTGTTTAATTTTTGAATCTGTTTGTGCATTTGTGAATCTTGAATAATTTTCTTACATATTTTTAGTAAGCTTCAGAGTGTATATACATGTTTTAAAGAACTTTGAATAGTGGATTAAGGGTTTAATTAGCTTAATTTGTTTGAACATTGCATATGCATACATTCTTTTATTCTCTTAACACTCAAAACCTTAATTAATATCATAGAAACTAACGCATTATATTACAGTAGTTTAAAAGGTATCCCCTTTATCTACCATGGCTAAGAGACCTTGAATGCTCTAGTTCATCAGATGGATCCCAATCCAAAGAAGATGACAGTATCTTAGACAGTGTCACAAACACCTCCGCCACAGGCGGGCGGTCGTTCAAGTCTGCCGCCACACATTTACTCGCGATCTCCGCCAACGAGTACGCCAGTTCCACCGGATACTCACCCCTCAGCCGACTGTCCATAAACTCACCCAACTTCTCCCTCACATTATCCCCTCCCCGAACCACCTCCTTCACCCTCTCCGCCAGCTGCACCTCCTTAACCGCCGCCACATCCTTCTCATCACCGCCAGTGTCAGGTGACCGACTGGCGGCTTCTTTCCCAGACAACAGCTCGGCTATCAAAACACCCAAAGCAAACACATCCATCTTAGGTGTGATCAACCCATTCTCGATGTACTCTGGTGGCATGTAGCCATAAGTTCCAACAACATGTCGGGTCAATTGAAGCGATCCATCGTCGTTTTCCTCCACGCTCCTCGCGAGCCCGAAATTCGTTATCTTCGCTCTCATATGCGCGTCTAACAACACATTACTGCTTTTCAAATTCTTGTGAATGTATGGTGGTGTGATGAAGTTGTGAAGGTAATTCAATGCATCAGCTATATCGTGCGCGATTTGAACCCTCTGCTTCCAGTCCAAAACAAAGTCGTATCGCGTGTTCTTCGTGTTCATCGCGCTCTTCACACTCTCGTGCAGCCAGTCGCTGAGCGAATAGTTGTCAGCAAACTCGTAAACAAGATAAGTATTCCCCTGATGCAAGCAGAATCCAGAGAGTCTAATTATGTTAGAATGATTAATCTGTTTCAGTATGTTAATCTCGCCGGAGACATCCCCTTTCATTATCTTCACCACCGCGGAATCGCCATTAAACACTCCTCTAAAAACAGAGCCTTTCACTCTGTTCTCATCGGAAAAATCTCCGGTAGCCTTTCGAAGGTCCTCATACTCGTAAATCGTCAACGATCCCACCGCGATTCGAACCCCTTCCGACGAAATCGACCACGAATTACTCTCCGGCGGGATGATCGGAAGCTGTTTCGCCGGAGGAATCTTTCGTCTTCTACAGAACCAAAACAGAGCACCGGAAATTAACACAATTACAAGAATTCCGACACCTACTCCGACGCCAGTGAAAACCCATTTGCTGGAAGACCCACCACTGCCGGTAGGACCCACCGGAATCACCGGCGGGGACGGCGGCGGGGCCGCCGGAGTTACAGAAAAGTTAACGTTCGTCGGTGGGGTTGTGAGCGGAATCAAGATCGGAGTAAAGGGGAAGATAACACTCTCCGGCGAGAGCTCATTAGCATCCAAAATCCTCTGAACATCAACCCCAAAAACCCTCGACATATAATCAAAATTATTGCCCCATGTGATGAGATACGTGAGCAAAAACCTAACTCCGGCGGCCGTCTGGTTCGACGTCGGACAAGCACACCGGACCGGCACCGTGATATTTTCTCCGACGGTGAGATTCCGGTAATTGTACGGATTCTGAGCGATCATCGCTTGACAAGTGCTCAAACCCTCAAACGTATTATTCGCAACAGAGAAGTAAGTTTCATTGGTACCCTTGAGTTCATAAGTGGCGTTGTGTTGATACCACTCGCCGGAGCACGAGCAGTTGCCGATGGGGACGACGACGGCCGTGGTGGCGGGGATGGTGGCGGAGTTGGAGGAGAAGTTGTTGATGGCGGTGATGTTATCGGCGTTGGCGTTGAGAAGTCCGGCGATGGCGGTGGGGGTGTTGTAGAGCGGCGGTTGTGATCGGAAAGTGACGTAGGAGACGCAGGAGGTGGCGCCGTTGCAGGCGTAGCCGGAGGCGGTGGTGTAGTTGTTGTTGCAGTCGAGTTGGCGGTTGTTGACGTAGGTTTGTTGAGCTTTGGAGCCATGGATGTAGATGAAGATGAAGAGGAAGAGGAAGAAGACCGTCGACGACCACCGTAACATGGTGGTATGAAATTGGTGGTGATTGAGAGATTATTTTAGGGGATTGAGGTGGAATTGTGTGAATATTTTATGAATTTGATATGGGAAAACGATTGGAGTGAATTTCGGTTGCAGAATGATAATGGAAGATTTGAAGATTCAACGCGTTTTGCAGGTTTGACTATGGCGGTCGTCTGATTGGTGGGTTGTCGTGTTGGAGACGGAGGTCAAAATGTCAAAGTGCGTAGAAGTCAACACAAATATCTTTCTACAAACTAATGATCTAGATATTTGTATCTCAATTGAATAAAACTATTGTTTTCACGACCGGATCGGACCGGCCGGTCCGACCGGGGATCGGCCACCTAGCCGGTCTGGTTCGGTGCGACTCGTTTTGGACTGGTCGAACCGGCCGGTTCGTCCCGAACCGCTGGTCGGACCGGTTTTCGTTTTTGTTTTTTTTGTTTTTTTTATTTTTTTGATTTTAATGGGTAAAAACGGGATGTTGAACCATAAATTAGTGTGTTGGATATAAAAATATAGTTAAGTTTTATATATAACAATAAAATACATATATAAATTACTTATATTTAATTATCTATATAACTATATATATAATATAGTATATATATAATTATGACGTCATCCGGTTCTTAAATCCGGTCCGACCACCAAACCAGTAAGGCGTCTGGTTCGACGTCCGATCCGGTTCTGAAAACATTGAATAAAACTTTAGAATTTAGGGTACGAGGTGGTTGACCAATTGATGGGAGAAGGTGTTGTCAAATATTGTTGCTTCTCATTCATTAAATCGTTAGCCTGTCCGAAAGTGAATATGTTTCCGAGTTCATTTAAGCAGATAAAAGAAAGAAATCGTAAGGAAATGAAGAAGGTGGATTTGGGTTACTTTATCGTCATGGACATCAATTCTGTTTAACAGATGCCTCCATGTTTGAATTTCAATGTAAAATGGGAATTCAGCAGGAGGATTCGTTATCTCCGTTTATTTTCATTCTAGCGATGGAGATGCTCACGAGTGTCATGAAAAGTGAATACAAAGAGGGTATTTTAGCACTGTGAATACAGGCTAACTATAAGCTAATACTATCTCACCTTATGTATGCGCACGATGTCATCATGGTGGGGGATTGATCCGAGCGCAGTGTTAATAATATTGCCAGGATAATGAGGAATTTCTATATGATTTCAAACCTCAAGATGAACTTACAAAAAGACCACCATCATGGGGCTTCAGGTTAACAAAACTGAGTTGGAACTTGGAAGACATGACACAGGTTGCTTCCCTAATCAAATACCTTAGTGCTTTAGTAGGGGTAAACATGGATTGTTGGTTGGGTGGCGCCTTTAATGTATACTTACCCGGTTCTATTTCGACTAGAAAAGTTCAAGAATTGCATCGTGGTGGATAGATGCAACGGCCATGGCAACCGTAATATGGTTTGGGGCTGGATGAGACAACTAATGATGCCTTATGAAGGGGGGAGCTAAGGCCATGTGGTGCGTTGTTGGTTCAAGTAATTTCAAAGAGCAACCCGCATAGATGGAAGTGGGGAAAGGATTCGGATGGGATCTTCTCTACAAAGTCAATGCATAAGCTTCTGAACCGTAGCAAATCAGTAGACTATAGGCTAATTTTCTCATGCCGATTAAGGTAAATATTTTCAGATGGCGTGCATTGATGAATAAACTCCCAGTTAATTCTATGATACGCCCGTTGTGTCTTGAAGTATAGGAGACATTGGAGCACACTTTTATCTCATGCTACATTGCTACATTGATTTGGCAAAAACTAACAATATGAAAGTTAACACATCATGACCCTAAACTCATCAAAATCTAGCACCTCATCTCCATTACCATCAAATCTTCCGATCATTTTCTTACAGTCGCTCACAATGGTCGACTTTCCCAACCGTCGCATCATCTTCCTCAAACTCTCCATGAATTATTTTGTAGAGGTAGTTATTTTTTGATGATTGGATATCTAATGAAGCAACATCAAACTTTTTGGGTCGACCAGTTAGGTCAGGATAAATATTACTCATCATTAAATTGCATGAATTGTTAACAAAGATACGATATCAAAAAAATTAAAGAAAACATTCATTTTAATAGTTGTTCTTTATGTATTTTCATCTTTTGAAACCGTTCTATTATTTTTTTTGGATTAAAACCTTTGTAAAAAAACTCTTTTTCAATGCAACAATTACAAGAATTATTCATATATTCATCTTTAATACAATTAGGCAACTCCATTTTCACATATTTAAAAAAAAAAAAATCACCTCTCTAATTTTGTCTCTAGCTTTAAGCAATTGTGCTCTTCTAAAACTAATAATATTAAGGGGCATTTGCATACCTCCCTTTTTAAATTTATAAAATTACATATTTCCCCAAAACATGCTTAAAGAGTATTGTAACTATGCATTAAAAACTTATGTTTTTGGGAAAATTTGTAAACTTTCAGGTGGAGATGAGAATATATATTGGGACATTTGCATATCCCCCCCCCCCCCCCCCCCCCTAAATTTGTGAAACAACTATGAGTTTACTCGAAAATTCGATAATACAGGGTCTACAACACCCCCCCTTACGCTAAAGAGTTGGGGTTTAATATAATTATAATATGGAGTGTGAGCTAAAAACCATTTAGTAAATGAGATTTTTAAAGAAAAATTAAAAAAATATATGTTTGACCACCAGTCTAGTTCACTAGTTCAGCCATTTCTAACAAAATCAACTAGACACGTTCTATAGCTTATTTCATTAAGATAAGTCCGGTTTGTTTCTGAAAAGTTTGAGGATCAACATAGATCAATTTAGTTTGGTTTGGTTTGGAAGGAAAATCATATTTATAATCAATCTTTCTGTTTCACCTTATTATAATTGAATCAGTTTTTATTATAACTAGTTGACTATAGTTAAACGTACCCGTAAGCTTTATTTGTAATAAAGTTATAGCCTTATAGGTAATGTCTGAATACATATGAAAAAAACTAAAAAATAAATTTAGAGAAAATTGTATAATTGGACGCTATGATTTGACCAAATTACATGATTGGTTCCCAGACTTAGAAACTTGCAAAGTTAGTCCAAATTTTTATGTGATAATTGCAAATTTAGTCCCATATTTTACAAAAATGCAAAGTTAGTCCAAAGTTTTATATGGTCGTTGCACTTTTGGTGCCCCTATAATTAAATTTAAAAGTTAGTACAAATTTTATGAAATGCATAAAAAATAAATGAATTTAATGACGGGAACCAAACATGCAATGATTACACAAAAGTTTAAACTATATTTGTAATTTTTAAAATTTAGGACCAAACATATAATTTGATTAAACCACAAAAACCATTAATGCTATTTTCTCAATAATTTATAATGTATAATTTAAAAGACAATAAATATAAAGGTGAAGTCTTGAATGGATATTGGTTCTGTTATTTTAGTTACTTATCCACGTATAACCATAAAAATGTAACATAACTCGGTTATAAGAAATAAACATTACTGAGCCATCAACCCGTTTGGTCATTTCAATAGGTTGTTCTATCAACTTTTTAAATTTTGGATTTTACACCAAGTGTTTCCGATAAATGACAAAGATAATTGGTACTTTAGTAGCTAAACAGAAGCATTAAGTTGTATAATACATGACAAACTAATAGCATTAAGCCACATAAAATAACATTAAACTCCAGTTACTATCTTTTCACAAATAGGTCACACCTCATCTCATTTGTATTACCAAATGGATATTCACCAGATACATAATAGTTACACCAAAAAAATAAATAAAAACAAGCAAAAACAACATATTAGACAACACAAGCATCCATAACTGCTTTTTTTTATAAATAAAGATAGCACATTACTACATACAGGAAACAACTATGCAATTCAATTCTCCCTTCTATTTCTGCCCTCTCTCAAACTTCTTCCTCTTCTGTAATCGATTTCTGCATCGGAATTCGATTGCCCCGTTCCCGTGTGATACTTCGTGTTTATTCTTGAACCCCCCATCTTTGAGAATATGTCTTCGTCGTCGGTCAAACAATGGTCGAAAGGCTCTCTAATATCTAAACATCAGCACGAAAAAATGTTATTAGACAAAGATCCCTGAAACTGAAAGGGAGAGTCTTTGCTTCAACTATAGTAGTCAAAGGCTCAAGAACAAAGGGCGAGCTTCAGGCTTAGGCGCATAAAAAGCGAGGGTTGTTTTAAGCAGGCACAGAAAAACGCAAGAGTTGTTTCAAACACGCGCGTATCATAAAGATGTCATTTTTAAGGGTTTTAGACATGTTTTAGGCTGGTTCGGTCTGTTTTTGGATGTTTCAAACCAATTCTAGTTGTTTCTGACATACCCTGACCGGAACCTCACCTGAGCGCCTGGATGGACGCAAGGCGGTTTTGGTGCCTTGAGTGGCGCCTGAGCACCTAGGCGCGAGCCTTTGGCGCCTGTGACTAATATGGATTCAACAACATAAATTCCCTAAAGATATACATAGCAATAATCATAATATGATAGTATTTACCTTTTGTAGCATGACATGAAGTTGGCTCACTTTTGCTAGAGTGGTCAGCCTCCACTCGGCGATTCTTTGGGCTTGGTGCTTCATTTGGGAAGAGAGTTGGAACGGTTTTGATCTCGGGCAGCTTATTGAGACCCGAGGGCATTATGGAAAAAGAGTCATCTGCGACATCAGAGATCTCAACATAATGAGGTGTGGAAACAATCTCATCAGCACTAAACCCAAATGATGCTCTATAAGCTTCCAGTTCTTCAATATCTTGTTTGCAGGCTTTACTCTGCCTGCTTTGAACACCATTTCCACCATTCGAGTAAACATCGGATTCCTTAGAGACACTTAACCGCCCACCCGAATGAGGAAACGATGATTGATCGTAATAAAATTGTGCAAATGTCTCGGGACAGAAGAAATTAGCATCTTGAGGTAACTTTGAGTCTGACCCTTTTTCTTGTGAATAATTCCATTGAGGGCTGAACTCCCGTTCGGGGAAAGATGATGACAGACCATCGCCTGATGCCCGTGAAATGGGTGATCTAAGAGTACTAGCCGGGCTTCCGGGGTATAAAGAATATGTTGCTTGAAGATCATTTGCTGACATGTCATTTGTTTTATGACCATTTTTAAGGTTTAAAGTAGACGAAAGGAACTGTGCATATGGGACATCAGGGGAGGAGGGTGTGGTCAAATGGGCTAGCTCAGGTGGTGGCGTGAGTGGAGCCGTGGATGGCTCAGTGGTGAAGGTTGAAAACACGGGTGGTGATACAAGTTGGGTCTCGTGGGCGTATGGCCCAGTGGCAAACATTGTGGATGATGGGCCTCCGGGTGAGTTTGCAGACAGGAAACAGTTTGGCGATTGGGCTGTAGATTGAAGAGCAGAGTTGGAAAAAGATGCAGGTGAAGACGGTGGAGCTAATAGCGACGGGTGAACCGCGTTATTCGGGTTGGTTAGCCCGACAGCTTGAGGCCCGTTTTGTTGGTTAGCTGTTACATGAGACTCTGGCATACGCGATGCGGGTACAACCCGCTTCCCACCCTTTTGTAACCCGAAACATGATAAACCACTTAAACAACCACCCCATCTTTTCCTCTGCAATACAATCGAACGAAAACATAATATTATTCCTCCACAATTCAAACTTATCATCAAGAACATTAATACATCACCCTCCAACAATGAATTAACATCAACTCCTAATAATCAAATCATAATTAACATAATCAAAGCTTCCATTCTAACCTAAATTTAGCAATTTAGGACTAATGTAAACTATTAGCATCTAGAATGTGTCTTCAGATAATCAAATCATTCATAATGTTTGAACCTTAAACAAAAATTAACTTTAGGGTTTGATTGCAATTTTGATTTCTTAAGCTGCAAGTCATTGACAGGGTGAAGAACAGATCTGCAATAATTTAAAATTTCAAACAACACCCAACAGACACAATGCAGATCTGAAAGTGATCATCAATCAATACTCTATTACACTATAACGTTGAGTAAACAGTAGATTATGAACAGTAGCTAACAAGAACACAAACAGATCTGAACAAACACACAATAAATTCACCACAAAAACAAAACAATTCGATCAAAATAGCTTAAAATCAACATAATTAACAATGAAACAAGATCTAGGGCTCGAAAAATCACCCGATTAGAACCCGGTTGATGTTGCTGCTGCAGCAGAAATCTATGCTGCTCCGACGCCATTGTTAGACTCAAATCACCCAACAAATCAACGTAATATCAATCGTAATCTCAATTCACACATACAGATGTTCGTTAGTTAGTAAGTTAGTTACATCCAGCTGATTACGAAATTAGTAATGATTGTTGGAGTTGTTCACGAATCTTTAGAAACCCATTTGGCATTCGATCTGTGCAAGTGCGTGGGAGCGTGTGAGTTGATCAGAAGGTGACAGATTAGAGATTTGGTAAAGGGGTGTGAAAGATTAAAGATTAAAGATTAAAGATTTGATTAGAGTAAAGAAATGGGGAATTGGGGGTGGTGCTTTTGATAACTTTGTTGGGGGCCCAGCGAGAAGATAAAGAAGGTGGGAAAAGGGGACGCCATTGTTGTGAGCTTGAGGGAGATGATGCTGCTGCTGCTGCAAGTGAGAGAGAGAATAAAATAGAAAGAAAGAAAGAAAGAAAGAAAGAGAAAGATCGTTAAAGGGGATTGGGGTTTGGTTTTATTTGGTCTTAAAAGGAGATGAGAACAACAACAGTATATACGCGCGTGACATATTACTGTTTTTCTCCACTTTTTGGTGGAAAGAGAGGGGGTGTTTGTGTAAGTAGTTGTTACTTCAAGGGCCGTTTGTGCTAACGTTCATGAATTCTTCATGAAATATTCGGCGGAAAATTTGCTTATAAATGAACATGAACAAAAAATTTGTGTTCGTTTAATTAAATGAGCAAACATGAATACATGTTTTGTTCATTCGTTTACGTTCATTTATTTATGTTATTTATGTTTATTTATTTATATAACTAGGTTAGTATCCCGTGTATTACACGGGTTGAATAAATAAATATCAAACAATTAATAACAAAAATTTATTAATTATAAAATTATATTTTGATACAGGCTTATGGTTGAAATTACTTATAAGTAATAATTATAATTAATTAATTTTTTTTTTGTAATTTAAAAAAATTCAAGCATTTTGTTTCGAAACAAAACTTTTTAAAAAGTGTCATTTCTAAAAAAACTCATTATAACTCTATATTAATTATTTTGATTTATAATATTTTGTTATTTAAAAACAGTGATTTTAAACTATTTTATATTTTTTAAAAAGTTTGATTTTTAGTAAAAAATTTTATCTTAACAAAGCTGTTTCTTTAGAACTTAAATTTATAGAAAAAAAACTTTTTTAATTTATTAAAAAAACTATATTTAATATAAAAAAGAAATTAATAATATAATTTGTAATTAATGTACTTATTTAATAGGAGAGAGAAGCCAGAAAATTAAAATTAGGAGTTCTATAATTATGCCAAGTGTCCACGTAAAACCTTCTTTTATTATAATAGATAGATAGATTTTTGGGGAAAAAAACTCCCTTTGTAATTATAGCAATAATTGATTTTATTCAAATGAAATATAACTAAAAATGAGTATAGATACATTTTTAGGCGTAAAATCAAAAGAATAAAGACATAAAAAAATAATATGTGGCACTAAAGATATTGTTTTATTAATAAGTATAGATATAATAATATATTAATGCAAAGGGTATTATGCATTAATATTTGAAACATGAGAGTATTATGTTAATCTAGAAACTTAAAAGTTTGATGAGAATTCAATTTTCACTAATACACCTAAAAGTTCTAAAATGATCATTTAGGGTATTTTTTTTTCTTTGTTTTGTATGTGTTTATGTTTGTTCAGTTATGTTTGTTTATTATTGTTCATTTATGTTTGTTTATTATTGCTCATTTGTGTTCGTTTATATTCGTGAATTGTTCGTTTATCTTTATAACTAAAGAACAACGAACACAAACATTTTATTTTTTTATATAACATGTTTATCATTTTAGGTTTTATTCAAAAATAAATTTTCTTTTTAAATACCAATGAATCAACTTGTAGTTACCAGTATTTAAACTCACATGATAGAAGTGTTACCTATTTGTGAAAAAGAAAAAATGATATAAATTAGTTTGAAATAATTTAAGAATAAAAATAAAATTAATTTATTATTAAAAAATCAACGTCATTATGCCACCATTTTTAATTACATTAATACATTGTGAAACCACCTTAAAATGTTTTAAACAAAATTTTGATATTGGTCTACATCGATGGTCCCTTCAATCCTTGGACGTCCTTTCCAATGGTCACTCTCAAGGCCTAAATCGATTCCTTTTTCAACTCAATTTGTTGCGCATCCCTAGGTGTTTTAAAGCAATTTTGCAACTTGTTCTTCTTTATAAATTCTTCTTGTGATTGTGAATTTCATGGTAATTTAAACAAAACAAATTTTAGACTATTATTTCACTAGGTTAATTATGCATTTTTGTTTATTTCCTACCTTAACAAACACACATTTATGTCTATTTAGTTGATATTCATTTAGGTTAGAGATAAGTCAATTATTCTGTTAATAATTATTTTATCACTATAACTTTATACAAATAAGTGTTATATTGTGATAAGATTTGACAAACAAATGTTATTGTCAAGTGTCAACCAATTTATGAACATATCTGGACGTGTGCGTAGAGAAGGGTAACCTAGTTAACTTGCCAATTAAGTTTGTTAACATAATAAGGTTATAATGTATGTGTTATAACATTAAATGCTTATAAATAAATGACATTGAAACAAACTTGACGTATGCTCATAATGTATAGGACTTGAACAAGTCCACATGTCACGCCTTTATTAGTAAGTATTATAACATTTTGTTTTGTTTTTAAGTTATCTTGTAACTTAGTGTCTATGTTGCTAGATTAAAGGATCAGGGTTTGTTATCTCATTGGTGCGTTATTTTATTTATTTGTTTATCACATGAAACAAACATATATATACTTGTAAATTTTCATTGATAAAACTATAATTTTTATATAACTGTTTGAAAAGTAAAAGAGATTACACAATCTCCTTTATATCATTTGCTTTTATTTTCCTCAAGTAGGACCTTAAAAGTGATTACACATGTTTGCCTAGTGAGTTAGGATTAAAATAATGGTGTAAAAGTAAAAGTAAAACACTAAAATCCATGTAAAACTTAGGCTTACATATTTTTATGTAGGTATCTTTTTAAAAAAATGAGGTGCCTACACCATACAAATCGCACTACATCACACCATATATTTACCAATTTTATTTTGTTATGTCAAATCACATCATATCATTTGAGGAACTCATGTCATTCTATGTCTTAATTTTTTTTTTTTAAAAATTACTTCATAAAAATAAATAAAGTACAAACTAAAATTTTAAACTATATTAAAATTAAAAAAAATTAAAATAAGAATATGCATAAAAATAAAAAATTCAAAAATATTAAAATATTAAAACTAAAAATCTATAAGTCAAACTTCCAACAACATATCCGGGTAATTTGACGTTTGCGTTCAAAGACGTTGATTTTGCTTATTAATATTTCTATTTCTAATATTAACATTTTTAATTAATTTTTTTATATAAATCGAAAGTATTTATTCAAAGTATTTCTAATAGTATCATCCCTTTTAAAATTCCTATAAACCCCCCATCGCCGTCTCCAACCACCGCTTCCTACAAATAACCGGCGGGGCGCAACCACACCTCCATCATCACCCGCCACCGCCATATCGCCTCTCAATGGCTCTTTTAGCAACTATCGCAACGGTAGGTAATAGTCAAAATTTTGGGTTGTGGCACCCGGCATGGGGATGTCGTGAAACAACCAAATGACGCGGCTATGTTATGCGTGGCATCGGGTCTCGCCGTTGGGTCACGGCATTAGTGCCCTCTATAACTTTAAGATAATATTTTAATATCAAAAATAATATTATATTATAACCATATATACATTTGAAAATTTATATGAATAGTAGTAACTTATAATTGGCTACTGAGACATGTGTCATGCACTAATTGAACCCTTGTTTTGTTTTTTAATTTTTATGATGTTTTTGTTTTTTAATTTTTATGATGTTTAAGAGAATAAGAAGTTGACATTAAATATCAAAAGAGGCTTTGATCTAATGATATGACATGCGTTGGGTAACAACGTCAACCCAAGTTTGATCCTCCACACAACCCCTCAACTGCAATTCACGACTATAAGTACATAAAAATGTGTTAGCCTAACCCGCGTCCCACCGCGGCAAGCAGTGTACAATGTTTTAAAACAATTCCAATAAAAACCGTTCAATTTTTTCTAAAACAAAGAATGTCTTTTAAATAATCACATATTTACATCCCTTTTAAAATATAATACCCATTTTAATATTATGCAAACCAAAGGCCACCGAAACTCTTAAACTTTTAGTTCAAGCAACATAATTACAAAGTATTTCACTATATATTACTTAAACTTGCAAAATCTACACGACCCTTCAATTAATTAAAATTTTAAAAGATAACGTTATATAAATTTATATTTATAATTTGATTATGTGAAAAATTGTGAATTATTGTTAGTAGAAAAATAGAAAACCACCACTTATCATCCGCCGCTTGACCCACTTTAATTCGCTTATATTTTTATAATTTATGAAGCTTCCACCCATACTACATAACGGACCATTTGAGGCTTCTTTTAATGAGGTTAGGCAGGTGTTGCAAGTTCAATGCACATGGTTAAATAATATCACATGCTATAGCAAGTGTAAATGAGACATAAATTTTTGAAACTTTTATCGAGTCGAGCTCAAATGTATAAAATGTGATTGAAATTCGAAATATAGAGGTCGAAATCAAGTTTATAAGAGCCAATAGCGACTGACTGAGTTACTAGGATTGTTTTTATCGTAACTAATGTCTTGATAAGGTGTAGGAAATCAGTGGTAAGATATGAAATATCTGAGTATGAAAAACGGGTCGGAGCGTATATAACGTGTCGGGAAATATTGTCATATGGGGACCAGGTGACATATGAATGGCAAACATGAAAAACATGTTGAAATGGGCTAACTAAATAATGGAGACCATAAGACAAGTCAATAGGGTACAATCCGGTTTAAAGGGTGTAGTATAATTGTGCAAATATAGATAATTTGTCTGTAAAATAATGAAAAACTGGTTATGGTCGACCCAAATCGAACCTCGTCATTTTCAGTATTAAAGACATTTGTTTCAACCCAAACCTGTTTACCCAGTTATACAACCCGCTACATCAAAATAAGAAAGCACCAAAGTTTACATCTTTGTACAATAACTCAATAAGGGCTCTCTTAGATACATGTTGGATTTGTGACCAATATTTAACAAAATACGGGTACAAATCAGCTAAACATTTTATAAACGGATGCAATCTTAATACCAACCCGTTGGTACAATGACGTGTACTTACAAATAACCACACCCATCCACAATCATTTCAAAATTAAGCTAACTCATAGTCGAGTTAACACCTATGTTGACCATTTAAAGGCTTTGATCTTTTTTTTTTTTAAAACAACTCCTATTAATAACCTATACCTGCATTTTGTAGGAAAACCCTTGACCTTTTGAATAGATGAGAGACATCTTACCATCAAGATGTTCATTAGAGATCGAAGATTTTTACTTTATAGCTTTCTTATTAGTCTGACCCATCAATCCATTAGATTATTGCTGCTCATTTAATTTCTTAAATAACTAGAATTTGCAAATAGAAAGAAATGATTATCTGATTTTTACAACATCAAATAGCAAAATCATATCAAAACTCTCCTACAACCCATGGCCCGAATATAAGGTAAAAGTCTAGCCCAACGGCAGCCTCAATCTTGGGCTTCTTCATCTTCAGAGCAACAAAGTGGCCCGAGTACTTGGGCTGGGCTTTATAAACTTCACCTCTTCACCCAAACAGGCTGCAGCGAAAGCAATTGAGACGTTACAAACTTATAATTTGAAGCAGAGGTGAGCAAACCGGGTACAAACCGGGTTCGGTCCAACCGGGTTTTTTTATACCCGGGTTGAGGTGAAACCAGGTATGAACCCGGGTCGGGTTCACTTGCTTGAAAACCCTACCCGCTATACCGGGTAGGGTAGGGTCGGGTCCGAAACCGGGTTCAATACCGGGTTTATTTATTTTTTCTTATTTTCTTTTCTTGTGTGCGTGTTCAATACCGGGTTCAGCCGGGCCGGGTTCGGGTCGGGTTCGTTAAAAAACTCAAAATCTAAAACTGGTTCCAACCCTACGGGTTTAAACGGGTCCAACCCGGGCACACCTTCCATCGGTTACTACCCGTACCCGGGTCCGGGTCAGGTCCACCGGGTCGGATCCGAACCTGGTTTTTATGCCCACCTCTAATTTGAAGTACATATAAATTATAATCAAGTTAAAGCCCTTTCAATACAGCTTATGAATAGTGGTGTAAAAATCAGGTTGAAATCAAGTTGGAATTTGGTTTTGAAATCGGTAAGGGGTGGGTCAACAAAATTTAAAACATTTCTTTTAACCGCGAGTTGAACCTGATTTAAGTGAGGAAAATGATCGAGTTTAAAAATGGTTTTACGGGGTTGAAATAGGTTTGGCCAAATAGGGTTAAAAACAGACCTCAACCTACGGGTTAAAGTGAAGCTGGCTTGTCAGCCACAACGAGTTTTTTTTTTACCATCTCTACTTCCGATTTTTAATTATTTATGGGCCAAATAATCAGTTTCACAAAATGAACAAATATTACATAAGAGCAAAATAAAATTACATATTCATCCCCGTCTTTTAACATGATATGATCGATTATATCCTTTCCACAAAACAAACTCTTAATACAAAACTTCCTATTTATGTCACTTTACATATTATTTCCATAAAAAAACCAAAATACGTCAAACAATCGTATACTAATTATGTCCTCAAACAACATACATCTTCTATGACCTACATGATCATTTGATTTTGATTAGTGCATTACAAAAATTAACCATATATTAGTAGGAAAACAATTTACAATTACAAAAAGACTTAAGCTGTTGTTTGAAGTAGTAATTATTACTACAACTACGATGTTGTTAAATCCTACTTGGGTTTAAGTGAAGAAGAAAGAGAGAATGTTTGGTAAGCCTTTGCTATGATCGTAAGCCTTAATTTACATATAATCAAGAAAGTGTTTGATTGTATGAATGGTTGTGCGTGATCCTAAGTAATGACATTCTAGTTAATTTACATTTATGTTTGGTAAATCGATTTGCGAACTAAAAGGATCATGCAAGGCCATTCATTTAATCAAGAAGGTGCTTGTTAAATCTTCACCACTTAAAGAAATCATGTTGATAAATACTTTCATGACTAAACATAATCTTGCCTTAATCAATGCATAATCATTGTTAGCAATATGAGGTAGGATGAACTTGTATTTCTTATTCCCACATCATTGGTAACATTCTTAAGACAGATTATCTTTTAGTTGGTTAATGTATGTCAATTAAGCCTAAGTTCAATCACAAGTGAAACCTATAAAGTATTACACACATATCATCCATCTTTAAAGATGTCAAAAGAGTTCAAACTTTCAATTAATGTCACTTACACTAGATTTAACATAATGCGACTATTTCACTTTGTACATTCTAACATTTAAGGTGTTAAGCATCAGGCTATGATATTGTTTCAAATTCAGAATATGAGGTTCTAAGATGTAGATTTTTCAAAAATGTTGGTAGCCCGGTCTTCTCCTTCCCCTCCTTGCCATGACATCATATCCAATTCAAGATCTCAGTCACATGTTCTAATCTTTTATAACATAAACATTTTTTCACAAAAGCATGTAGCATCGTCCTTACCTTTCCCTTGCCACTATGATAACGTATTCGAATCTAAATTACTTGTTCAAATCCCTTCTAAGATACTCATTTGCCATAAACGTTGATTGCTCCGTTCTCCTCGTAACTACCCCCTCAACGTCCCCTCCCAATTCCATCATCTCACATCTCTAGTTTCTTCCTCTTTTGTCCACCAAATCCTATCGTATGTTTTGCTTAGTTATAATTATTATGTATTTTTTTCCTTCCATTTTAGTGTAAATCACATAATCTATTTTAACCATTAGCTATTTGTGTAATATCTTAAACTTTTGTGTTGTTACAAAAGCCATGTTTGGGTAGTTTATTTTTTGATCAACTTGTAACTTATTAACTTTTGAAAAGTCAATAAGTTTTTTAGTATGTTTGGTAAAACTTTAAAATATTAATTTTTAAAAATAAATAAATTACTTTTTAAAAGTTAAAAAAAATTACTTTTTCATCAAATAAGCAATCCCAAACATGGACAAAGTTGCAAAAACCTTGGAAAAATATTGATAATGGAGTCTTTGATAAGCACATGAATCTTCAATGATCAAAAGAGGATAATCCAAAACCAGATTAGCACATACAGTCTGTCATCAAGTATCAGTGATCCTTTGATCATACAGATTTAGCAATTCAATTTGTTTACCTTAATCGATCAATCAATCAATCAGCAACTGACTAACAAAATTCCTTCAAATCTCCCTGTATAATCGACGAATCGGTTGTTATCACCGAAGGAATCACCGACACCGGCACCGGCATTGCCATGGATGACATGGAGGATTCGTTGTTCGAAGGTATGGTCCTCTTCGATCCTTCTTCTCAATTACCAGCAGAATTACCAGTAGTTGATGGTAATAAGCACGATGATTCTGTTGAACTACCTAATCACCGTGATAACAGTCGCCAATCTCTTCAATCCGCCACTTCCGCCACCGCAACCACCGCCGGAGGTTCGTTTGAGCCGTTGGATGAGAACTTGTTCTCGGATCTAACCCTAATGCAACCGCAATCTCAAGACGATGACGTATCCACTTCTCTCGATCCACCTCTTTCGCCATCGTCTTCATCGACATCGTCACGTAGTACTACTGATTTTGCCTCAACGGCGACTTTTGTTTCGCTACCGCAAACCTCCGCCATAACTTCAAGCAGTGGTAGTAATGGTAGAGGTGTTGTGCCCCCTACTCGATCTCTTACATCGCAGGTTTCATCCACTAGGAAGAAGAAGAGAGCTGGATTAAGAATTGGATATGGTAGAGCTGCACAATCACAGGATTCCGCCGTTGATGCCGATAATTCGCAACAGCAGTCGTATCTCCCCTCACCGTCACCATCTCTCTCGCGATCTGTGGTTGTTTCTGAAGAGAAAGTTGAACCAGAAGAAGAGAAACAGCAAAATCAAACCCTAACTGATACTGAAACTAGTTCTGCATCAACTGCAGCGAAAGAAGAACAAGAGGTCACCTCGGAAATCAAAGAACAGATTAATGTAAACGAGTCTGTGGACTCGACTTTAGAACATGAACTACAAGAAGAACAAGAGGTTACACAAGTTGAAAGCAGGGATTCGATGGAGTTTAGATATGAACAGATTAAGAAACAGATTGCTGAGAAACTTGATTGTGCGCAGAGAGAAGTAGCTTCTGTATCTACCAAACGCAAGGAGTTTATTCGAAAGAGAAGGAAAGCTGCAGAGGAGTTGAACCTTGTGTCTGCAAAGCACAAGGAAATGGAGAAGGTTCTGGAGGAAGCTGTTGAATCTGAAGACTTTGAGACTGCTGAAAGGGTCAGTGATAGTCTTGCAGCGGCTGAGAAAAACAAGGAGCTTCTTTCCATTGCATTGAGAGAAGCTGAAGCAGAATGTGATGCTATTGATTCCAAGATGCAGGAGGCTTTGGAGCTGCAAATTGTAGCTGAAGAGGAGTGTGCGGCTCTGCTAAAAAGCTTTGCAGTGGTGAGTTCACTATCTTTTTTGTCAAGATTATGTTCGATATAGAACCTGTTCAGCGATTTAGAACATAGTTTTATGTTTCCCTGTGCTCCTGAATTACGTAATATAAATGCACACTCTTCTGTTGGGTATTCTTCTATGACTTGTTACATCAAAGACTCGTTAAGTGCCTGCATAGTGTTATTAATTTCATAGAAATTAGATTATATTGCACACATATGAAGTATTGGAGGTAAAACAAACTGATCACATGTAGGGAAGTAGTTCTATATCTATCACAATATATGTTCAAAGCAAGACAAAATTACTGAGTATAAACTGATAAAATGTGGGGAACTAGTTCTAAGTTTAACACAACTGGAGTTTAAATATGTTCAAAGCAAGACAAAATTACTGAAAATAAACTGATCACATGTAGGGAAGTAGTTCCAAGTCTAACACAACTGGAATTTAAATATGTTCAAAGCAAGACAAAATTACTGAGAAAGTGAGAATAAACTGATAAGTTCAAGTGATTTCACCTCAGATAGTGATGCTATCTTATGTATCCAATTTTCTTGCCTTTGTTAGCATCCTTATTCTAGTAACTCAAGTAATCCGGGCTGATGGTTTTTCCTCCCAGGATGCTGATCATAATGCGGATTCTGTCATCTCAAATGCCAAAACTAAAACCTCAGAAGAAATGGAGAAATGGTTTTCATTATCTGAAGCCTTAGAGGTGAAGAAAATGGAGGCTGAAATTGAATCAGATGTTCTATCAGGAGCACGCAAAGGGTTAGATGATTCCATCGATCACATAGTCAAGGAGGACAAACAAGAGAGTGAACTCCTCTACAAGAAAAAGAAGATTTTATCGGACGAACTACAGGAATTGCTTGCTTTGGTCAAACAAAAAGAAGCAGAAATAGCAGAAAACAATTCACAAATTGAAGAGATTGAAAAGAAGATGGCTGGTGCAGTCTCTAGCTTCCAGGATGTACTATCAGACTTCGATTCGAAGTCTGAAAAACTTAAATCAAGCCTCTCTCAACTGGAACTGGAGAGTGATGAATTGTCTAGAAAAAAGAAGGAAATTGATGATTTTGTTCTTCAGGAAGAAGCTAGATGTTTAAAAATCAGGGAACTTGGACGAGTCTCTGCAGATGAAGCGGACGTGTACCAAGAAGTTATAAACCTGCGTAAGAGTCTAATCAAATTTATCTCAAAATCCCGGGAAGATAAAATAAGGTTAGCTACAACTGAGCAGAAGTTGTTTGATGATGTCCAAATACTCAAACAAGATATCTCTGCTCTGAGAGCTTCTCTTCAGGTTAGTCATCAGATTAATCACGGACTCATGATTTGAAGGGTATAAATGTAGATTAACTAGAATGTCGTTACTTAGGTAATGTTTGGTATGACGAAATCAGAAGAGCGGAATGGTCTATTCCATTGGAACGGAAAATAATTGGTTGTTTTGTCTGATGGAATGGACCATTTCTGGAGGATTGTGATTCCTTCAATTTGGTTGATTTGCATTTCATATCTAGAGGTGTTTTATTTCTATTCCATCTTGTAATGGACTGAAAAGTTACAACGTGGCCCAGTTTTATTGATGCAATCTTCAATAACACAAATCTATCTAAAAATCTTCAAAACTTTAACCAACATACTTATTTTTTGGTTTCCCAAAAGTAACAAAAAATTTTAATCTTATTTGAGGTTCAGTGAGCTTTTATTATGTTTAATTTGTATTTTTTTACACTTAAAAATCAATAATTTTATGGGATAATGTATGCATAGGCCACCCAAGTATTGAAAATGTTACACTCATGCCACCCAAATTTCAAACAGCGTTTGAGGTCACCCAAGTATCAATTTGGTTTTCGTTAGGCATTCTGGCCAAGACCTTCCTGGAAAATTGCAGAAGTCCTTCTCATGGACTTTATGGGTGCCCTAACTTCATAATCAAATAGATTTTTGTGGGTACCCGAACTTCAAGGTACCTAAATTAGCATGAGCTAAACCAAATTTATATAAACGAAACTGTTTTTATATCTGGATGGCGGATGGCCTTAGTGTAACCTTTTGAATACTTCAACGGCCTATGTAGACATTATGCTTGAATTTTATTAAATTATATATATAGTAGAAATAAATGAACATATATATTTCCCTGAATTTTGTTACACACACATGCTCCCTATGTGATATAAAAAATTTATATGAAAATTATTCACATGGTAATGGGATGTAATGATCCATCATCCATTCCATTACCTTGCTTATTGCATTATCGGCTCCATTCCTCTATCATCTCATATATTCATTCCAACCAACCAATCAAACCTGATAGTTGCTTATTCAATTAAAACCATCAGTTTGCAGCAATACAATTCTTATAAACTTTTCTTTATTGATGTTTTAGGATCTATCTTCAACGAAATCAGGAACCCAACAGTCAATCGAATCTTCCAAACAGAGGCTTCTCTTCATAGAAAAACGGGTCCCAGAGATAGAATCTGAAAAGCGAGTCTTTGCCACTGCAAGAAACTTCAAGGAAGCAGCCCGGATAGCCAACGAAGCAAAGACATTGTATGTTGAAAAAAAAACCTTGCAACTTAAAATAGAGGAAGATATGACCACCCTCAAGAAGATAGAAGATGATATCAACCACAATGTGGAGAAATTACAAGATAAAGAAGAAAATCTCTCACTAATGGAAAAGGAACTGGAAACAGTAAGATACCAACGTCTAATTCTGCTTGCTCGTGCTGCAACAGCTGCAAGATCGGCTGCTATCGAGTTGGGTGATACTGAAGAAGCTGATATTTTACTGAAAGAAGCTCAGGCTGCAGATTTGGAAGCCAAAAAGATTCAACCAACTTCTACAAATGAAGAAATTGATGGTGTCTTGAATTCATTCATTCCAATGGAACTTGTTTCCACTCTTGATAAGAATCAGTTGGCTGAGCTGGCGGCGTCCACTCTGATATCTACACCATGATATCAATCAACATCAGTGGTGAGTATAGGGTTTACTCTGAAGGTGGTCTTTAGACATTCTTTTTCTTATATTTCTCATACACCCATGTTTTGATTTGGGGTTTTGATTTGTTGAAACTGTTTGTTTGTGTTTTCTATACGATGTTGTATAAACAATTGAACATGATGATTTGCTATACAGCCAAGACCTTTCATTTGCATTACCTCTGTAATATATAACCAGGCAACGCCCAAGAGAAACTAGTGTGGACCTAGTCACACCAGTTCCCACTCTTGGTGAAGGTACTTGACGGTGGTTTAAAAACCATTCTTATGTCATCTAGACATGGTTATTTGTTAAAACTCGAGCTTTTATTAGTACCGTGAGTTTGGTCTAAGTGAAACTATATTGAGTTTGAGTTGATTCATTGATTTGGTGGATCTACAATGGTTTTCTTGATGTTGCATCATTGATGTATGTTTCAAGGGGTGTTAAATGGCCTGTGTTGTGGCTTGAACTTGAAAGTTTAATAAGAACCTGAAATCATGTGAATTCAAACACAACATGATTAGTTGACACAAGTATGACCATTAAACCTGAATTTTATTTTATTTTATATTTTATCATAAACTTACAATCAAAAATATGTATTTATACAAAGTAGTTATCGATATATGATTTAGAAACTGTTATGAATAGTGATGTCTTTTGATCGGAGCGTCCAGATAAATTGCACGATTAGATTGGACCATAACTTCTTTCTTTCTTTCTTTCTTTTTTTTTTTTTTTTTTTTTTTTTTTCTTGATTTGGCCAGATAGTTCTTTTTGTATAAAGGATTAGATGAAAGGGATTAAACACAAAAAGTTGCTTTGTGCATTTTCTCCTTTTCTCACCCTAGTTCGATCCTTGGGTTGAGGGGTTTTACTATGATTTTCTTACCACTTTTTATTGAACCTTTTTTCTGTTTCAAATTTCTTCTTGTAATTTCTTAATCCAGCCTTTTGTTTTTTTCAGCTTTCTGTTGTTTTCTTTTTCTTCCTTTTCCTAGGTATTTTTTATTTGTTTTGCTTTATATTAGTATGAAAAACATGTTATTTTTCTCTTATTTTTCCGTTACACATTTTTACATTATCTATAAATTATAATAAAAGAAGGTTTTTTTTTACACTTGTTATTCTCTTAAACAACCTTTATGACACATGTCATTTTTTAACCATTCTCACTTTATTTTCTTTTCAAAAGGGTATTATAGTAATTTAAATACTTAAACTAATTTCTCTCTCTTAATAAAAATTAATTATATTAATTGATACATTTCTCTCTCATCTATATTTTTTAAAATCAAGCTATATTTTTAAATAAACTTAATTACGGAAATTAAAAATCATATCTTTTTATTAAAATAGAAATAATTAAAAAAACAAAATTTTTATATAATATAAAATTTTCTAAAACACTAAACCTTTTTGAAACATAATATTTTAAATCGGTCTTTTCTTAAAAAAATTTATAAAAATATGAAATTTTCTTAAAGCAGTTTTATTAAAACAACCAAAATAATCAGAAAACCAAGTTGTTAATAAACAAGATTTTTATAAACAATAATTTTGTATAAAAAATCTTAAAACAAATGTTTAAATATAAAACTATTTACATAAGAGAGTTAAAAATAATATAATTATTTTATTTATTGAACAATTACGTATGTATAATTTTAATTGTATCTTATACTAAAATATCGTACTGTAACTGTTCGTGTTTAAAACTAACTATAATCCGTTTAATAAATGTGTTTTTAGCCTATCCATTTATCTATATAAAAATTATATAATTTAATAAATTAAAACCTATTTTTTATTAAAAACACACTTTTAAAAATAAAAGTTTTATAAAATACAGAATACAACAAAATTTTTTTAAAATAAATTCATTTTTCTTAAAACAAAATATTTAAAACTCACATTTTTTTATAAAATAAAAGTTTAAGAAAAATATATTATTGTTTATTTACTTAAAGTAGCTATTGATCTGCAATTATAATCATATTTTATCTTCAAACATAGTTTTATAATTCGTAAATTTTTATTTCTAATTATTTAGTATTTTATTTATTCAACCTGTATAATACACGGGATACTAACCTAGTTGTATCAACATTTGAAAATATACAATTGTGAACCCGTCGTGTAACATAGAAAATTAAACTATTTATGTTTAAATTATAAACTTGTGCACATTTCTCGTCTATCTTTCAAATATGACAAATTACCCAATCACTTTAAGTTGATATTTAAAAGAATATGAAGTCTTTCAAATATGACAAATTACCCAATCACTTTAAGTTGATATTTAAAAGAATATGAAGTTAAACAAGTCAGTTTAACCAGAACACGACCCATTTAGCTAAACCTATTTGCGCTAAACCTATTTGCAGGTTCGATAAGAAACTTTTTATTATCTTTATGTTCAGTTCATGGTGTCACTACTTGTTTCATATTATAAATTAACGCCCCTAGACAGTATGCTCATTTCATCTATGGGCTCAAGTGCTCAATTATGAAAAACCAGATGATGCAACTTAGGACATTAGCATTTGAAATGTTTATGGGTTTCAACCAGATTGGACCAAACCAGAGCTAAAAAAAATATGGTTAAGAAAAAAATATAGCTGAACGAAATAAACAGATCCCTGAATTAGAATGGAGCAAAAAACAGAATCAACCAATTGATATTAATGAATCTTTAGATTAGACACAAGAATTTCTATAACTGCATAAACAAATGAGCTTAAAAGCTACATGAAAACTATAGATTCCAATTTGGAAGAACAATGAACAAAACCACAGTAAAGAACATACAAAATATGATGTCTGATGCAAATTCAAAATCTTTTTATTTAGACTCCCCAAACTCAGGGTCTTTAATTGGACCTTTCTCCAATCCATCTTTCAATAAATTTAACTCTTCTTCAGTCAAACTGTGTTTAGGAAGGGGAATGCTTTTTGCAGCCGCCTTTTCAACCTCGACTGCCCAACTATAGATCACCATACCAGCAACTGCAACAAGCATTCCCGCGATGTTCTTGAAAGTCAACTCTGAGTCAAACAACAGCCATCCTAAGGTCAACACAGC
Source organism: Flaveria robusta (assembly GCA_025506415.1). Lineage (NCBI taxonomy): Eukaryota > Viridiplantae > Streptophyta > Magnoliopsida > Asterales > Asteraceae > Flaveria > Flaveria robusta. The sequence goes on from CM046461.1 coordinate 6,004,101, forward strand.
TACGGTTTTCATGTGGCCCAAAACTTGAAATGAAACAGCTGAAAACCGCCCAATGCAGAGGTACTGGCTAATGTTGCAGAAAACCGCCAGTGAGCATGAAATCAGTATGAAGGCCTGTAATTGGTGAGATTGAAATTAGATGTATGTTACACCAAAATAATTGAATTGAACCTTCAAGAGGTGGAAGAATAGTAAGCATGATAAGCGTTTGATACCCCGAGGTCTTAAGTTTGAATCCAACTTTCACTGGTTTCCTACCATAACCCCTTGAAAGCCACTATTTGGCCCCATAGGTTAGCAGGGTATTGGCGAGGCCCGTGAGTTTTACGCAACGGATTCACATGGCCACCAACAAAAACTAAAGAAAGAATAATTGAAATGAAAGAAGAAAGAAAACCGACAAGTTTTGCTTACAATTGCACCAGAAGATATGGTTTTCATGTAATCGAAAATAAGTCTTCCACTTAGATAATAATCAATGAAAGGACCCAATACAAGAAGTGAGAGCGCTTGAATAGGAGCCGTTTTACTTAACAACTCAAATGCTCCAATCGAGTATTTCTTCTGCAAGGAGCCTATAGACTACAAATAGAATCAAAAATCACTATTAAACATCTCCATACACCAACAATTTTAGGATGTTATTAAAGAATATTAAAAAAAAAACACCCATGAACTCACAATTTGTTGCAATGATGTTGCTAGCACTGCTACACACGCGCATATAAAACCTTTGGCGTTAACTTTAACATCAGTCACAGTGCAAACACCAACGCCTATAACCACAACCACCACAGAAGCTTTAACTTCCTTTGAATACCGCTTGTTATGAAGAATCCATTCCATCACACAAACCACTGGAATCATGCTGAGTTTGGAGATCTACACCATAGAAAGAAGTAACATAAGTAATACTCAAGGATGCAACTAAAATCATCAAATTATAAGTAGAACACTTGTGCAAAGAAGTTTATAAGTCCATACTTGGTAGAATCCAACTGAATTCAACATAAGACTAAGGTTCATCCCTGTGATCGACATATTTGCAACGACTGAAAACCAGAGAAGTTCCCACAAAGGAACATGCTTGGCTGCAGTGTATCCAGTAGAATTCGACACGAATCCAACCAGTGCAGTAACAGCAAAGTGGAATCCTGTTAATGTTGTGGCTGCAAGAATAACCAAATTGCACTAGTCATCAAATCTGATTACAACCACTTTCGTTTGATCAAGACATCAGCTACCAAGTTCAAGATCAGGGAAGTTGATACTTAAGTTCATCAAAGTTTTACTGATCTATATAATGAAGTCAGTTGGGGGCAATGCAGACATTGTAAAAACCATTTCATTGATCTCTAAAACACAATCATGCAGTGTGGGCAAACTTTAAACCTAACAACACAGAGCTGAATCCATGATCATGAAGTGAAAATTCAAAATCAGATCGATCAAATTAAAGCTCCAATCGATCACAGAAAACATAAATGAATCAAATTCAAACCCACTAAATCATAAACCATAAACCATAAAATTCACAGATGCGTTCCAAGATCATAAACCCATAAATCAAGAACATGTTTCAGACAATCAGATCTAACCAAACCATCAATCGAATCGATTAAAGACACCCATGAACAAGATCTGAGTACCAATTGACTAACCAAAAGTGAACGAGTAGCCATTAGAGGACATGAGTTGCTTATTCGCCATGATGATTCCAACAGAGCTTATGACATTCATGGCCCATGCTCCGACGTCGGACACCGGCGACGTTTTCTTCTCACTGGCCATGAACCCACTTCGGAATTCACTCGATCTCAAAAGGGTTTGAAGAGAATCGAAAAAGATGAAGTGGGTGTGGGTTGATTAGACCCACCGACGGCAAATTCAAGAGGGTCCAAATGGGGTGTTTGTGAGTGAAGACGATGATTGACAACAAGAAGAAATCAAGATTCGGAGGATGTTAAATGATGATATGAACGGTGATCTAGGATTAATAATAATATGATTTTGATATCATGTGGAGACAAGATCCATTTGGGGGAAAATAATAATAAAGGGTTGAGATTTATGGAGATGATGTCTTGGTGTTTTCTATTTTTGTCACTTTTACTATTTAGGACTATTGGTTTACACAACCTTTTTTTTTTTTTGTTGGTAATAAGAAAAGATGGTGTAACATTTGATTTTTGAAAATAAAGGTGGTTTTGGACCAAGATAAAAGTGTTAGAAATAGTTTTTTTTATATGTGATGTGTTTTTAAACAACAAACACAATTATCTATCTTAAATTTACTTTAAAAAGTCACATATTAATTATTTGACGGGTCTTGAAGTCTTGAACTGTATCGGACTATCGGTAATCGGTTTGAGAGGATTACATTATATATTACTAGAACAAGAAACCATAAGCAAGTGGGATTTATAAAAAGAAAAGTGTACATTTGGAAGTTATATTTAAAGGTGTGTAATTTAGTCGTTATTATGTATTTGGGTTGGTAAATAAAAAGCTTGAAATAAACAATGTTTGTTGAGCTTGCTTGTTTGGTAATTTCAAATAATCAGGTATGCGGTATTAACAGACAAAAGTATTTAGTTATTAGGGAATGGTTTATTTTAGTTATATATAAGCTGGACAAACAATCTTACATATCATTAAAGCATCTCATTTGTGTATTAAAATACAACAATGTTAAAATACAATTTGACAATTCAATGTCAAATACATCTTTATTAAAGATATCTAACTAAAGTTTTGAATGAGGCCCGTTGGACTATAAAAAACAGGAAAGAAAGACGTTGAAAACACAAATGAGTGAAACATAAGAAAAACGGTATAAAATGCACACCCAAGGACTTGAACCAGGTCTGTTTGCGGAAAGAGAAAAGCTATATAGTGAGTTGAAGCGGTTTAACTGTTATTAACTTATTTTGTGTTTAATCAATATATTTATATATAAAAAACGAATCAGTTTTTTTAAAGAACCATTCCTAGCTTGCCATGCTCTATTTCTAAAAGCTATTGCAACCTTAACAAAAATTGAGAATATCAAACTAAGTGATAGGGTAATATTATCTGATTTGTTTGTGGCTCTTGATTTGTGTAAAGTTTTTTTTTCATAAGCTTGCTAGAGATAGTAAACTAATAATGTCTTTTCACGAAAATAGCTACTAGATGCAGAATGTACTCATAAAAAACAACCTAATAACTAAAAATTAGAAAGTACTCGTAAAGAAGGATCTAATGACTAAAAATAAATTTAATGGTTTGTATTTTCGTGATGGTGTTTTTTAATCTATTAAGGTGTGCTAAAATAATAGTATTGATTTGATAAACTTGTAGCACATGCTATACTAGGTCATCCATTTAATTTAGTCCTAAATGTGTTAAAAAATTAACTTAAAACTAAAATTTTCTAGTAATAAGTATCCATGTGAAGTTTGTAATAACATCAAGGATCATAGATAACCTTTTCCTCTACCTAATAACAACTCGAAAACTTCACAAGAACTAGTTGGGGTACATATAAAACTCCAAGTAGTCAAGGTTTTAAATACTTAAGTTGGGGTACATATAGAACTCGAAGTAGTAAAGGTTTTAAATAATTCTTAGATTGATGATTATACAAGGGCTTTGTGGGTCAACTAATAGCACATTAATAAGAAGGCTGATGGAACCCAAAAGTCAGTTTGATTAACTTCAAATAAGTAGTACAAATAGAACCCTGTTCGAGAAGGGTGATCTCCGATTACCAAGTATATAAACCTTTCTTTTGATGAACATAAACCAAGACAAAGCAAATAACACATAACAGTACTATTTAAACTAAAACTTCCTTAACTTCTCTCACAATTTCAGCACCTAATTTCATGGAACACCCACCTCACATTTTGAAAATTGAATCTTTCCCGCCAGCTCTTTTCTAGCCACCAAGCACCCACTGGATTCCTATCAAAGGCTTTTTTTATAATATTCAGTTTTTTAATTTATTAAAAACTAGTTTGGAATAACAATAATAGCTTTTTAGAAGTGATAATGAAACAAAATTAAATAACAATCATATGATTTTCTTGTTGCTCATAGAATTCATCATTTTTTATATAATATTAACTAACTTTAAATTTTAAACAACATATATATCTTTGATAATTTTTCTTAGAAAGACATATTTACTATGTATTTTCAAAACAAACAAATAAACCTATCAATAAATTTTCACTTTAACAGTAAAATCCGATTAACAGATAATGAGTAATGACGATAATACCTTCAAATGGACAGAATTTATGGTCAATAATAAGTCGCATTCAGTTATTGAAGAATTTGTGGTCAATAATAAGTCGCATTCAATTCCGAAGATATACGGTTTCAAGGGGACGAAACCAACCATGGCCATACTTGTCCACCAACATACTATAAGAACAATAATAGCTTATGTTAAAGGTTATATGTTTATATATGGACACATGAATGCACCTTTACCTTAACTTAATTACAAAGTTAGTTAAAAACAAAACAAATAAATAATTTGAACATTTTTAAAAGTTACTCAAAACAAGACAAAAATATTATAAAACATTTTGATTTTGATTTGTTTTTCAAAATGTTACCTTGTCCAATTTTAAATGATAAAAGATATTTATATATATTATACTTGTACACTAGACATTCAAAAAGAAAAAGATATAAGAAAAGGTAAAATTGCATTTTCTCAATCCATTGGTAGACCGTTATTGCCAACACAAAACTGTATAAATCTCAAATTGAGTAAAACAACTTTCTTTGGTTTCAATGGTTTTTGAATACCCCCTGTAAATTCGAGTCAAATCCAAAGTATAGTTCATGAGCACCTTATAATTTTCAAGCCAAACAACTAAATACACCAAGCACCAACATATTTAAACAGTTTGGAGGTTTAGACTGATTTATTTTAATATTGTTTATTTGTATTATAATTTGTTTAAGTGATAAAGACAGTTCGTTAATACAATACATATACACAAGTGTATGTTTTTAAAATAAAAATCAGAAGAAATAAAAAGAAGGTTAAGCAATCTTTCTCGTCTACACGCGCTGTTCCTAGTTCCAACAAAAGCCAAACAGTATAAATCTCTAGCCAACCAAAACAACGACCGGCTTTGGTTTGATCACTTTGAACTGTTTATGAACACCCTTGTAAATAATCGCACCATATGAATAACATTTTTCATCCGGAGGGATTTATTTATCAATGTTACACTCTACATAAACAGAAAGGCATAGATGGAGAAAAAAAATATATTATGTGCTTATAATAAAGCAAATTGAAAATCATTTGAAAGTTATATTTTCACTCAAATACACTACAAATTCAACTTCATCATCAAAATGATACATACAAACAGATAACTTCCCACTTTAACCATGCAACTTCACTGAATTTTCTGGGCCCCAGGGGGTTTTGTTGGCATAGGAAAAGAATAATTTTCTACACCAGGAACTTGAGGAGCTTCTACATATGGACTCTACAAAAATGAATAATATAAACTATTATTACTATATAGACATATATACGCTGTGGTCGTTGAGCAACCTCTCTACCCCAGGGTTTTCACTTTTCAGACCCTACCAATAGCTTTGCAATGTGTTGGATTTTACTAGTACGTTTGTTTGTTCGTACATATACAGGAAGAAATGTTTTTCAGTTAAAAAGAATGAATACATACCTGAGATGCTATGGTGGTTTGAGAACTTTGACCAGATTCTGCAGCTCTTGAAGCATTATCTGTATCAACACCATTCAGATTATGCTTACCAGACTGTAACATTGGGTCACTTTCATGCTCATTGGCTGGTTTTACCTTCTGAAACCAAAACAGTTGTTTATACATCAGCCATCTAGTCAAATAGTCAACATACCAACAAAGATGTGTCACTTTCGTCCAATTTACTTGAAAATGGGTCAATTTGGGTTATATATTATCACGGTATTAAAGGTCAAGTAGATCAATCTTAAAGGATCAAGTACATTATTTAGAAATGGATAAAAGTTGTTTTGACCCAACCCATCCAGCTAACCCACCTGAAAGATCCGACCGAGAGTCCTCAAACCCTTGGCTCTTGCACGAAGCTCCTCTTTTTTCACGGTATGATCATGAAGAACCTAAAACAAACAAATATGAATATAAGTAACGTCTACATATTATATAAACAAAAAATGAAGGAAAATGGATACAACCATCTCACAGACGCGAGAAAGTGTGGCTTCAATATCTGCCACATTAAGCTTCCAAAGAGAATCTGTCATTAATTTCTTGTGTGACTGCATGTATTCTTCAAGTTGCTCTTCTGTGTATTTCCCTTCTGCACTTAACTGCTTTTTCATGTCCTCTTGAAGCTGAATCAAAGCAATTGCGCCTAAAAACACAAATAGTTAACACAACAATGACAAAAGAATAACGATACATAATATCAAAAATCCAGACTACATAGCCAAAGGCGTAAGGCACACTCAAGGCGCAAATGGCTCACTTGTTGCCTAGGTGCAAGGCGCAAAAGATCGCACGCCCAAAACAAGAAAAACACAATAATAAAATATATATATATATATATATAGTGGCCTGTCACGTCCCAAAAATATATATACATATATATGGAATTATGGATACTATATATTAAAAGATCATGAGCCCAAAATATATATAGTGTGTAGAAAGTTGATAACTGAATACTATCATACAAAAAATAATAAGATAATATAGTATATAGGCCAGATGTACCTGTCGCCGCTGTAACTTGTGATTTAATAAAATGGCCTTTGTTCCTAAACCACTCAGCAATAAACGGTAAACCTAGATAAATAGCCTTTTTACCAAGCTCCTTGGCAGCCTGGTGCGTATAAATATAACCAATTGTGTTCAACATGTCCACACCATAAGCTACAAAAGATGGCATAGCTTGCTATTAGAAATATAATAACTTAGTATGATTTCTCTTGGCAAAAATGTAAAATGAAAATAATATAGAGAAATTGCTTAAATAATTTAGTTGACATTAAAAAAAAATGCCTGCATTGGAGAGCCTTGATACTTCAGCTTCAGCATGTCGAATAAAATCATCTTTGTTTCCTTGCACATACTCATGGAGACGGTTTTTAAGCAATTCAATCAACTTATCTTCTCTTTCTGTTTGCAAAATCTGTGATGCACACACTTATCTCATTCAAATTTACATAGCCACACAATTCATATTTAAAAATATTACAGCTATATATTGAAGGGTACAACTAACTCAAATAATTGGTAGTTTTATATCTCTATTGAAGTGTTTGATAGAGTTTTGAAGCGTTTTTTATCGAAAAAAATAAATAAATTAAAAGATGAATCTGATTATGCAATCTGTTGCAAGAGATGCACGTAGTTGACTTGCACGTTTGTAAAAATTGTGGATCTATCGTTTTTAATGCTTCAAATTTAAAATTTTAGAACTTCAACAAAGAAAGTTTGTGTTCAGATTGTGCATTTTGATCAGTTCTTATGATACATACCAATATATAAGTTATTATTTGATCCTGATTCTATACAAATACATATCACATACCCTCATCTTTTCTTGTAACTTTTTCGCATCAACCTGCTCTCCTTCACTGAAAATATCCAAAGAAGCCATGGATGCCATTGCTAGTTGACCTATGTAGTCTTCAAATAGCTCACTCCCAAAAAGCATTGCAAAAATGGCAGCTGGGTCGATGATTGCGTCACTATAATTCACAGACAGAAAATTAACTAAATAAATAAATATCAAGAAATACACATACGAGCTTGTGCGTTTATACAGTACAAGATACCATAATCTATAATTAAAGACCACAAAACTAACGTTGAGATTCCTGATTTCCCGTGAGCATCATAAGCCTGTCTTTGATCAGGATTACTCAATACTTGGTAAGCTTCTCCTAAAACCTGTTATAAAATATAAAAACTTTAACTATAACTATATATCAAAGAAATATATAAAAAAACGTAAAAAAACAACAAAGAAAGGTACTGCAAAAACGAAATCAACATTCGATAAGGGTTAGATGGAAATCATGCCTGAAAATTGTGTGCTGCATGAGGATCATTTGGATTTTTATCTGGATGGACCTGTCTTGCCTGCAATCCTCCAAGCATAGCAAGTTAAATGATAACAAGAATTAAACTATAGTCACGTTTGTTTACTCGCAAAATAGAAAAAGGATGCATGCACAAATCATATTCGTCACAAATCAACTTTTTGTACTTTGTACGCGTATACATATTAAAATACCAATATGTATAAACTAGCATGCCTGATTTCATGTACTGTTTATTACAGATCCTATGCATAATGCAGAAACTATATACAATCAAATTTGACGCACAAGAACAGTTCATCAAACAGATATCAAAATTGGGCATTATATTACTTTTAGCTCCAATCATTAAGAATAGTGTTATATAAGGGTTTCATGGGAGGTACATAAGAACTTGCCAACAAACAAAATGTGCTACATTTTGGTAGTTTAACATGCTTCCTTATCAAAATTATAAGCACTTCATCAAAATAGTTTAACCTTCAAGACAGTGACACCGAGTACGCGCTTAAGCTCCTTAAGGTCTTAGGTTCAACCCGAGCACTCCTCGAAGGTCACCAGCCCAACGTAAATTGTATGTTCTCATTGGTTAGGATCATTGATTATGGAGAAAGATAAAGATAACACTTTATCAACATAAATCTCTAAATGAACACTACCCAAAATCATATACATATCACAATACCTCAGTTTCAATCTCCCTAATTCAATGATATCTCGTTCAATTAGGGCAAATAGAACATAAAATTGGGCAAATTGAACAAAATCACATGAATATCATAGCAATTAAAGATATACAACCTTGATATAATAAGCTTTCTTGATCTCAGATTCCGTAGCCGTGGGTTTAACCCCAAGAATATCGTAATACTCCGTCTCCTTCACCATCGATCATACACAATCGATCTAGGGTTCTTTTCGAATCAACAAATTGAACGAAAATCCCAAAGCTAAAAACTTAGGAAGCCCCACCTGAGTTCTACCCCGAAGTCGTACGAATATGAATCGAATCAAATTGAATCGTGCCCAATTGAAAAAACCAACGATTGGTCAAGAAAATGATAAAATAACAACTGGACCGATTGGAATCGTCGTTGAAGAACAATCAGAGGTAGAATTGTTTAAGAAAAATCAAATTGAAAGCGTGTGATTGTGATTTGAGGGGGGAGGAGATACGAACAAGGTTTGTTGATGTTGAATAAATGGATTGTTCGGACCCACGAGCGGGTGATTGTTCTTCAGTTGATGGATCGATCTACACCATCAATTGCGATTTGGGGTCCGAGAAATTGAGTGTTTGATCGGTTTGATGATTATTATTCAAAGCGAAATGGGTCGTCGGTCATCTTCGTATTTGGGCTTGCTATTGCATCTCCAATTTTGTAGGATAGTTGCTTGCGAATTTTAATTGAAATATTTTGAAATTATACTTTTTTAAACGGTAATTGTACATTTTTAAACGGTAATTGTATGATCGTGTGAGTAAGTGGACCGCCAGGGTTCCGATTAGCTAATTCAGAAAAAAAGAAGTTTGTACGACATTCTTTGGAGTACATGTGTAATATTAATCGAGTCCACTTACTGTTTTCCAGCTGTGAGTGCACCCCACCTCCTCATAAAAAAACCAACATTGGCTCAGCCTAAAATATTTTTTCCTTGAACGAGACTCGAACTCATAACATCTCATTTTAGAAGCTATGAAGCTATCATTAGGCCGTAAGATGATGAAATTATAAGTGCCTACTCCTAAATTTCCAACGACTTGATTGGAACCATGGTAAGTATTAAAAAAGTTCATTAGTTTTTGTAGACCATCATTTAAAAATAAAACATAAAAATAATATTTATATAATTTTTTATTTGAGTGTTTTCTATAAAATATTTACGTGGTTTAGTAGTAACATGTAGGGATGAGCTCGGTACCAGTACCGTACCGAACCGAAAGTACTATTCTTGAAAATCACCAAAATTGGGTAGCCGGTACCAGTAGCGAAAATGCTTGGTACGTTACAGTTCGGTACCGGTACCGGTACAGTATTTGAAGGTGAAGGTAAAAATCAGTAAAATACTAGTACCGAAACGAAAGTACCGATCCCAAAAACACCAAATAATAGGTACCGAAAATAATTTGGTATGATAAATTCGAAATTCGTACCGGTTCAGTTTTGATATATGATACTACTAGGTTAGTACCACGTGTATTACACGGGTTGAATATATAAATTATTAAATAATTAGTAAAAAAAATTTATGAATTATAAAACTATGCTTCAAGATAAAATATGATTATAATTACTTATAAATAGCTACTTTAAGTAAATAAATAATAATATATTTTTCTTAAACATTTCTTTTATAAAAAATCTATGGTTTTTATATATATTTTTTAAGTAAAATAATTTTTTTTAAAAGTTCGTTGCTTTTTTGTTTTTAAAAAGTGTGTTTTTAATTTAAAATAAATAGATTTTCAATTTATTAAATTATATATTTTTTAATTTGAAAATGGTATGAGTAATATTATTAGTATTCAATATTAGTTTTAATAATAGAGAGAAATGATAAAGTTAGTATGATGAGGCTTACGATTGCGTCACGTATTATCTTATTTTTTTCTTATTATAGATAGATTGATAGACAAACAGACAGATAGATATATAGATAGATAGGCTAGAAGCTCATTTATTAAACGGATTATAGTTGGTAATAAACACAAAGATTTACAGTACGATATTTTAATATAATTTATGAATTTTATATACGTAATAGTTCAAGAAAATAAAATATTTTTTTTAACTCTCTTATCTAAATAGTTTTATTTTTAAACATTCGTAATAAGATTATTTTATAAAAGAATTTATTTTTATAAAAATATTATTTATTAAAAACTTTGGTTTGTAATTAATCTGGTTGTTTTAATAAGATTGTTTTTAGAAAAGTTCACATTTTTAATATTTTTTTTAAAAAAAGACGGATTTAAAATATTTGTTTCAAAAAGGTTTAGTGTTTTTGAAAATTTCATATTATATAAAAAAGTTTTTATTATTAGTTCTATTTTAATTAAAAAATGTGATTTTTTATTTTTTTAATAAAATCTAACTTTAAAAAGATACATTGATTTTAAAAAATTTAAATGAGAGAGAGGAATATTGCAATTAATAAAATTGATCTTTAATAAGAGAGATAAATTAGTTTAATATTTAAATTACTATAATACCCATTTGGAGAGAAAAATAAGGTGATAATGTCTAGAAAAATGACAAGTGACAAAAAGGTAGGTCAAAAGAATAACATGTGATTTTAAAAAGTTTGTTTTATTAGAATCTATAGATTTGTTCATCCCTAATAACATGTATACCCCTGGCATAAGAGCCCCAAGATTGATCCTTGCCCTTTCATCTTTCATTTTATACATGCTTTTAATAAATTCAGTTCTTGCATGTATTTACATTGTATTGTTTATGGGTTTTTATATATTTTAAATTTCTTATCTTTTTACATTACATAATACAATGAGTCAACCGAATAAACCCAGTAAATTTACACAATCTAATTTTCTTTAGTCGTCAAATCACACGACTTAGTGTTATAAATCACAATGAAGTTATCATCCAATTTTAACAAAAGCTTTATATTTTCCAAACAACTAGGCAAATATTATTACTTTACTATGGCTCTGCCTTGCGTCTTTTTCATCCTTATTTCTTATCACATTAGTAGCATATATTAAAGTGTTAAATTCAATTTATTGATACTTTATCTTATATTGTTTTTTGGTCCACCTATATTGAGCTGACCTATTTGAAAAGAACGCATAGATTTTTATCTCCTAAAAATTATTTGGGCCGCCCCTAATTGGATCTTTGTGAAATTAAAAAATAAATAATACGTAATTGGGTTGACGTGATAAACTGTTAGAAGACGTGTGTTAATCAAGTCATCTTAACTCCGACACTTTTAAAATGGTGTAAACCAGATCACGTCCACTTTGATTCATAGATCTAACAAGGTCAGGCAATTGATGGGTTGTAGACGCATTAGACATGTTGAATGGCTATAATAAATTAGTTAAATTGGACATAAATGAATTGGAGGGTTGATTCGTATAATTAAATGAGTTAACGAAACAACATGTTTAGTTAAGCGAGTTAAAGGTAAATTTAAACATAACTTGTTCGTTAAAGGTTATATATAACAACCCAAGTTTGATCATACAAAATAATAATAATAATAATAATAATAATAATAATAATAATAATAATAATAATAATAATAATAATAATAATTATCATCAATTTTTTCATTTTTTAATTCATTATATATATCTGTATGTTTAGTTTTTATATTTATAATCGGGGTGACTCATAAGTGTACGAGAATTAAGGCGAAGTAAGAACTTGATGTACTTGTTAGATTGTCTTTATAAACATGACCGAGCTTTAGGATTTTTATGCTTTTTGTGAACTAGCAAAATGAATTCCGCGCGTTGCCGCGGATATTTTGACCGCGGAAGGCATTACTTGCTTTCAAACAAAATGTTATTGTGATCTAATATGTGGGGAGTATTTTACATGAAACCTCAAACAGCTAAACATAATTTAAGTAGTGATCTGTGTGCATTACTAAATCTTTAAAGAGCTATTCTACACATTTATCTTCAAACTTCAGGTAGAAGTGTTCAAACCGGTTTTTTTACCCAAACCAGATCGGGTTCAAAACCGAACCGGGTTTTTTGTGGTAGGGTAAGAAAAACCGGTTCGGGTTACAAACCGGTTTGGCTCACCGAATACTCGAACCTGTCAAACCGATTAGGACCAGTTTGAAACCCGTTTTTTTTACTCAAATCGGTTTATCTTACCGTTTTAACCGGTTTTTAACTTTGAAACCGGTTTTGAGTTCGGGGCTACCAAACCGGTATGGAAACCTGCGGTTCGGATCGGTTCGGGTCCGGTTTGGGCCAAACCGGTTTTTCTTTGAAACCAGTTCCGGTTTTTTTGGCTGAACCGGTTCCCGAACCGATTTTTTTGTCCATGCCTAACTTCAGGTTCATTTAGTAAAAATCTAAAAAATTACAACATATTTGATATGATAAAAGACCGAAGTCAATAACTTTTCTTGTACATAAATAACTAATGATAATACCAAGCGCAAACAAAACGAAAACCAAAATTTAAAAATTTATCAAGCAATGAAGAAAAGCAATACCCAAAAGAAGATGAGTAGGTAAAACTTGAATAGAAATGTTTAAAAATTCGCTGCTAAAAAAAAAAAGAAAAAAAAAAAAAAAAACAGAAAAGGCTGCCAATGAACAAAAAAACAAAAATGAAATCCGAGGGATTCGAACCCAAGCCTTGCAAAACATCACAAACACCTACAACCACTAAACCAACAAAGCAATTATGTAACATATGCAAAATCATATTACAAAACAACAATTGTAAATTAATAGACCAATAAGATAGAAGAACTGTAGATACCGACCACATGAATTTAATATATATATAATAAGGGTAAAATATTGATTTTTTAAATTGGATCAGACAATTTACGATAAAAAAATATACTTTTTGTGAATAAGGGTAAAATATTGATTTTTTAAATAGGATCAGACAATTTTCAATAGAAAAAAAAAAACAAGGCTTAATTTTTTTCTTGTCAGAATTATAGTTGATTAATTGAATATTTTAAAGCTAAAAAATAAACGGTAAGGATCAAATTAATATACATAATTTATATTTTAAAATTAGACGTTATAATTTAAAAGCATATAACCCTAACAATTAACACGATAGAGCCGTTTATGATTAAAAATTCACTCTTTTTCCACAATTTGGTTCATTTTTTTTTTATTTTTTATTTTTTTGAACGGCAAATCTACCCTACTCCTACTCCTAAACTAATCCAAATTACACCATGCCTGGGTTTGAACCCAGGACCTCCCCTCTAAGAGGCAAAGCCTCTACCAAGTGAGCTAACCTCACATTGGCCACAAATTGGTTCATTTAGTCAGACCACTTGAACATGAAATACCCGCTTCAACATCCCATCATGGCATAAAAACATTCCTCGGCACAATTGGTTCATTTAACGCGTATAACCATTAAATAATATTAAAATCTATTTACTTTTATCACTTCAGAGCATTCACATTACATTTCTTATTTTTATTCTTGTATTTACACTAAATACAACTATTTTTTCTCTCTCCTTTCAATTAAATAATATTTTTTAGCACATTTATTATTATTTTTTTTTTCTTCTTTACTCACAACTAATTTCAAATATTAAAATATTTATAAGGGTTGAACAGTAAATCTTTAAATTTACAGATGAACAGTAATAATTTTTCTTTTCTTTACTTACAACCACCTAAAACCATACCATATAATTTAAAGACTTTCCTCACACAATTTTAAAAAACGAGATGTGAATGCTCTTAGTTGTTCAAAACTTCAAACACAAAAAAGTAAAAAATCATGCCAGCTGTCCCAAATCAAACCTACTTCTAACTTCAACATCTAGACCACAACACACGTACACACCTACACCCCAACTGCCTTCTTCTCCATCCTCCACGTGTCATCCCCTAAACAGCCAATCTTCCCATCACCTACACACGTGTACATCACCATCACCCAACAATCCAACATATTTAAACAACTATTGAACACCATCAACAACGGAATCCGATGATTATCATCCAACATGAGTAACGATCAACAGCAGCAACACCAAAAAGAACCCATAAAATACGGTGATGTGTTTCCGGTTTCCGGCGAGCTAGCGGAGAAACCGGTGGCTCCACAAGATGCAGCCATGATGCAAGCGGCGGAGACGTCGGTGTTCGGGCGGACGCAGAAGGGTGGCACCGCCGCGGCGATGCAGGCGGCGGCCACCGTTAATGAACGAGCGGGGTTGGTTAGCCATGATGATTTGACTGTAACCGGGGATCAAGGGGTTAGTGTTATTGCAGCCCAGGTTCCCGGTGCCCGTGTGGTCACCGAAACCGTTGCTGGCCAGGTTTTTTTTTCCCTTATACTATGTGTAGTGGTTGTTTAGTTAAACTGACATATGTAGACAAAACCATTTTACTAAATTCTCTTAAAATCAAATTTTTTGGTTAACTAATGTTTGGTGCTCTATTGATGTGATACTGTAAGCATAGTTATGTTCGGAGCCCGTTAAATGTTTAACATCTCATAGATTTAAAACCCTTTTTAAGTTTTAACTATCATAGGCGTTATTTGAAGCTTTACTTGTATTCGTGTCATCATTGTTAACGTAGAAGTACGCGTAGTCTCCTATGCATAGTCTTGTAGTCTTAATTATATAATAGGAGAATATTAACAAGTACGTTTACGGTTTAACAATCCAAAGTATGATTTTATTTGATAATAATTTATACTAATAATTAATCATTCTATAATAAATAATCACTCTATAAGGCTCATATACATAATAATCATATATAATTTAATACTTGATTTTTAGTCGTATATAAATTTATACTTTTTTGTTCTTTGATACTTGTTTTTTATTTGATATATCTTGCGATGAAGACGTGTTATTATCTTTGTACGCATTTCAGTAGTACATGATAACTATGCGAGTAATATTATATTTCACCCAATATTATCGCTCTGAGCAAAACGTATCGGGGTCCTGTTGGAAAACGTATAGGTGGGTCCGATTAAAATAACACCTGTATCTGGAGCTGGAGTGTGGTCGCACATTTATGTGTTTATAAGCAATTTTTAGACGTATGATAATTATGCGAGCAAGTATGATGTTTGACTAGTTAGAAGCGTCATTGGTTTAAATTTATTATTATCGGTAGTTCATATTATCAAAATTGTTAGAAAAATTATCATTCTGTTTTTATTAGTTAGTTTTGATTACATATGATTAAAATTTACGTTTATATTGAACTTGTAACCAAGTGACTACGTATAAGCTAATCTCCGGCAGGTGGTGGGACGGTATGTGGAGGCGACACCAGTGCTCCAGCGTGGGGTAGGAGACGTGCACCATCAGGGTGCGATAACGATCGGAGAAGCCCTCGAAGCAACCGCAAGAACCGCGGGGAACAAGACGGTGGAGCAGAGTGATGCCGCCGCGATTCAAGCGGCAGAGGTCAGGGCCACGGGCAGTAGTGTGCTGATCCCAGGTGGACTTGCAGCTCAAGCTCAATCAGCTGCCAATTTGAACGCATCTACATGTGAGGAAGATAAAGTTAAACTAAGTGAAATTTTAACGGTAAGTTTCCTGTTTCCTTGAACATTGAGTTCTAGATTTGATTATTTATTTATTATGTTTAGAACAGTTAACTTACACACTTTCTAATTAATCG
This sequence comes from Flaveria robusta, assembly GCA_025506415.1. NCBI lineage: Eukaryota > Viridiplantae > Streptophyta > Magnoliopsida > Asterales > Asteraceae > Flaveria > Flaveria robusta. Next base: position 6,020,540 of record CM046461.1, read on the forward strand.
TCTAAATTTGCATTGACAGGACGCGACAGTAAAACTACCAGCAGATAAGGCAGCAACGAGAGAAGATGCGGAGGGTGTGTTGAGCGCAGAGAGGCGGAACACCCCGAATATGACCGCTCACCCTACAGGAGTATCGGCATCCATTGCCGCTGCCGCTAATCTAAACGAACTAGAGCATGTTAGCTAGTGCGACTTCGTTTCAGCGTGTATCAGTCCGGTTGTTGTTTTTGTTTTGGTTTTTTGTTGTTCAAAATGAGATAGAAATGAGCATAGTAAATGATGTTTCGGTTTGGTTTACTACTAAACCTAGTTAATGCTATTTAAAAGGCCCCAAATTGGGTATTGTTGTTAAAAAGAAATAACTTGTAGGGTTATGTCGTATTAAGTTTACTACTAAACCTTATAAGAACAAACATACTAAAGTAAAACCGAATCCAAAGTAAAGAAAATACATCTATAGATCGTTGCTAGCTATAGCTTCTGCCCACGTCACATAAACGATCATTCCATCTTCTTCGCGTCGCCTTTTTGCATCTTCGCGCAATACTCAAACAAACTTCCATCAAAGCAACGCCTTACTGACTCTTTCGATAGGTAGCCATCGGAGTCCTTTGCAAGCACATAAAGAGTTCCCCATTCTAACTTACTTGCAACCCTATACACGCACGTCATTAATACAAAAGAACATACTCAACGACATCAAAGATCATGAGATGGAGAAAGTACCAGCCAAAGAAATCGAAGGCGTTGCGTGTTGCATTGGTCATATACCAAAGTTCTTTAAACGTGAGCTTATCAGGCACCGTGTGAGCGTATTTGCTAAAGATGTTCTCTATGTTAGCTGGGATAAACCTACAATGACATCAAGTCATGGACAATGTGATATATAAAAAGATTTTGGTGACAAATTAAAAATAAGAAACCACAACATGCGAATGGCTATTGTAGTTGTAATTCATATACGATAAACGAGTATATGAAAATGAGCTTTTCTCACCTTCCTTCGGTGTCATAAGTTGCGGAATCACTCCCATGTTTGGCTTTGTGTATGTTTTCTATGTAAATGGGGAAGAAAGGTGATGGTAACCAAGTCTAGCACAACATCCACACAAATATTCGGTTAGAAGACACGTACTATACAATGTTTTCAAATTTGTACTAGACATTAAATTGGTTGTCTTATAGAGCCCTAACTTGACCGATAGTTAAAAATTGAATGACGTGTTAAATGTTATTAAAGTTTAATGTGTATATATGTGTGTGTGCGCTCTATTTCAAAACAAAGTATAAAAATACCTTATGTTTTACTATAAATTTACAATTATAAAGGCTTTAAAAAAAGAAAAATGAAGAATTAATAGAAATTTATCAGTAAGTAAATTAGATTTTAAAGGAGAAAATACCAAAAGTAGAACTGGCGGGCCAGTTCACTGATCTAAATGAAAACGATTTAAATAGTTATAACCGGACTGGTTAAACACGTGGTTTCTGGTCCAGTTGTGGAAACCTTGATTATTAATTAAAAACCCTAAAAGTACATGCTATGTAAAAAAAATGTCCTTTTAGTAAATAAGAAATCCTGAAAGAAAGAGTTATATAATTTTCTGTAAACAGAAAGAAGGCATTACATAAGTGAAGTTTGACTAATTGAAATCAAAGTTTCACATTTCCAATTCAAGATTTGACATTGATTTATCAACGTTCTTGATTCTGTTCAAATTGAAACCAAACCATATAAAATATTTATACTATATCAATTCTCGGCGATCATTGTTCTTGTAATATCTACGAGAAATTTGAACTCGAAAAGTAAGACGATTGACCTTAAAAGTCAAACTCTGCGTATTGTAGGAAGGAATGATAGTCAGAAACTTACAGGCAAAGTGACATAACTCATAGCTCCATGGACAAGTATCATGAAGAAAAAAGAAGCAACCACATTGAATCCAAGGTCACGAAAACCTACACAAGTTAAACAATCGTATGTCATTTCAGACGCGTAAATACAATTATACAACATGATATTAAAGTTGTCACGCGCAACTTGCCTTTATAAGTCTCCCATGGGAAGATTATCCCATTATCATCTTGATCAAAAAACGCAACATGTTGTTGAAGAACCGACGCATTATGATGCTTGTGTCCCAATGTTCCATTCGGGTTATCAGTATCAGGCGCACACACCCCGCGTGCCATGTCTAAACGTACCAAAATAAATCAAGATAACATCCCAAAACATTTCTAGATTTAATTTTTCATCAGAAAAACTTTTCAAGATTTAAAGTTCATCCCAAGAAAGTATAAACAATGTGTTTAAAATCCTAAAAATATTTCATATTAGTGTGTAGTACTAGAAAACAAGGCATTTCCAACCGAAAAAATACATTACCAAATTTTGCGACTAAAAAAAGGTTCACAAATTTTACAATTGTTTTGCGATAGAAGCTAAAGAGTCGTAAAAGTTAGCGAGTACAAATGATTCAGTCATATGTAACAGAAGCAAAATTTGAGACCCTTTAGATTCAATCGCAAAACAATCATGCATATGTTAAAAAAATAGTTAATTAAAATTAAATCATAAATATCAGTTGCTAAACTAGCAGTCACAAACCTGTTACATAAAAAAAAAAAAAAAAAGGCAAATCGGTCGCAAAAAAAACGGTCACAAACCTTACTACCGGAAAATTTTTTCGTTAATTCGATCACAAAGTGGTCTCAAAATGGGATTACCATGGAGGTTTTTGCCCTCGCATTTTTTATTGTAATTTATGGCAAAAGGATCTTTGCAACTAATTTACAATAGAAACTATTGTCATAAATACCTAGTTTTCTAGTAGTATGGATAGTGAAACATACATGGTTTAGGAAGTTTGTTGTCGAGGTCGGCTCGAAGTTTCCTCTCCGAGGTGACCGGAGCCTTAGAGGCTACGGTCAACATTGCATCTGAAGCCATATCTGCCATATTCAACCTTCTTTTAACTCAAGAAGGAAGATCAAATTGTTGCCAATGATTTTTTCAGGTTAATGTGTATTTTTGTAGTACAATTACTATTAGAAATTGATAAAGAATAAGTAATTTTATTTGAGGTTATGTTTTGAACCTATGCTTAGAGAAAATGTTTGCTTTAAAGTCGAATGATCGGGTCATGAGAATTGAACATTTCACTTGGATATAACATCACTACCAATCCTATTCTTGTGGTATTTTAGTGTTACTTGCAAAGTTTTAGGAAAAAGAGAAAAAAAAGTTATTTTATTGCTACATGTTAGAAAAACATCAAATAAACTTGATTAAGAATTGTTTTTGAGTCAAATTGTTTGTGGTAAAGTTCGAGTAAAAAACATTTGTGTATCATCTTTTAAGATATCAAGAACTTGATATAATTGAAGCTTCGAAAATACAAACGCTAAACAACGTATCGACCCCAATTATATGAGTATATGACCTGGTAATCCTAACCATGCCTTCGATGGGCATATTTTATTTGGAACTTGTTAAGTTTCAGGCCATATAATACACGACCTAAGCTATTAGACCAAAAGGAAGAGAAAGATTATAAGTGTTTCTTAACGTAGCTTACCCATTTGGACGCTATCAATAGACACAAATTATCTAATCATACATGATATAGTTCACTATAGTTCGTTCCTCAAGTGCGAGCGAGACAACACATGCTTTCACACAAACTATATTTGAGGTTGTGATTATATAGGGAATTGGATCCACTTTACGATTATTGACTCCTTTTTTCATAGTTTCAAATGCTTGTATTAGCAAAACTGAGCAATGATCCTACTAATTACATATAAAGATATGGTGTTTTATTCAATAAATTCTGATGAGTATATAAAATTACAAGCATCTAGTTTCACAAGTTAGCCTTCATCTGAGCCAAGTAATTTAGTTTGTCCAAAAGTGATAGACAAAGCTATCAACCCTCCAAGCAAAACCCTAAAACAAGACTTGAAGACAGGAGTGCCGCCGATAACAGACCAAATCCATCCAAACACAACTAGCGTGACGCTCACCGTAGCTACAAGCACGCCCAACCTCAAGCCATGGTTTAATGTGAATGAACCAACAAGTAAAGGAGTCACTCCTCCCAACAAAAAAGCAACAAATGCTGCTATAGCTACTCGTAATGGATTTGAGAGTTGTCGTTCCTCGTGTTCCTCTTGATTTCTTCCCATTCTTTTATCTCTCTTCATTTGAGCCAATTCTAAATCTAGTTGGGAGCATACAGAAACATATTCTCGTATAGCTATACTAATCGCACCAGCCACTAGACTAACCAACCCCAAAAGAAACTTAACTTTAACATCTTTCATGGCTTCAAGGCCCATCATTAAAATGGCAACATAAGTCAAGCCATCGTTGGCTCCCAAGACAGCCGCACGAAGCCATTGTCCCCTTGGCGAGTAATCAAAGTATTCATCTTGAGATAATTGTTGTTTTTTATCAGATCTATGAACAACATCATCATTTTTATTAGTAGTCATGACTACGGCAAATGAGCTAAATATATATAGAGAAAGGCAGTAGGGGGGCTGGATTAAAGAAATGCTTGCTTGTGATGAAAGAGTTCATGTACCATGGATACTTATAGAGATGAAAGACGAAAGAAACTTGAAATATGAGCCATTGGTTTGTGCTTATCATTTTTTTGGTGATGCAAACACAATAGGATAATAATCAAGGCACTATACTTTTATGGGAGGACTTGCATTTATAAAACTATAGATTTAGTTTCATGTTATGAAAGTTTGTTAATAAAACGAAAGCATCTAAAAATACCAACGATGATTAGCGAACCCAACCTTAGTTTCTAGGCTTACATACAATGAACGATATTTGAACTTAATGAAAAGGTACGTGGGCCAAATCGCGTAATGAAAAGGCTTGGAAGCAAAGAAATGGAATGGAGCTGCAATCGTGCATGCTCAACTCACAACAGCTTTTATGCTTGAGACTAATACGCGTTAGGGGCTTGAAATGTGTTGTCAATGCCAAATGGTGGGTGGCCTTACAATTGTGTAGACCAATAGTTATGATTTTGGAATCTGTCGCTTACTATTACCCAGACATTTATGCTCAAGACTGATAAAGGTATAATAATGACACAGATTCAGAAAAGTAAAAGATAAAAAAATGAACGAAAGACCCTAAAAGCTTATACAAGCTCTTTCATATTAAGAACCAAAAAAGTTCTTCATATTCATGATTAATATATGAATCCATCCTATCTACTCAATTCAATAGCAGCATAAGCAAGAGTGTTTGGTAAGTTCATTCTAGTATCTTATTTATTCAACCATATTTAGCAAGTATAATCATATTAAGATTACAAGAGATTTATAAAGATGTTCACTACCCAACTTAGTGAGAAGAAGTAAGATTGATCAATATCTGATTAGTTAGATGTCGATAAGGGATCAGTTATTTTAAATAAGACATTAAAGAGGTTATCACTACTTGTTTAGTGAGATGATGAATGGATAATTACTATGATTATTAAGAAGATTGTAAGGTAATCACCACCTTAATTAGTAAGAAGATAAACTATTGGTTGATACTAATGAGTGACGTAAGATTGGTTTGTTAAAATTCCACCTAAACCACTATACATATTTATGTGTTTGTGTTGATCTTTCATATACTTCATACTATTTTACCATGTACCTTAGATTACTCTATAATTAAAAGACTGGAAATGATGATGTACAACTTATATTGTGTTAGGTACATCCACCGCCACCAATTCGCATCTCTTATGCTAAAAGAGAGAGAGAGAGAGAGAGAGAGAGAAAGAAAGAGTGAATGAGTGAGTGAGAGTGAAGGTATCATCATCGTATTATTATGCTCAGGTTTATTGGGGCTGGTTTCTGACCGACAACAGTCTTACCCATATCCATTTTTGCATTTAGGTTATGGATCTAGGGTTTGGCTAACTCATTAGGTTATTTATTTTTAACAATTGTTTTTAAAAAACATAAGTCATTAAGTGTATAAAGAACCTATTCAACCTTTTTAGGTCTTTACAACGTGTTTTTGCATAATGTAGTCGAGCTTACATCATACAAGACTAGGGGACTAGTATACATACCTACTTCCCGTATCAATCCATTGGGCTACGACCCACACTGAATAAACCTAATAAGATTTTGGCCCATTTGTCACATGTATAAATGAATTAACCCATCAAATTAGGGACTATCTTCTTCCTCCTCCTTAGATGGACACTTCTTTAACCATACAAGTATGTTTATGCTTGAAATATATGATGCACACGTATCTACTTAACTGTTGAAGGCATTACAACCCCCAAATGTAGGGATAGTCGAATCCTTTGGTTCCATAATCTAAAATCATTGTTTCTCACTCAATATTACACTTCAAATTGGGTTTTTGGGATGTTACCATTCGGATACACTCCCTACACATTACCATTCAAACTCCGGACATAAACCATCTATTACTATGGCATCCTTTGGTGCCATAGTTTAACTATACCTCTAAGCAACCTTTAAAACTTTGAAGGCTTCACTACTTAACCCTCTAAGTTGAATCATTGTTAATACCATATTAAATGATGATGATCTAGTTGATTCTAGTTCTAAACTGCAATTTTTACTACCGCATATCATCTCATCTAATTCTAAACTTGTTAAAGAGATATGATTACTAATACTATTAAAGAATAAGACTAAAACATTAGTTTGTTTAAATCTCACATTGTTTGGGGGAGGATTCCTAAAAGTAAATGCACGTAATAAGCTAAGTAACTACCAAAATATAACTCAAATTTAGACAAACATTCATGTTATTGCTTTCATTATAACTATTTATTTTAATTAAATATAAATAATAAAACGTAATAATTACTCTATAGTTAAATGAGAAGAAAAATGAATAGTGTTATACAACTGTTGAAGCTTAAGAGACATGTTATGTATGAGTTCTATTGTTCTTTCTTTCTTATGCGTGTTAAGGACTTGCATCTTTTCCATTGTTGTTATCTCTGGTTTTCAACTGCTTCGATTTAGTTCTTCCCTATTTTTCGATTTTCTTCGTGGCACCCTTTCGAATTCAGGTTTTTGTTGGTCTTTGTCGATTCTTTTACTGTTTTATTTGCGTCTTCCTCAATTTGTCAATGTACAGTGTTGATTTTAGGTTAAGCATGGTTCTTGACTGATGCTGCGCTATACCAATTTCTTAAGTTTCATGTTCGATTTCAACTGATTCCCTCCGTATGTTGATCGGTTGTCTCTCATCTTATCAATGCATCTTCGTTTTCTGGTTCTCATGATTTTAATTTTAGGTTATTGTTTGTTCTCGGTTGCTGCATGTTGTTGGCCGAAGTTCGCTGTTGTGTTGCTTTTTGCTGCCTGACTTTCGGTTTCTTCTAATCGACTGTCCCTCCATCGACTCCAGGTTTGTGCAGAGCCATGTATATGCTGTGAGGTTTTGGGTTGTTAGTGCTTTAGATTAAAGTGGACATTATGTCATTAGTAATTAGTAAGTTGAATGCATCACCTTTTTGTCCAGTTTTGTTGCTTTTGCTTTACCTTGGTGTTTTGTTTTTGTTTTTGTTTTTGGTTTTGGTTTTGGTTTTGTTGACTATACTTACTTTTGGTTGATGATAATGTAGGTACTCATCCAAATTCAACAGTAATCTCATCTTATGAATGTATGATACTTTAGTTTATTTTTTGTTCTTGGGTGTTGAACGTACTCATTCACTACATGATACCAAATTCTGTTCAGTCATTCTGAATTTATATTTGATTTATATTAATTCATTTGGTATTTTGAATGTGTGTCCCTCATCGTATGAATGCATTTTCATTTCTAGTTGTTTTTAATTACATAACTAAACTAAATTTAGTAAACTCGTGTATTACACAAATTGAATAAAAAAATATTAAATAAAATAAAATTTTATTAATTACAAATAGATATTTTAAGATAAGATATAATTGAAATCTTTTTTTATTATAAATAGAATAAAAATTTTGTTACAAACAAACGTTTTAAAAAAATATCATTTAAATTTTTTTTCTTATTATAAATCTTAATTTTAATTATCTTTTATTTACAAAAAAATTTACTTTTTAAAAACCTCAGTTTTAAAATATTTGATTTGATGTTTTAAAAAAATTGCTTGTTTTATAAAAATCTATTTCTTTAAAAATAACATAAATATTAAGATACCTTTTTATATTTATTAAAAAAATTATTTTTATCTAAAAAACGAATTAAATTAGAGTGTGGTTTTGTCATGTATTCTTCCCGAGTAGGGAGTTAAAAATTAGAGTAATAACTAGTACCTCTATCACACACCCTCATACCACTTGTCATGTTTTTTTTTTTCTCTTATAAACATTTTATTTGTTATAAATATTATTGTTTTTTCGTTTATTCAAAACCGATTTTAATTTAAACTTAATTTTCTTATATAATGTTAGAATATTATTTATAAAAATTTTAATGCATTGTTATGGCATTTTTATATATGTAACATCTTCGTATAAATTTTAATCAAAATCAAACGTTAGTAACGCACAGGGTTAACAGGCGGGGATGAGCTCGATACAGAATCAAAAGTACCAATCCCGAAAATTGCCAAAATTCGGTTCCGGTGCCAAAAATGTTTGGTACGGTACAGATACTAGTACGATATTTGAAGGTAAAAACCGATAAAATACCGGTTAGGTATCGAACCGAAAGTACCGATACCAAAAACATCAAAAAATGACTTGGTAAAGAAAATTGGATACCAGTAATTTTTTTGTATCGAATTGATACAAAAAATGACTCGGTATTTGATATCATTTGATAATCCATACTATCCGGACACCTCAATTATATAATATATTACTCCCGGTGAGTGTAACTGCTTCGAAAATCAATCGTGACCGTTAGATCTAGCTGAAACAAAATCCTGACCATTTAAAGTGAGCGGTTACGCCTTTCTCGGAGCAGTTAATGGCCGTTGCAGCATCCCCTTCTCCTAGATTGAACTTGCCCCCATGATCTCCACCTCCTTCTTCACCGGAGCACGAGGTTGGTAACCACCTCATACAAACGAAGCATTAGTATATAGTATACACCTCACGAAACTTGGACCATATTCTTGTCGTTCTATCACAACTAGCGATTATCAAGTATCATCCTCTATTATTCTGTTCGCACTTCGCAGCAGTTTTCAGGTGAACTCAACATCCCGTCGACCTCCGTGTTCCACTGTTGTGCAAGTCAAGGATGACAGGGATGAAGGTATGATTTTGTGTAATTCTGGACATTATGTTTCAGTTTGATTATCGGTGATGCTACTAATAGATGATTTAATTTTGTAGAATTGTCTTTTGAAATTCCTTTCGGTTCCTACGATTTTTCCCAATTTTTGAAATCATAAAACGTCATCCTTATTATTGAAATTATTTCCAGTGATTCAGTTTCAGTTTGCTTGATCGATTGATTCTATTTGGTCAATCAATGTTGAACGAAACGGAAAGACAAAATCACGTTTATTCAGCAAAACTCACCGGACAAGCCAGGGTCATGATGGTATGCACTTTAATCTCTCGGTTTCATAACATTTAGTGGTTCTTCAATGTACATTTGTGTGATATGGATCTTTTGATGTTAAATTTATATTTCGACAATATACAAGTTTATTTGATTACTTGCATGATTTTGTTATAATTGGATCTAATTTCTCGTGATGATTTGGATGGACAAAGCACTTTCTTCTTACATCATCTCCTCTTCAACATTTATTAGGTCCTAAACTTAAAAATGAATACATGTAAACTGTTGGTGTGTAATTTATGAAGATGAAGATGATGCACGAAGTTTATGAAGGATTTTGCAGGTAAATTAGAGAAATTAGCAGATGAGTTTTTTTATTTGTTGTGTCAGAATCATGGACCAAATCATGGAATCGAGGTTAGCAACTACCCACCATGCCTAACATGAAATTTTGATCACGGTTCTTCGAGCACATATTGACGTCATCGACATCATTTTGCTCCTTCAAGATGATAAAGTTAGTTAACTCCAAGTTCTTAAGGATGACGGACAGTGATTATATTTTGTTTGACATTTACTTACAAAAAATAATTAAAATATTTGATGAAAGTGTTGTTGGAACATGTTTTTGTGTGTTGCCTTGCAAGTGTTAGTAGATTTGCATATGTGAGTTTCATTCCAATTCTTGATAAATGATTGAATCAAATTTGACGTTTGATTATCTACGTTTGTGGGTATCTTTTATGATTCAACTTTGATTGAATAGGTACGTTAGTCCTTGAAATTTTGATATATTATAATACCCGATCAATGGACGGGCATAAAACTAGTTAATATTTACTAAAGGTCTAAAACCTATTTTAAAAAAAAATTAAAAGATAAAAAAAAGGCGGGTCTAATTCTAATATAACGAATCACACACACGGTCGCAAGTCTACCAAGTATCACGTTTCCACACACCTCTAAACCCCACCACCAACAATTTCCTCCGCCGACGGCCGCCGGCCACCACCACCGCCCTCCGTCGTCTCCGACCACCCCAACGCCATGAGAAGAGCTTCTACTCTCGCCGCCGCTTCCACCTGTCTCTCACGTGCCATAATTTCTCCCTCCGAACACCACCAATACAACGTCCTCTTTCAGGCAGCTTCCTCCTACGCCAATGCCGGATCTTCCCGCCGGTGGTTTTCCACATCGATTGGATCCGGTTCCTCCGGCGGAGCTTCTGCCGCCGGCAAAGTTTTTCTGTCGATTGGTGGTCTTGCCGCCTCCGTCGCCGGTGGCGCGTCGCTGTTGGCGGAGAAAGAGGCGTATGCTAAAGAACCGGTTCACGTAGATCTGGTTCCGAAGGAGGTTGTGCTGTATCAGTACGAATCGTGTCCTTTTTGTAATAAGGTTAAAGGTAATGGTGATTAGTGTTGTTAATTAGTTTTCTTGATCAACAAGTTTTAGCATTACAAGTGAATTTAGGGCAGATGTTAGAAGTATTTTAACAGAGGATGTTGCAATTGATGTTAACATGTGATAATAGCTGTTTTTACATGTGTTTAAGCTCTATTTATTGTGGTATTATGCTTATTGAACTTGATATGTGAATTTAATATCAGTGAATTTGATAAAAGGGTGGTGTTGGTGGTGATTAATTGCATTCGTTTGGATATGTGATTGACTTGGCAATAGTTAGTTTTGGTATGATTATGATATCCTTTTGAGAAAAATTTTTAGGGGGTGCGTGGGATTGGTTATTAAAATTGTTTATCTTCTTTTATTTAAAACAGCTTACTAAGCACAGTAAAGAGATAAGCAGTTACAATTACGTATCCCATACAGCCCCTATTGGTAGTTTTGAAGATAAGTTTTTGAAAATAATGAACATAAGTGCCTGAAATAAATAAATAAAAACTGAATGATTATAAGTGACTTCTTTTTGGTTCATTGTTTATGGTTGTGACTTGTGACTAATGACTACATCCTCCTAAGCTTGAAATTATGTTTCCACCTACCATGTCTTCTGATCACCAAATCATAATTCAATGGACTATATACCATGCTAGCCTTGTTTCATGAAGTCACAAAGAACGCTACGCTAATCTATCATTTGGAAGGAATATTTTGTGGGTCAAATTAATGCATTTAAGCATCTTCAAATACATGCATAACATCAATGGTACAGTGTCTGACATACATATGCATCATACAGAACGCCATGTTTGATAAAAGGCAGATTTTTTTGTGAAGATGTGAAAATAGGGACTAGGTATACAAAGTCTAAGAATGATTTATGTGGTTCATATTTCATAACTCCTAGTTTCTGCAATATAAGAATTAAGAACAATATAGTGAATCCTTGTGTTCTTTTGTTTTAAGATTCATGATAGCAAATGACAAGTTTGTTTTAGGCATGTTTTATGAGGAAGCAGGGTATATAGAAGCAAGGAAAATGAATATATGATACTTTGTTGATTTGTTCTTCTTTTTGTTGTTGTTTTTCAGCATTTCTAGATTACTATGACGTGCCATACAAAGTTGTGGAGGTGAATCCACTTAGTAAGAAGGAAATTAAATGGTCTGATTACAAGAAGGTGCCTATAGTAGTGGTGGATGGTGAACAGCTGCAAGATTCATCAGGTTTTTCTTGAAACTAGTCAGAACTGATTTATGGTTCTCCTTTCTTTCTTTAAGTATTTAAGCTGGAATTAAAGGTCACACAATTATATAATATGTTTTTTTGCAGCTATTATTGACCAGCTGAGAAACAAGCTCAGTCCCGTTAAATCAAATTCACTGGTTGATGATGATGAAGAAAAGAAGTGGCGTCGGTATGTTTTCTATTCATGTTGTTTTTCTTATGTCACATATGAAGTAATTACATGTTTAAAGTGTTGAAATTTTGAGAAAATGTTTAGATGTTCAATGCTATAGAAGCATCTCCTAAATGGAAGTTTATGCTTCATAACTACATACGGCCTACTTGTGGTATATGAATGATCATGTGATGTGACCTAGAGTAGTATTCTAGATATGACATGCTGAGTTGGCTGATAATTCATAAAAAAAGGTTCATAAAAAGCATGAGTGGGTGTTTGGAACTTTGAATTTGTTTCTCGGAACTGATTATCTTGATTATAGTAGGCTCAAGTTGTATATATGAGTTTTCAACGTTTGGATAAGCAGATTTGCTTTTGATTACATCGTTCAAATAGTCAATTTCAAACTAGTTGCAACAAAAATAGTTATCTAGTAAATTAATTACTTTCCTTTATCATAATTAGAGAGACTTCTGTTTTCACTTTACAAAGTACAAACCAGTCTATACTTCACCATAATGTCATTTTTAGTCATTTTCTTTATTAAAATTTTAAAAAAGCTGAATTTTGAACACTTCTACATCTAGTTATCTTATTACAGTTGATCATCCAATATCTGATTATTCAACATACATAATCATTTCCACCACACACATCCACCCCCAACCTCCAACTCAGAGATAAGTGGATAAAATTCATATTCTTATCTTGCTTCTGGATTCCTATTCTTTGTTTGTCATTCAGTTGGTTATTAATGGTGCTAATGAAGAGTGTGTCAATGTAGGTGGGTTGATGATCATTTGGTGCATGTTCTATCACCAAATATTTACCGAAACACTTCTGAGGCTCTAGAATCCTTCGACTATATCACTAGCAATGGTAAGCCACAAATATGGCATACTGAAGTTGATCTAGTACAAGTGTGTATATTTATATCTGTAAAGAATTCAGAACAGTCCTAACTTTTATCTCCTCTTGTAATTCAGGTAATTTCGGCTTTACTGAAAAATATACAGTCAAATATGCGGGGGCTGCTGCTATGTATTTTGTGTCTAAGAAACTAAAGAAAAAATATAACATCACTGATGAAAGGGCAGCCTTGTATGAAGCTGCTGAAACCTGGGTTGATGCACTTGACGGCAGGGAGTTTTTTGGTCAGTTTTCTGGATGAAATGTTGACCTCCTTTGGTATTGTTTATTCTATGTTTTACTTGACGTTTACCTTTGAAGTTAGAGGTGTCAAAACGTGCGGGTGGGTAGGGTCGGGTTGCCCAAATTTTTTGCATCCTATTTTTATAGATAATTAATGTGCATACGATTAAAGACTATATCATCACTATAATAGTTATCTAATTTATACACTGAAGGACTACTGAAAACGTTTTGCTTTTTCCCATTTGGTCCATTGGAGGTAAGGAATAACTAAATCGACCCATTTATTGTTATATGGGTTGAAATGGCCACCTTAAGGGGACGTTTGGTTCACAGAATTATCAGGAATTGGAATTGGAAAATTTTCCATCCAAAATCATGTTTGGTTGGTCAACGGACGGAATTGGAATTGGAAAATTTTCCCTCATTCATTGGAATTCACATTCCTTCCACTTACCTATGGAATGTTTAACAATCCAATAGAATGTTCAAAATTAAAATTCCAATTTCATTCAAAATTGACCAACCAAACACGTGGTCAACTTCAACAACATTCCAACTCCAATTCCAATTCCATTTCCAATTCCAATTCCTTTACAAAACATTCTGCGAAGTTGATAAGCTCGTAGGGGTGCAAGGAGGGCGAGTTAGATAACAGATCATAGGGGCTTGGGTCATGTTTGACCGACTCAAAAACACTTTTACTTTTTTTCTTTGTGATTTTACTAATAACTACTGCTCTAAATATGTATAGAAAACTATGATATTACAATGATACACTAGTTTTTGAAATAAAATAATTTAGGAGGTTTTATGCATTTTGAACACATTTTTGGTGATATTGGCCCATTCAACTAAATTCTCTTCAACCAAAACTTCAAGTCTGACCTATTATGGGCCTGTGCTGTAGTTTGCCAATGGTGATAAATACCACCATTCGAGATGGTCATTTATGGAGTAGGGTTTAATTATATATTAGGGTTTAGTTTATATATTCCAGATCTGATTTTTACAGCAGTTAAAGAAAACGCGACTACATTGTTCCAAGATTTATCGATTAAATAGATATCAAACCAGATGCTGATTGAAAAATTTCTTCTTATTTTCTTTATGTATTACAACTGCATCAGGTGGGTCCAAACCTAATCTAGCAGACCTTGCTGTGTTTGGAGTGTTGAGACCGATCCGTTATCTGAGGTCAGGTAAAGATATGGTTGAGCACACCAGAATTGGCGAGTGGTACGCACGAATGGAGAATGTCGTTGGTGAATCTTCAAGGATAAAGGTTTAATCTTTAAGGTGAAATGATATGCAAAAACCAAAGTATATACCTTCAATCTTGATTAGATTGTGTTGATGAGATTTTGTTTCATTTTTGTTGCTGCTATGAATTTATACTGCGCGATACGTAGTGTATTTATGTTTTTTTGCTGTAAAAGTTGAGAACCAATGCCCACATGTAGGCTGGTATAATACAATAATACAAACACATCAAAACTTTTGCATCTTAAGTGCGTGTTGTATTGATTTTAATAGCAGGTGATGAGTTAAATGGTTGTGGTCATGGGTTAGCAGGTTGGACCTGATGTGTATCATAATACGAACCTGAAAATCATGTTAAATACTCTAACCCGACATAAGGTGTGTTGGGTGCACGCTAGTTTATTATACGATGTTTTTCTTTTTAAATATTTATACTTCAAAATTATGAATATATCAACTTTAGTTGATGCTGACAATACTTGTTGATGACCAATATGCTATTGCTTATTATGTTGCCAATGATGAATAGTTGTCACTGATGCTCCTACTTCGTTGACGACCAAGGTGGTACTATTTATCAAGTTGCCACTAATTGATGATTGTCACCATTGATCACTACTAAATGCTCATACTTACCATCAGTGTCGTAAAAATCACGACTAGTCTTCGATTAGTCGCTGATTAATCGCTAATCGGAGATTGACTGCTTCGATTTCATCAAATCGTGGGTCCTAGGCGCCAATTGGTCAAAATTGGTCGAAGTCAGACCAAATCGTCTTAATTGGAGGTGTTCCGGCGACGAGAACAATTGGATTTGCCTATTCCGGTGACGGATTAGCTGATTCCGGTGATTAACTCCGACTCCAGTGACTGGAATAGGAGATGGAACTGGGGATGAACTATTGTTTCATATGATTTAATAAAGTTTAGTTATTTTAACATTTAATACCCTAGATATTCATCAATTTATTATTTATCATCCAAACTTGTAAATTAATACATAAACAAGTATAAAATTAATGTTATAGATACATAAATTTGTAAAATTATACACAAAAGTCCGATCTGATTAATTCCAATTAATCCCTAGTTGGTACCACACTGTTCGATTAGCCCTTAACGATTTCTACAACATTACTTACTATTGATAATCAAATGCTACTATTTATCAAGTTGCCATTGATTGACAGTTGGCGTGCGTGCGTGCGTGCGTGCGTTATCATTTCTTTGAACCTATTCGAGTCATTTAAAGACTTAATTATGTTTTTTCACTGATAGACTTAGTTTATGGGTGTTAATATTGTTACCCAATGTTTCGACATCGTACTCACTCAGAAGTACGTTCGGAGCTTCTAGACCAACCATGAAGCCTATTCCCTTGGCTATGACCAAGTCTATTCAGCTAACTTTAGCTGACAATGATGCCTTGTTGGGTCCAAATAAGCAGTTAATGCCATAAAAAAACTAACGAGATTAACTCTCAGTTAGTAAAGGATCGTTGAAGGAAAATAAACTCAAACTTGGGAGTGACTATAAATATTTTTTGAGTTGAAATTAATCCCGACTAATAAATAAAAGTTGTGATTATTAAAATCAAATAATCCTATTAAATAATATGTTTTATATTTAGTTTTTTTCAAATCTTGTAACACACGAGTCTTTATAGTGATATTTATATATTTTAAGAGAGTGAAGTTAACTATTTTATTAATTTGATGGTTGAAAAATCAAAAATAGTTAAATATTAGTCAAGTCTTATAACCCAAAAAAATAAAATAATAATAATAATAAGTATTAAACAAAAACGCTACAACATATATAATTGGTTTAAAGAGGCAAACGTACAAGGGCCAAGGGGTACACTCTAAAACCCTCAGAAAACCCTAGTTTCATCTTCTTCAACCGTCGTCAACAAAATGCGACCACCAAGAGGCGGCGGATTCGGCAGTCGCGGCCGCGGAGGCGGTGGTTTCAGAGGCGGCAGGGACGGTGGCGGCCGGTTCGGCGGTGGTCGTGGTGGCAGAGGCGGCGGCGGCGGCCGATTTGGTGGTGATCGGTTCAACGAAGGTCCACCGGAGGAAGTTGTAGGTTTGTAATCTCACCGATTTGATTACAAATTCGTATCAGTTTCTTCAATCGTATTAGTTTTTAATTTGATTTGATTGCTAATAATGCAGAGGTTTCGTCATTTGTTCATGCTTGTGAGGGAGATGCAGTGACGAAGCTCACTAACGAGAAGATACCTTACTTCAATGCCCCAATTTACCTTCAGAACAAAACTCAGATAGGCAAAGTTGATGAAATCTTCGGTCCAATCAATGAATCTGTGAGTGAGATTTCACCATTTTGATTATATATCATTATTCACGATCAATACTTTATGATTTTACCTAAAATTAATGGTTTTGTTGTAGTTCAATTTTATCAATTAGGGTTTGTAACGTTGTGCTGATATGTGTTCTGTTTCTGCTGAAATTGTAGTTCTTTTCGATTAAGATGTCAGAAGGGATTATAGCAACTTCTTATTCTGCTGGTGATAAGTTTTACATTGATCCAATGAAGCTTTTGCCATTAGCCAGATTTCTTCCACAGCCAAAGTATGTTTCTTTTTGATTTTTCGTTCGATTATATTACTTATAATCTTGTTTTTGCTGGATCTTATTGTGAATATTGTTATATTGTAGCTGCAAAGTTTGTAAAGAATAGCATTATGTGATTCTTGAATGATTCTTGAATCGTTCTTGATCTAGGATCAAGAATTTGGTGCTTGAGTTTTATCATACATCCCTGCAAACCATATGTTTGTTAGTTAACTATGCATTGCAAAACCAAAAAGAATGTGTGTAAATAATAGAGTTTAAACGGTTGGTTCGGTTTACATAGACGGTTTCAAGTTTCAAACCGGACCGAGCCGTGAACCAAACGGTTTGAATCCTTGGTTTGGGTGGTCTGGGCGGTTCATGAACACTTTTGTATATGTGTGTGTTGATGCCATTGTTTGGCTTTTTTATTTGAACTTTTATTTTACAGGGGAGCAAGTGGTGGAAGAGGCGGTGGCCGTGGAGGCGGAAGAGGAGGTGGTAGAGGTGGTGGGCGTGGTGGTTCTTTCCGTGGCAGAGGTGCTCCAAGAGGTGGCAGAGGTGGTGGTTTCCGTGGTGGTGGTGGTGGGCGTGGCGGTGGGTTTGGTAGGGGCCGAGGGAGGTCATAGAACAAGTTGTTTTGTGTATGTTTATCTAGTGAAGTGATCCTTTTGTAGTTTTGATTTAAGTTTTTCCTTCTGTTGCTGTTATGACATTTGAGTTTTAATTTGCAAAACAAGTGTTACGTTGGATGACTTCAATAGAGGAATATCGATAATTTAAAATCAAAAATCGTTAGAAATTTTTTTTAGGGTTTTTTTAACCATCATCGAAATCGTAAGGTATGGAACAAAAACTTAACACCTTAATATTATAACAAATTCACTCAAGTTCACTGGTAACTGTTTTTTTGTCATTCATAATCATGAGTTTGTAAAGAAATTTAAAGAACATAAAATGCTTCATAAATATTATACAACAACGTGTTTTGTTTACACAACTAGTTGAATGTTTCCCCTTTATACCCTCACCGACGTCGTCAAGTTGAATCTCAGATGTTGACTTTCGACTTTTGTTCGGCTTTGAAAATTTTTTTAACAATCTTTGAATCTTTAGGATCGTTATCTTCCGTTTTTGAACCTTTCTTATTCCAACCGAACCAACTTTATTTGCCATTGTTCATATGAATCCACATTACTAGCGAGAACCTGGCATCGAAAGATCTTTCATCAACGGATTGAAATTTCCAATGGAGCCCCACCTGAACCCTTATTAGATCGGATGGATCAAGCAAGGACATGCCATCAAAGTGAATGAGTTATGTATACTTCCTATTTCTATTAGAAGAACCTATAATCAAGAGGTCATATGGATGCTTCACATGTTCAGTTGAGCAGACCTAGGCAACATGACGTTGATGCAACCCATCGAGGGAAGCACAACGTGCATCTCTTCACCTGGGAAAGACCTTTCTTAACTGGGCATAGGCCCTCTTTCCTAATTCATATACGGGTCTTATCTTACAAGCACTAGAATGAGAGAGGGTCTCAACCCACCCTTACTAGCTAATAAGGCTTACTAAAAATGCGAATTTGTAAAAATTTTTATTATATATTTTTCTTTTTTTACTAAAGAATCCTATAAAATCTTTTTGAACCCTATTAGTTATGTGCTTTCCCCTTCATAGCCCACCCTTTGAACCTTATAAATGATCGAACTTAAATTAAAGATATGAACTGAGAACGCATAGCTATCATGCCTACCGAAACAAAAACCATCAATATCAAAGACAAAAGTAGTAAGAACAAGTGCAGAGGAGTCAACAATATTAGTTTATGTAGTGAAAGCCTTCATGGTATATATTTCATATAGTAATATTTGTGTGTCAAGTTAACACCGTTGAGGGACATTCTCACTCGTGACCTATTGAGGAAAGAGCACATGAAGGGGAGCATGAATGATGAATTCATTTGGTACAAACAATGCTAGCAATGCGGAGGAATTGATGGACACGAATATGTTGGGTTGTGAAGGCTTTGGGCCGAGCCGAACGGGGCTCGGGCCTGTTTTGCTAGGCTAGTGGTAAACAAAAGAATGGGCTAGCCGGCCCTAATTAGGGTTAATTAGTTAATTCTTGGAGCCTAAGTTATTACCTTAATTACAACCCTAATCTAGCATTATAAATAGACCCATGATGTAATTGTATTCTTGAGCACAATAATAATATAAACCCTAGTTGCAGAGTGGACGTAGGTCACCTAGACCGAACCACTATAATTCTCTCGTGTCTACTTTATATATATATTGTGTGATTGTGTGTGTTTGATTGCTTCCGCTGGAACCTACTCTGATTGTGATACCTAATAAGTGGTATCAGAGCCGAGGTTCGGAAACACACCGGGTTTGCACTGAAATCATAGGAGGCTGATCGAGAGGGCTGTGGTATTATCGATTTTTTTTGCTGGTTCGAGATCTAGGGCTGTCCGGGTTTTTTTTTTTTTTTGGCGATTCGCGATTAGGGTTTCTGTCTGGAACCCTTGGGGTCGCTGGTATTGCTCTCAGTTCTGCAGGTGAAGTTACCGGTTTATATATTCGGGTTTTTAGGGTTTTATTGGAAGTGTGCTTGGCTTCGGTTAGCTTTGGTTCTTTGGCTTTTTTCTTCAAATGTTAATCTTTTCTCACGGTGTTCATCAACTTCAGTTTCTGTTTCTTGATTGTATTCGTTTCTCGTTTGCAATGGCTGAAGACGGGAGGGTTCGAATTGAAAAGTTTAACGGGACAGACTTTGCTTGGTGGAAGGTGCAAATAGAAGCATTGCTCGGTGAAAAAGATTTGGAAGTAGTATTAGAAGAAAAGCTGGCTACGATGAACAAAGCTGAAAAAGCGGTTTGGAACTCAAAGGACAAGAAGGCTAGAGGGGCTATTACATTGGCTTTGACGATGAGCGTTGCATTTAATGTTATGCACGAAACCACGGCCCGTGGTATAATGACGGCTCTGTCAAATATGTATGAAAAGCCGTCTGCTGCCAATAAGGTGTTCTTGATGAATGAGTTATTCATGACTCGAATGAATGAGGGAACTTCAGTTTTGGAGCATATTAATGATCTTAACTCGATCATGTCCAGGTTAGCTTCTATGGGCATGAAGTTTGATGATGAGACTCAAGCTGTAGTATTGTTATCTTCTTTGCCAGATAGTTGGTCTGGAACTGTAACGGCTATTACTAGTTCGGTGGGGACTGATGGATTGACATTTGACGGGGTCCGAAACATTGTGCTAGGTGAGAAAACCCGCCGGAAAAGCACTGGTGGTGGATCATCTTCTGGTTTGTTATATGTTGGCAGGGGAAGGGAAAATAACAGGAGCAGTGGGAGTCGAGGGACAAGTTCGTCTAGAGCTCGGAAAACTGTGAAGTGCTGGAGTTGTGATGAGATTGGGCATGTTAAGAGTCAATGTCCAAAGCGTAAACAAGGAAAATCTGGTGAGGTAAACACTGCTGCTGAGGATGAATGTAATGACACATTACTACTCGAGGCTGAAAACAGTGTGGACTCTTGGGTTATGGATTCCGGTTCTTCGTTTCACGCCATGCACAGCGGGGAGACGTTGGTGAATCTAAAAGTTGGCAACTTTGGGAAGGTACAAACAGCAAATGGTAATATCCTTGATGTTACGGGCATAGGTGATGTTAATCTGTTAACTCCATTGGGAACCTACTGGAACTTGAAGAATGTTAGGGTGATTCCAGCTTTGAAGAGAAATCTTATCTCCGTTAGTCAACTGGATGAACAAAGACAAGAAGTAAAGTTTGATAGAGGTAAATGGAAAGTAACAAAAGGAAATATGGTTATTGCTCGTGGAAACAAGCGAGGATCATTATACATGGTGGAAGTACCCATTGAGGAAAGTATGACCGTTCCTCAAAACAAAGTTGGGTTCGCGGAGTCAAAGGGGCAAAAGAGGGTTCAATTTGCAAGACCGAAGCCTTGTGCCAAGGTGATTCAAGCTGAGCGGGATCGGAGGTCTAAACCAGGTCAGGGGTTTTGTGACAGTGGGAGCACGGGGTGTGTTTCGGGTACAGTCACAAAACAACGTTGGGTTGTGAAGACCACTACTCCGATTGTTAAATTCTCTCCTATGGATGTCTTGCTGAATGAGGAGAGTGTTGATGATTCTCGGGTTATCTCTGGAGCTGGTGGATCGTGCATACCAGTTGAGATAGAGAATGGGTTGGAGCTCGGGGGAGCTTCAACTGTCCCCTCATGTACTTGATGAGAGGGGGTGCAACTAGGGGTTACAATAAAATCTTAGCTGATGGGAATTGAAGCTTGGAAGACTTTTGGATATGAAGAATACTGGAGTTACTGGATCTGGGTTACTTGGACGGCGTTTGTAGACTTGTGCAAAGCCTTCAAGTGGGAGATTGTTGGGTTGTGAAGGCTTTGGGCTGAGCCGAATGGGGCTCGGGCCTGTTTTGCTAGGCTAGTGGTAAACAAAAGAATGGGCTAGCCGGCCCTAATTAGAGTTAATTAGTTAATTCTTGAAGCCTAAGTTATTACCTTAATTACAACCCTAATTTAGCATTATAAATAGACCCATGATGTAATTGTATTCTTGAGCACAATAATAATATAAACCCTAGTTGCAGAGTGAACGTAGGTCACCTAGACCGAACCACTATAATTCTCTCGTGTCTACTTTATATATACATATTGTGTGATTGTGTGTGTTTGATTGCTTCCGCTGAAACCTACTCTGATTGTTATACCTAACAGAATAAACCAAACAACAACTCAAAAGAAGCATTGAATCAATGAATCCGATAATGAGTTTAATCAACTCAAATGTGGATTGGCGGGAATGCAGTAGAAGAGTGAAGAAAAGAGGTATGGAGTTGGGTCAAATCATGTTAGAAAAACCTCATTAGTCCCGCATATCCTTCAAAAGTACCTCAACGACTAATTAAAGGCGTACGAAGGAAATGTTTGCTTTTCTTGTGTCACACTGGTTGGGGAGACAGGGTCTTCCCCCTAATGAATCTATGACACGACGAAACCAGTGACACATATAGCATAATAAAGGCGGTCCCATCAGGCAACCGCATTGCCAATGGAACCCATGACAAGTCTAAGACATTAAATACCAAAACTTAAACTTTAGCATGTATTAGATACAAATATCAGTCCAAAAGCATCTTAAAACAACTGTTTCAAAGGGAAGAACCAAAGATAATAAAATTTGAAAATTGAACTACAACCCTGACAGAACAAGACCAGACTAATCCCATGCACATACTGTAAAACAAAAAACAAAAAAGATAAAAATATATTGATTGAAACAGAACTACTCAAAGGGAAAATGCTAATAATGAGTTGCAAAAACACTAATGCTTCCAATTAAAGCACCTGAGTAGCTTCTAACATTGAGAATGCAACTGCAACTTGAAAGCCCGTTTTCTTCGGCAGGAAAATCAAACTTGGTTTTTGCTTTAACCGACGGGTTTAGGATGTTGACCGTACTTGCTTCTGTTGCTCATGTGACTTAAACTAAAGAATTCTTTGATTTCAGCTGCAGTCCAAGAGTAGATATATTAGTACTAGAGGTGACAATTTTAATATGAATGAGTCAATATAAAGGTGACAATTTTGGTAAGGACAAGTTAATCTAGAGGTGACAATTGTGTTATGTCTTATCACAATGTATAGATTTTGATGCAGATGCTATTACTCTCTATATTAAAAGAAAACGAGAATGAACAGTAAAGATGAATACAAAATTTTATATACATAATTGTTTGTTTTATTTTGAGTGTTGGTTTTTGAAGACAAGACAAGATTATTTTTTACAGTTGTTATTGCACATCTTACAGCTCTTTAATGCATACGTTTCTATTTTTCTTTTGTCTAACTACTCAAATGCAAGATGCAAGACACGCGGCCACACGTTTATAGACGAGGTGCAAGCCGCAACCGTAGCTTATCGTCGAATTTGCCCACTAAATTTTAATATTTTATAGTTCAGCACCAGTTTGTTTTTAGACTATGAATACTTAAGATCTTAGAGTTTATCAACCGAACTATTAATAGTGATTAGTGAAGTTGTATTTTTTTGAATTTGGCCACTAAAGTTTGGTAGTTTAGTTATTTCTTAAACTTGACTACTAAAGTTTAGGATCTTAGAGTTCGGTTATCAAACTATGTGTGAAGTTTATTTTTCCGACTTAAAAGTTTAGTTTAGAGTTTTTCCACCAAAATTTGTTTTTATAGTTTATGATGAGCCGGAAGGATAATGATCAAAATAACACTATGTTGTGTGTGGGAAAATGGACCAGCCTCCCGTCTTGGATTTTTCGAGTTTGACCACTAAAGATTACTATTTTAGAGTTCATCACAAGACTTCGCTTTTATAGTTTCCAACAAGCCGGCCCGATAACAACAAAAGCAACGTCGCATTTAGGAAAAGTGATGGACTCCCACCGTGTAGTGCGGTGAAAAAAACCTAGTTATTATTATTGTTGGTAGTTCTATTGCCACTTCTTGTTACCTGTATCTATTACAAACATTTGTACCTTTTGTTTTTGCTTCCATACTTTTTATGGTATTTGTATGTTACACTTTATCTTATGTTTTTACACTTGAGGTTTTGGGATTCTTTGTTTGGGTAAGGAGAGCTCATAAAAAGATGGAAAGGGCACAAGCGGTAGGCCCGGAATTCATCCCCATCAAGGTGTGGAAATGTTTGGGAAAAAGAGATTGGTGGCGGGTGGCTGAGTGGCCGACAAATTTGTTCAATTGTATACTCAAAACCGATAAGGTGCCGAATCAATGGAGGAATAGTGTATTAGTCCCAATATACAAGAACAAAGACAATGCACAAGATTGTGGTAACTACCAAATGGATTAAACTCTTGAGCCATACTAAGAAATTATGTGAAAGGGTGATCGAAGCAAAAATGAACCAAAAACTCAGGTTTTATGGTGAACCAATTTGGATTTATGCCAAGACACGCGATACACATTTTGAGGTTGATGAAAAATAGACGGAGAAGAAGTGAGACTTGTGTATGGTGTTCATCGACCTTGAGAAGGCTTATAATAGTGTACTTACGTCGGGTGATTTGAGATAAGCCTTAAGAGTAGAGATATTACCGAGAAGTATATTGAATTAATAAGGGATACGTACAAATGTATAATAGTGGTTAGGCAAGTGTCCGAGTGTCCGTTTGGTATACAGACTTTTTCATGTGCATATTAGACTTCACCAATGTATTGCCTTGAGCCCGTTCCTTACTGTAGTAGTCTTGGATATGTTGTTGAATTCGATTAAGGAGGTCTTCCCGTGGTGCATGCTTTTCGCTGATGATATTGTGTTTGTGGTAGAAAATAAACAGGACCCAAATGACAGGTTAAAGGAGCGTTGAGCAGCCTTAGAGAGTAAAGGCTTACGTTTTAGTAGATCTAAAACCAGTACCTTAACTTACACGACTTCAAGGGGTCAACAATGAGGTAGATACTTGGGTAACTATGGGAAGCCAAGTGGTACCAAATATAACCAAGTTCAAGTATTTCAGATCGTTTATCAAAAGGACACGAAGGCTCCGCAAGAGAGGTTGATACAAAAATAGGGCAGCCACAGGTGTTTTGTCATTTGTGCGATAGGAGGTTCCGCAAGAGATTCAAAGGAAATTTTATAGAGTCATGGCTCGTCCAACTATGTTACACGGGATTGTGACCAATCAAGAAGATACAAGCGTGAATGTCGGAGGTAGAAAAGATGCAAATGCTGAGGTGGATGTGTGGGTACACAAGGCTGGATAGGATAAAGAATAATGTTTTTTTCTGGGATAAATTAAAGGTAACACGCATTGCAGATAAGATAAGGGAGAGGAGAATGAGATGGTTTAGGCATGTACAAAGAAGCAAATGTCGGCACTTGTAAGGGGCATGGAAAGCCTCACGGTGGAGAGACGAGGAGCAAAGGGAGACAAAACCTAACATGAGAAAAGCATATTGGATTAGAAGACAAGAATAGTAGTTCATAGAGACGCCAAATAAGAGAATTTTTCGAGAAGCACGTAGATTGGGTCTTTGTGTAGGCCTCGTATCTTGGCTTGTACGGTACTTAGATTGCCCTTAGTCGTAAGGTCAGTGCTACAATCAGTACGGTGTGTGGAAAACATAACAGTGGAAGGGTGGAGGAGCAAAGGCATACCGAGACTGACATAGGATAAGTAGATTAGGAATGATTTAATGAACCTGCACCTCGTAGAGACATAATCAGTGATAGATCATCTTGGAGATGTAGGATAAAGGCGAGGAATTTTTAGAGGAACACATACATCTGTCCTTTTCTTATAATATCCTATGGGTACATAAGATGCCTTTAGCCGATAAGTGTATATGCCTGCTGCTAGTTAGGCGTGCCTTTAGTCTTAGGAAGATGAAGGCGTGAAGCTAGATGCTTTCTTCTAGACTTTGTGGTTAAGGGCTTTGACTAACTTTGGTTGTAGTTTTAGAGCCTGTGAGGGTAGAGAGTGTCTTTAGTCGTAGAATGTGCCTTTAATTCTCAGTTACACCTTTACTTAGTCTCTCTATCCTTCGAGGTAGAGGTAAGACTTGCCTTACCTGCCCTCGCCTCTCCCTCCCCAGACCCCACTCCTTCTCACTAAGTATGTTTGTTTGTTTGTATGCTCAACGTCCCGAGCGGGTAACAATGCTTATTTGAAGAAGGCTAATTTGTAATTTTATTGCCTAATGAGGACCATATTCTTGCTCACGTGGATTTTCCTGGTAAGGTCCCTTTATCACTAGATGACAAACTCGCCCATATCAAAGAATACAATATCCACACCAACCCATTTCAAAAGAGTATACTTTCCAAACTAGCCCATTTTAAAAAAATAGTATATACCATACCAATTCATTAATGATGATATTGTTGGGTGGAGGCTTTGTATGGATTAAATGGGCTTGGCCGGCCCAAGTTCTAAATGCGCCCAGTAAGGGATTAACCATAATTCTAACCTATAAATATATCTCTTTGTACTTGTAATCATTATCACTCAATAAAAAAAAACCCTAGTTGCACCAAGAGGACGTAGGTAGCACACCAAGACTGAATCTCTGTAAATCTCTCATTTTGTTTACTACTTTATTGTTTTCTATTGTGTTCGTGTGTGCTTTGATCCTAACATTTATGACTCGCCACGCGCCCATTCCCTTTTTAACAAATTGCTTGTCCACAAAATTATCAAACTAGCCCATTCTGAAAAGCAAAAATACCATGTCGGGAGTTGGGTCATTATTGAGTATAGGCCACCAACTTAAATATGTTGCTATTCTATATAAAAATATACTAGAACTTAGAATACATAATGTTAGAAATAAACCTTAATGAGCAGCTCAGGTTATAACTCAAAAGGGGGCCTCAAGAGATTCATCCCACACATCTGCACTACCATTAGAGGCATCTTCAGCATCTTCCTCCATTGACAGCCTAATATACTCCCGATGTGCAAACCGATCCCACTCTGTTAATGTTGGATTCTCACGTTCCTGCATCATAAAATAGTTAATATAATGTATCAACATAAGGTATTTTAAAAAAATAAATAATATAACAGTTGGTGATCATCTATGTACCTGACGTATGAGGAACGGATCACGAGTTTCAAAGGCCATGAATTTATTAAGGTTAAAAAGGATATTGAAAACACTGCCAGCAAGTTTGCTTCCTTTCAAGTCATGCAGGGTGAAATACCCCTCATCCTGCAATCAACAAAACGTGAAAAACATATTAATTTACAACATATGATCTAAAGAAAAGGGTAATGAAAATGAAATAATTACCTTTGGGCCAATCATATCAACAATCTGACACAATATGTCCTCAAAAAGGACGGGCTCTTGAGCCATACATTCCATCCGATGCAATTGTTCTTCATAAAAGAATTGCATCTCATTTCTTGTAATCACCCCATTTCCATCCAGATCTACGCATTTAAACCTGAAAATACATTATAATTTTTTTATAAAGACAGGGTAAAAAGAAAGATTGATCAGTGTTTAAAGAAAGAAGATGATTTCAAAGTTTAGAGTGTCGTCAATTAGAAGGAGAAACAGAGGTGCAACAATTAATCATGACTTGAGTAGTCATACAATGTGTCAAGTCAAGCATACCAGTACTCCAAACTAGGCTCGGATGATTTATCCTCTTCTGACAAAATGAAATAAACAAAATCTTCATATCCCATTTTTCCATCAACATTACTTGTGAATTTTCTTGGTACCTGATCCATAGAAAACAAAAGAAAATAATTTAACCATGCAAACGTTAAACAACTAGAAGCTACTCTTTCTAAAACAAAAGTCGATGATATTACAAACCTGAGAAAATATTCTGTCAACAATTCTGTATGTCAGTGCATGATTACCATATCGTATAAGGTTCTCTTTATCGATCAAGAAATCATGATCTGTGTCCAGCTCCCAAAACTTGCAATAAATTACATAAAAATGCTCATACGAGAAATATCTGTAAAGAAAAAGAATATAGAATTTAAATTACAAGTTAAAAACCATGTGCATATGAAATGTAAAAACTATTACTTTAAAACTTTGTTTATGTCCTCTTCTTCATCAGCATGCTGCATTGCAGCAATTAGATTTCCACGTTTCAGTTCCCTTAAGGTAAGACGAGCATCACCAGTTCTATTCATGTAGTAAAAAATTCTGTATATCACCGTTTCAGCTGTCCATCACAGCACATGTAAATTAAAGCGAGCATTAAAGAGTAAATAAAAATATACGAGGAAACTTCATGAAGACAAAAATCAGAATTTAGAAACAAAAAACAAGCATACCATATCTCTCCTGAAATTCTGGTGTGCTCCGTAAGAACTCCAAGCCTGGATGAGTTGCCAATAGTTCCCGGAGTATGGGTTTAAAATCCTCCTATTGCAGAGAAAACTACAATATTTAATGCTAAATCTTACATATGTGGTCAAAACAGAACTTGTAATCAAAACAGACGCTAATTTCGTAAATATTATAAGTATGATCAATTATCAAAAGGTAAGTTCTCTATTTCAAAAAATCAGGTTTGATTTGGATTTGATAGTATGATAATACCTGAGTTAAATATTTTAAATCAGGCTGCTTCAATATTGTATATATCTGGGTTGCAACATCCTTTATCAACATGTTACCATTGACCCAATAATCAACAAATGCATCCCTGAAAATAAAAAGCTTGGCATATAAAATATAGTTTTTTATTTAAAACAAAATCAACTGTACAAAATACCTCGTCACAACGCCAGTGCCAGCAACATCAATCTTTTTAAAAAGGGCAGTGGAGAAGAAAGACGGCAGTTTGCAAATTTCCTTTGTAAGTAGTTTGAATTCTACAAAATTTAATTCAAATTTAGCTCAATCAAACTACACCTTGACCATTTATATCCTACCAAAAATGCTGAATGCATATCTCACCAGGCAGTTGTAATCCATCAGCATGACCATAGAAAAACTGATTACATCTAAGCAAGCATCGTTCTTTTAAGTCATTAGGAGGTGGACGGCCATTTTGAAAGTAAAACTGAAATAATTGATCATGCTTCAGTTATACTTAAGCATAACAGGAAAAAAAACAATAACTCAGTTCTTAGTATAGAGAAACAAAGTTCTCAATCTGAAATTTGACCTGAGGTATTAACTCTTTGACTGGTTCGCTTAGTACTTTCAATGGCGAGCCTAGTACAGATGGGCCCGCCCTCTGTTTCATGATTCGAGGAGAACCAGACGATGAACTTCTTGGTGAAAGTGGAGGTGCACTTCCAGCTGGAAACATGGAAGGTACTGCATTCCCGGAAGAAGCTTTTGGGCTGGAAACTGATCCAGATACATTTAATGGAATTCCCGCTTTGACATTGTTAAACAAAGATTTCACCTATTTCCAGACGGAAAATACCATAAATAATTTGATAGTGATATTAATATTAATACAGAGCAATAACCAATATTGGTGGTTTGTAATAAAAGCGTATACATAGTTCAAGTAATAACTTTGTTAGACAGATTTAACCTTATCAACCTTCATTAACCACTTCTTCACCATGAGGTACTTCTCAATTATCTCTCTCTATATAAACATGTGTGTATGTAAAACTAACCTATATTAAAGCCACATGTTTAAAATCTTTATGTATGACAAGTGGCAACTGCATAAAGACACTCTCAGATTGGAAGAGCAATGATGATGAGATAGAAACATCTTATGGTACTGTGGTTAACTTTCAAACTTAAGGATAGCAAAAGTTACAATTTTAGCAAGAACCATCTATGGCACATGTTGCATACATTAACAGCTTTAAGGCAAATTCTAATCATGTCTTTATACTGCAATCACCGGCTATACATACATTTCTAAGCAACAAATTCAACAATACAAAGGTCTGTTCATACAATCATGCTATAGTTGCATTCCTAAGTAACGAGGTCAACAATAAAAGAGATTGTGACTTTAGTTAGCCCAATATGAAAATTATATCTCCACATTGGATGACCAAAATTCACATGGTACCCTAATATATAGAGATGACCAGAGCAATATCATGCTACAATTGATACTGCTGTAATTGGATTTTCAACAATACGAGCCACCCATTGTTAAGAGTTAGTTGGTAGTTACGAATTAAAATGAGCATGTCCCAAGCTAATGCCAAGTGACTCAGCATGTAACTCATCATTCCACCATTAATAGTAAGCAAGTGAAAACTCCAAACACACAAACATTTATACCAACTAACTAGATGTCTCTTTTCTGGTGGTTCCCGAATTGAATTTATATCATTTCGGTTTATACCTTGCAGGATTTGAATCCTCAAGGGACACTAACATAACAACTACTACATGATTATCAATCAAAACATAAACAACAGACAACAAGAAAGCTCATAAAATTACCAAAAGAGTGGTTTCCGTAAGCGAAAGCCACTGCTCAAACAGCTTCTCAGCAACAAAAGGATTCGACTTAATAGCCAAAGGAGACACTTCATTCAGCTGCAACAATTCCGGGTCAAGAAAACCCGAATCCCCTTTACAATCCATATCCATATTACCCAAATCAATCTCTCAATCGACCCCTGAATCCACAATCAATCATCCAGATCTCAAAATCGAAAACCCACAACGATCACTTAACCCTAGTAATCAAACCAACAACAACAGAAAGCAAATCGAACCCTCTTAAAATCAATCAATTTCACACACGTTCATCTGCTGAATCCCTTTCAAATCAAATCAATCGCATTTGGGTCCCCTTCAGAATCAAGAACGACGGAAAATTGGGGCTTTACGGAGGAGGGCGTGATAGATCCTTGTAATCTTGGAATTGGGGTTGTTTGTATGAGTTATGTTAAGAAAGATTTGTGGGTAGGATGATTTGAAGGATGCAAGATTCTTTGTATGTGTAAAAAGATGTATAAAATGGGTATGAATGATATGATAAGCACCTGAAGTGGAGGGTGATGTGATGAAGAAGAAGGGAACCAAGTTTTGGGATGCAAGATTCATAAAAATCAAGACTTTTGTTACACCTATGGCTATGACCCGTGTTATTTCTTTGGTACATACCCTAGATTTTTCAAAGATTTTTATATTGGGAGTGAAAAGAAGTGAGGGTAAATGCTCAATTTGTTTTAACTTTTCTTTTATATATAAATATTAAGACATCTTAAAATTATAAATCAACCCCGTATTTTTATATGGTTCGTATAGTATCATACGCGTCGTATAGGGGGGTCGTATAACCCTATACGGAGCGTATAACCCATCTGACAGCCCCTTGAATTTTTTCTCGAATTCAGTGTCAAAATTTGCTATACGCGTCGTATAGCTCTATATGGGGCGTATAGCCCTTTGACTACCCCCCCTGAATTTTCCTCGTTTTCAGCGTCTTCGACCCGACGTGTATGGATCCATACGCGGCGTATAAGCGGGTGTCGATTTATCCAATTGGGTGTCTTAATATTAGAACCATTTTTTTATCCTACAACCTTGAACTATTAAAATACTTAACTGAATAATACATAATCTTTGAATCATCCGTATGTATCCGAAACATGCCATTAAAAGGTTTTATGAACAATTAAAAAGTGTATTTTAACTTAAACAAGCGTTTTTTATCTTTCTATAAACTTTTAATGGAATCATTAAAAGTATATCAAACAGCCTATTAATTTTGTTTTGTTTCGAGTGTTACGTTCAATAGTGAAGTTAAATATGTTAATAACTTCTAAAGAGTTTCATATATCTATTGTAAACTTCACTAGTTACATATATTTTTAACTCAAATAAATAATATATATGGCCTTTGCCTTCTTTTCTCCGGGGATGTCTCGGTCAATGAGCAAAACAATCTTATTAGAACTTGAAAGAGAAGTGAATTTGTGAATGCTCTTTGACGGGATAGATAGAATGCCATCAAATCATAGTAAGTCGGCTAAAGTCAAGGCCACCACGAAGACACTCATAAAAAGCTCTGAGAAGGTGAGAGGTAGCTGGTAGGCCTTGACTCAGTCCAATGGTTGAGGGACATTATGAGACCTTTCATCCGGTCCAAAGTGTTGCTGCGTCTTGAGATCCTAATTGTCTTATGGAGCTACATTGCAACAAATCTTTTTTTCTTTCTTTGCGCCTTTAAACCTAAAGGGAGTTATGGCACCAAATTCTTCGGGAAGCCCTATCTTTCGAGACAGAGGGAAGACCAAGGCAGGGATGGTTTGGCAGACGAAGGGCATTGGTCAAGCCAAAAGACATCACCATGCTTATCTACTTGCCTTTAAACTCAGATCATTCAGTTCAGGTACCGCACTGGTCAACGACTTGGCTAGGGCAGATCTTCATTCATTATCCTTCTTTGAACCTTTTGGCATGTATTTCCCCTAACTATAGACCAGATCCAGCAGACGAGAAATAAAATTCCGCAATGGGTAGATCAAGCAGACGGGACTACCAACCGCTTTCTATTAAGACCTCGGCACCATCCTTCCCCCCTATGAAAGATTTAGCCCTCTTTCTATCCTAGGGGTGAGCTTTCTTGGCTTCACTCTAAAGTCCAGGGGGACCCATCGTTCACGACATCCCTTGCTTCTCGCTGCGAACGGGCCGCCCGACTCTAGAACGAAGTTGAGGGGGCTACCACCACATCCTCTCCCGATAGACTCGAAGCTCTTCCTCGATCCCACCAAATTTCTATTCAAAAGTTTGTAGCGCTTGTGCTATTCCTTGAGTGCACACCTTTGCTTTGGGGACCACTTTCAAAGAAAAAGGCATAAACGATAGCAAAGCCAAGCCGTATAAAGCCGAAACGATTGGATCCGAGGCCGAGGGAGAAGGGTAGAGCCCCGTTCCTGGCTTTTTGGTCCCTTTCGTCTAGCCTAAGCAAAGTACGTGATAAATTGATTATTTTTTGGAAACGGGGAGAGTCTTAGACTGCTTTAAGCTTTCTCGTGTCGAGTGCTTTCGTGCCTTTAATGGCCACTGTTAGGGGGGAAGCTTTTACTTTTATATGAACCATATCTGAGGGTATATGACTGAGCTTCACTCTTTTAATAGACTCCTCTCTCATTGCTACTGAGCTACCGTATTCCTTCGAATCTAGCCTCCCGGACTATCATTAGCTCCTTAGCTGCTAACTGGCTGGACAAACGGGGAGCTCCGGCAGTGTAACTTGAGTCTCAGACGTGGTCTACCTCCCGAGAAAGGATGGATATATATATATATATATCTTTTTGTAATGATAGTACTAATCTATATATTAAAACTCAAATAGTAAGATGTTTATGTTTTTTTACAAGTACTTATGAATGAGGATATTATTGTAAGTTTAATCAAATGTGATGGCGTATCCTTGTGGGTATCTTATTTTTTATTATCAAATTGAAATTTTGCCCGCAAGAAGTTACGTATTAACATCTAAAAGTTAAATTATATCTATACTTTATGTCCTATGATGCATATTTATAATTTTTATGGTTTTATTCTCTTGTAAATTTTAGAATTTAATTTGTTTGTAAAATTTCAATGTATTATCGGAAAGTGATTTATTTTTTTTCACGTTTTGTTGTAAAATGTAAACTTCATTTATATATATATATACCATCATGAAGTATTTATTTTTATTTATGTTTTGACGTAAATTTCAATAAAAAAGAATTGTAAGTCATCCACAGATAAAAAGCTGATTCAGGGTTATAAATTTTTCTCCAACTTTTAGTATAATTTTCACAGGATCAAATTTTGAAAATTACAAAGTTAGTTCACACTTTTGTCTAGTCATTGTAATTGTGGTCCCTAAATTTTACTAAAATACAAAGTTAGTCCAAATTTTTATGTGGGCATTGTATTTTTGGTACGTAAAATTTAATTTAAAAGTTAGTTTAAATTTTATAAAATGCATAAAAAATGAATGAATTTTGTGCTAGGGGACCAAACATACAATGATTACACAAAAATGTAGACTATCTTTGTAATTTTAAAAGTTTGAGAACCAAACATGTAATTTGGTTAAACCACGGGAATCATTTATACAATTTTCTCTAATTCATAAAAGGGTCTATTTTACCATTATTTTATTAAATTTATATATTCCATATTTTCTCATTTCTTAAACTTTTTTTTCTTTTTCCATTTTATTTTGGTGTTTGCTGATTTTTTTACGTTCTCATACTAACCTTTTTTTTTTCTTTTTCCATTTTATTTTGGTGTTTGCTGTTTAGCAATTTTTATTTTTTATTTTTAATATAATCTACCTTTCCTCATTACAATATTGTGGTAACAATCTCAAAAAGTTACGATTAAAACAATCATCAAAATGCAAAAGACATATGCTAATTGTTTATCCCATTGTATATATACACATTTGCAAAGGTCGGTAATTATTTTTATATTAAATACCAACTTCTGAATATATCTTATGTTTTGCAAAATAAAATCATAACTTTATTTTTGGTCTGCTGGTCTTTGGACCATTAGTTTGCACAATAGACCTGGTTTCGAAACTTGCTAGCAACATGATTGTTTTTTCTTTTTTCTTTTTGTTTTTATTCCTAAGAAACACTACTTAAGTTTTTTAAATTTACACTTTTTACCTTTAAATTTTTTCTAAGACTTTGAAAAATATCACTATAACCCTCTTAAGTTTTTAAAGCCTCAAGTTTACTTTTTGTACATTTTTACTTCACAAACCTAATTTCTTACGGGTTTTTTTATGTACGTGTTGGTCTAAATTCGAGTTTGCTTATGTTTTGACATAAATTTTGTTCGAACACGTGCTGGGTCAAATATAAAACGATTTTATGCTAATTCTTATGTACACTTTAACTTGGTCTACTTTTCAACATATATTTTATTTGAAAACGAGTGAGGGTAAATATAGTATATTTTTGTTCAATGATATAAATTCGAGTAACTCTATGTTTTGACAAAAAAATTGGTCCAGAAACGAGTTGGAACGATTGTAGTATACGCCGCCTCCGCAACGCGCAGGTATATTTACTAAAACATATATGGAGTGATTGTTAGTATATGTTTCGACATTAATTTTGTTTGAAAACAAGTCAGGTCAAATATTAAACGTTTTTGTTCAACGGTATAAAATCGAATTACTCTAAGTATTGACGTAAAATTAGTTTGGAAACGAGTCGGGTCGATTGTAGTCTATACTTTATCGCGTCACGTACAATGCCGCGACAACGCGCGACGGGTAATAAACCTAGTTACAGTAAAAAGATCATGTCAAAAACCAATCACAAAAAATCAACACAAAAAAAGCTGTTGTGCATCAAGAGCAATGATGGTAAAAGAATGGATAAGTATGAGATTTTAAAGTTTTAGTAAAAATAAAACAGTCAGTTAATTATTTTAATAAAATAATTTGAGATGTGTAATTTTAATATTTTTATCATTAAGAAAAAAGATATATGTAATTTTGGTTTCGGATTGAAAATATATGTAATTAATGAAGTTTGTAGGATCTATTAGAAACTCTCTCATAATTTTTAAAGCTTGAGATTAGACTGATTTATTATTAATTGTTATTTTTTATATACAAATATTTTTACATATATTACAAATTAAAATTTTAAAACTGCAATGAAATATATATCGTATAGTTATCTTTATTATAATTTTATGTGTAATAAATATCTTGCATGTTAATATAATTATATGTAAAATAAACTAGTACATTTATGGAAATAAGAACATCGTTTAAGCTTGCGACCTATGCTAAGAATTGAGTTTGTTCATTAAACAAGCTTCGATTTACACTTGAGCTTGTTTATTAAATAAACTCAAATTTAGACTTGACTTATTTATGCAATAAACTCCTATTTAGATTTTAGTGTGTTTAAACTTGGCTCGATTCGAACTTTTAACAAGTTCGTCTTGAGTGTCTCACTAACAGTTTTGCTTGTTTACACCTCTACTATGATTGAATTAACTTGTTACTTGTAACTTTTTTATTCATACTTATTTTTAACCTGAATTCATGTGTCTAACATGTTGATATTCTACCCGTGGAGCCTTTTATTTGACTAACATTATCACGTAAGATGACAACTGAAATCACGATTTTAGTTGGTAACTAAAATATGCTAATATCATCAAATATTCCGAAATTCTTACGAAACCATAATGATTGATGAATTTTAGACTCGAAAGTATGCATGTGTGCAAGTATATATGTATGTCTTTTTCATCGTGGCACATGTGAAACATCTAGCTTTAACCAATTAAGTAACATGTGTCATATTAAGATGCCCAAGAATAATGGGGGTCATATGATCTAAAGTCCAAATATGGTACACGAGCCTATAACATTGTCTTAGGTTAACCTTTTGTGTCATGCATGTGAAGCATTTAGGTCTAATATTGTACACTTATGTTTGTATAAACTTAACGCAAAATCATATCGATTGGGTTGGTTGTTAACGAAAGAGGTAGGGTGTCCATTTAGGTGACTTGCATTATCTCCGTTAGAGTGGTAGGGTGTTCGTTTCGATAACTTGAATTATCTCAATAACTGAATCGATCTAGTTAATTTTAGTCAACTATATAAGACTATAAGTCATTTTTTAATAGTTACCTGATTAACATTCCAATAAAATCGTAAACTCAATTAACAGAATTAGGAGTGGTGTATAGTTTCTAAAATTATAGGATAAAGTTGAGACTTGATTGATGATCAATAAGTGGATAAAGGTATATGACTTAGATAAGTATATATTTAAATTAAAATAAATGAAGAACAAGTTTACCATTCAGCTGACTTTGACATTTTTATGATTAGGATAAGAGACTAAACAAACGTTTTAATTCAAATAAAAACTAAATAATAGAATCACATGATTCAATTCGAATTATTCAATTTACTTGATTGAACTATTATATAATATTCGACTAGTGAAAACATCTACAAATAAACACCATATTCCTCTAAAGTTCAAATGACATAATATTGCACTCATTAAAGTATGTTAGGCACCAGTCAAGGAGGAGGTCCCTTAGGTCACTTTTGACTATTAAAAGCAACCTACTTGCTATTTACGAGATAAATAAAAAGAAATTTGGATTTTAATAATCCAATCTATTGACTATAGATCGGCGTTAATTTTAACTAACGATTTGACCAATATTAATTATAACTTTTGATTTTGTTATCAATAACAGTAAAAATCTAACTGTTTGTTAACTCCATTAGTTTTTGATGACGTCACACGTGATATTTATCGTGGTGTAGCATGTAACATAGCGTACTACATAATTTAAATAAAAAATATAAATATATCACTCAATTTTTATGTATATTTGTCTCCATGCTAATCAAACAACAACAAAAGTGTTACGTTGATTAACTTGAGAAAATAATCTTTTATATATATTTATATTTTTAGTTATAACTATGTTATATGTCATGTACCCACGTCACAACATTATAAAAAATTAGCGAGTTAACGACTAGTTAGACTGTAACTATTATTAGTAACAAAATCGAAAGTTGAGATTAATATTAGTCAATTTGTTAGTTGGGATTAATATTGGCTAATAGTCAATAGTTTAAATTATTAAAATCCAATTTTCCTAAACAATATTAAGATCTACGCATTGCAACGCATCGAACCAAAAAAGTTAATGTTTACGAAACTTTATATACTTAAATGAAAATAGACGTGTTATGATGTAAGGCGTTAATGATATTCAAAATTATATTAAAATGAAACCTCGACGTATTCCCTCACAATATAGAGGTGATGTTCATAATATTTAGAAAAAGAACAAAATCAATAAAAAATCATGTTGAAACGTTAATAAAAAAAATACACTCATTGTGAGGGGAAAAATATTGTGAGCAAGCTATGTGTCAAGTGGGTGGTTGATTGGTTGAGAAAAAAAAAAAAAAAAACAAATGAAACAGCATAAGGTATGAAGAATTAATGCAGTTAAATTTAGGGGGGTTAATATTGTAACTCTCGAGGGGTTCAATTGAAACTTTAATTAAAACTAGAGTTACTCGTTATATAAAAATATTTTTAAAACTTATTTAAAGAAAAAAGAAAAGCTTTTTTTCTAAAACTAGCTAGATTTTTTTACAAGGTAAAATATGACAAGTTTTGAAATTATTTTTTGAGTAGTGATGGGGTATGACAAGTAATAGAGAGGGATGTGTATAGCCTAACCCAAAATTATTTCATGTTTCTCTATTTATATTAAGTCATTATCGAAAATAAAAAAAATTGAGAAAAAAAGAAGAAGAAAACTTCAGCTTATCACGTGATAAGCTCTGAGTGGTTATTTCATCTACTGTACAGTGGACAATACTCTTTGTGACCGCCATTATCTTTGCAAATTATTAGTATATTGATAACACTCAAAGTTCACTCAAATATTATTGATGATATCCCTACTTTATTATTAAACTTGGGTTAGTATATGTTATATTTTATTAGTTTAGATTCGAGCCAATGAGAAGTGAAATTTGTGAGGAAATCGTTACATTTATGAATTTATAAGTTTGAGTAATTAGTAATTTTAGAATTTAAATTAATTGATGAAAATATGATTTGAAGCCACAATTTGTAACTTCGACGGCTCATGATACTCTCGTGGTATGATCTTAAGAATGGGAAATGGAGGTGGTTTAGTTGTTTAATAAATGCTTATGGTTATCAGTTGTAACAAAACACAATGTAAGAGGCTAAGATATCGTGTTTGGATTTTTTATTGTTAAGGTTTCATGGTTAAAAGGCAAAATATTAATGAATATAAGTTTGGGAATGAGTTTTTAATAATATTATTCGGTTTGAGTGTGGTTTATTTCACAAGATGAAAGTTAGTTGCCAACCATAAATGACGTAAAACAAAGATGAAGGAAACATATTCATAGGAAGGGGGGGGGGGGGTTTCTACTCTAATAAAATAGTATCTTGGGCTGACACGTGGCGGCACAATATTTATTCTCATCAAAATTTTCCCGCCTCTCTCCCCTATTAAATAATTACCTTAATTATCAATAATATTATTTAACTTTTTTTAGAACAAAAATAGTTTTTTTAATAAATTTAAAAAACAATCTTCTTATTACTGTTGTTTCTAAAAATATTTTTTATAGAATAAGAAATTTTTACAAAACATCAAACTTTTTTATAATTAGTGTTTTTAAAAAGTTAATTTTTTATAAACAAAAAATAATTAAACTTGAAATTTATAATAAGAAAATATTTAAAATAATATTTTAATACGGTTTGTTTTGAAACGAAATATTTTTTTTATTTTTTATGGAAAAAAAATTTTAAACCAAAAGTTTAAAAAGTTGATATAATTGTTTTATTACACATTGTTCTTACTATACGTAATTTCAATTATATTTTATCGTAAAATATCGTTTTATACTTGATAAATTTTTATTATATTTAATATTTTATTTGTTCAACCCGTGTAATACACAGGTTTACTAAGGCTAGTATACATATGTAAAGATACGAGAACACTCAAGCACATATGTCTATAGATAATCCCAACCCTAGGTTGTACCAACGACACTAAATGATCCACATGCACTCATCGTTTCAACTTACGAACACGTTTCTCCATATTATAAAACATAAATATACAAGTCTATTTTAGTTTCTTGATTTGGGACACACCCACATCAAGTGTTAGAGGGAGAAAATTGTTTGAATAGATGAAAAATTGATGAAGCAAGTCATAGAGCAATTAGTTATGAATATCAAAAGACCAAGCATTAAGGTATAGGGAGATAACACAATACAGTAAAAAACAAGGTGATGGAAATAGTTGCTACATTTTCTATTCGAGTATTGTTTGGTTGTTATATTGGGTCGGTTCTAGTTCTTATGAGTATGGGTTAGAACTTTAACAAGTTGAGAAATCCAAAAAAGGATGACCCAAGTTTGAAGCCTCGAATAACACCATTCAATGGTCAACACAATTTCCGCATGTACCATGTAAACATATATATGTGTACAATATGTATGTATGTAAATGGCAATAATAAATAGAGATCGAGATCGAAATAAAATAGTCCAAGCAGTAGGCCACTTTCATGAAAAGGTTTCTCTTTTTTTATAAAGGAGGGGGCTTAGCATTTACTCATTTAAGGTGGAATGAACCCTCATAGGTCATAGTTATTAAGCCCAAGCCCATACATTGTGACATTGAGCCAAAACAATATATAAGTAAATAAAAACTCATGAATTAACAACATAAATTTAGCAAGGGAAGAAAAAAGATAAAGGGAGAATTTGTATATACCTATACAAGTTTAAAAAATTATCGTATATATCCAACCCAAACTTAAAATGTTATACATGCCCAATTTAATGAAAATTTAATTTATGATCATTTGGCCTCTATCAAATATATGACATTTTAACTTGTTCTTTTATCAAAGAACTTTTGTGGCTCTCGATCAGTTTCTTCTTCTTATGTTATTCACCCTTTTTGGTTTCAATAGCAAACACTATTGTCTCCCATATCCATCAAAGAACATAATTTTTAAAAAAGTTATCTCCAAATTATTATTCTATTTCTTCTCGTCTGATATCATATGATATTTTTTCACTTCTCATAGCTTTTAAAAAACTCACTTTAAAAACAACTCCTAATACAAATCTTTTAAATTAATGCATGTTCTTCTTAACATTCATGTATGGCTAATAATCTTCTTGTAAGGAAGATAAGATTTCTTTTGATTCCTGAATTTGACCCTTTAATTCCAAGTTCTTAACAAGCTTTAACATCAATGATTGAAGATCCATCAATTGATGATGATTTCAAACCCCAACCCCCACATATGCTACCACCATGCCTTTGTCACCACCATAACTTTTCCAACGATCACCACCAACCCATATCTAATAATTCCATTTCAAGGGGCTGGATATAAAGAGATAAAAGGGCCGTTGAGAGCTGAAACAAGGTAACTCCATCAATAATCAACCCTATTTCATATGAATTGTTCAATGTTAGTAGGTTTTGGGTGGTGGTGGACGAACTTAAGGAGTTGTGGAGTTACTCTAGTAGGGGTAATGCCTTCCAACGGTGGCGGGACTTTAAATGGTGAGTTTGTTGTGGGCTTTTAGCCAAGCTAGGGCTCGATTATAACTAACTTAAAGGCGTTGTGATGGTGTCAATGTTATGGTGGTGATTGTATGGTTTTGTTGTTGTGGTGGTGCTGAGATGTGGTGATAGAGATGGGATGTCAAAATTTATGTCATGGTGTTAATTGAAATGCAAATAAATACCTAACATCATTTATTAATTTGAGCAAATGATAGAATTAGCCATTACTTATAGAAAGGCCTAAATGCTCATACTTTTAACTAAAATATTTAACAGAAATAACGGGTGTGAGGTTAAGTAAGATACTTTATGTAACTCATAAGTAACAAAGGGATTTAATTAAGAGCCTATGTGATTCACATAATGTTTTAAAAGAATTAAAATTCTTAGTTGAATTGAAATTTAATGAAGTCTCTTATAAATCTAATATGATGTTTGGTTGGTAGATTTGATGGGTGTTTGAGATTGCTTATTTTTAACATATTTTTTAACTTATTAATTTTTGAGAAGTTAATAAGTGAAAAAAATGTTTGACAATTTCAAATTATTTTTCAAATTGACTTTTTATATATGATAAAAAAAATGTTTAAAAAGTAAGAATGCTATTACTTATTAATTTTTGAAAATTACTTTTAGTCTAAATTTTTAGTATATTTTTACTATCTCCTATTAATTCTTTGTATTTTAAAAATATGTCTTTTTTATTATTTTTATAAGTAAAAGGATATGAACATCATTTTTTGTTTGATTTTTTACTTTTAGATGTTTAATGAAGA
Source organism: Flaveria robusta (assembly GCA_025506415.1). Taxonomy (NCBI): domain Eukaryota; kingdom Viridiplantae; phylum Streptophyta; class Magnoliopsida; order Asterales; family Asteraceae; genus Flaveria; species Flaveria robusta. The sequence goes on from CM046461.1 coordinate 6,062,294, forward strand.
TCAATTTTTGATGTTTGATGAACATCTGACTTTAAAGAACATCACTTTTTATCTTCAGTAGCTTTGGTCGACAACAAACGATCAACACTCATCTCCTCTCCGGTCGACTAATCATCAATTTTCTGAATCTTTGAAACCCTTTTTGGATACGGTAGCTTCTGGTTTCTCAGTGTGAACGCAGGTTTTTGATTTGCCTTTTCAGGTGTGTTCCTTTCATTTTATGATAATCTGAAGTCGATTACTTGTGGGATTCTCGATTTAATGCGTTATCTGAAGTGGGATTTAATCGATGCATAAATTCTGTTGATAGTTATACCTTCAATGGATTCTTTGTTTGCTGTTGTTGTGTATGCAGTTGCGAGTATATGCTTGGTCTTTGCTGGTGAAATTAGGGTTCTTTTGTATTGTAATCTTTGCTGAATTTGGTAGTGATTTAGGTGCCAGAGAACTCCAAGACATGAGTGAATCCAATTACACAGAGCCTTCTTCTCTACTCCATCAGTTAGAGTTTATTCTCGAATCCGATCCTTTAATGTAAGTTCTCTATGTGCTCTTGTACCAATCGTATGCCATAATGCGAAATGTATTAATTGGATCAGTCTAACTTACATATATCACAAGTGCTTAATACATCAGAATGATTTCGCGTTCTATATGCCAATCATCTGTGGATTCTTCACTAGGAGGGTAATTTTTACCTCGATTTCCCTAACTTGGCTGCACTGGCTTATCCAAATTTATAACGCGATTTAGAAATTATCGAAACTAGTTGAGTGACTTGTAAAAGTGTTATTAACTATGAAGCTTGTGACATTCAAAGAAACTATAATTCTTGTAACCAACTCAAATAGAAAGAAAACATAACTAACCTGCAAAAAGCCAGGAATGAAACATAATTTATCATGAAAATATTCACTTACACACTATAATCTATTTGGAATTCTCAGAACTCATGGTACTCTTTGCCGAATTGAGTTTTGGCTTCTATATGTTTATACTTTTATGTGTCATATGCAATAAAAAATTTAGAATTAATATAGAAGTATTATCTTGCATTGCTTGTGCAAGTAATATGAACATTTTAGAAGTGTTAGTTGCACAAGATGTAATATACTTTCACCTTTTTTTCCATTGTGTACAACTTACTTACGTTTTACCATTATATGTAATTTACGTGCATTTTTATGCAAACATAACCGTTACCTTACGTAGTACTAAATATGAATGTTACATGGTAGTGTATTATTTCACATACAATGGCACCAAAATTAAGTATGTTACTTACAATGATAATAAGTAAAGTCGTATAGAATGGAAGAGGGGTGTAAGTATGTTACACTTTGGTGCCATTAAAATGCCGAGGTTTTCAAGTTTCCCATGCTTCAAGTTCTTCCTCCGCTACCCTTTCCTATTGCTCATTGCTAGTTCATCCACATAGCTTCATATTCTAATTTTCACATGTAAGCAGTGATGAAGTGGGGTTCGTTCATCCATCTCAGTTTGCTGCTATAAGTGACTCATCTATATCAATGGAGCTTCCATCCTCAGATGATAACAACAGCTCAAAAGCATCAGACGCTAATCCTACTGATATGGCTTTATGGAGTAGAGATCACAAACTGGGCATCTCAACCGACGTTATTCACCCATTATATAATGCTGCTAAACATGCATTTATGTCTTCACTAAAGCAGTATAAACTGCTGAACAATTTTCATTCAAAGAAAGTGGTAATGGACACTGATAATGTTCTGAGTGCTTCATTTTCTCTGCCCGACCTTGAAAGTGAAGTAATGAAGCATAGCAGGGCACTTTTGCTGCTGAGTTGTGATTTTGGAACCGCATGGAATTGCAGGTATTTTTCTCTGATATGCAACAATTGATCATCTTTTTGTATTCAAGAAACTTTCTGAATCAAATAGTGTATAAATATGTTTTCTTTTGAAAACATCCCTGACAGATATCCTGTTAATACTTTGCAGGAAGGAAGTTGTTTCAAAGAAGGAAAACATTATGCTATATTTTGATGAGCTAACGTTATCAACTTTGGTTCTTTCATATTCACCAAAAAGCGAGCGGGCTTGGATCCATAGGTAACATATGGGTAGGTAGCTCCTCTATTGGAAAAAGAAGTTCTGTTTGAAAATAGTTATGTTTCTTCTGATTATCTTCATTATAATAAAATCTTTTTGTTTTATGAAATTAGTGTTTTTATTACGACTCAGTTTTGTTTTGATCATTGTTCATTGATTATAATATACTGCACTCGATTTTATGTAAGTTTACTTATATAAATAAAATTAATCTCATGTGGAAAACACATTTGATGGCGATTAATCAACATCTAAAGATCTAGCTTTTGTGTTTATGAAAAAAAAAACTAATGTTTGTATACATCTGTAATTTTTTTATTTTTATTTTGTGAATTTATAACAGGCGATGGGTGATCAAGACGATAGCTGGCAAGTGTACAAATCTGCAAGAAGTCTTGAAAAATGAATCTGAATTAGCCAAAAGAATAGCAGAGGTTAAACTTCATTTTGGAGATTTTGATAGTTTATATGTTGAAGTTGTTTCATCTTATCTATCATGGATTAGATGGTCCAGTCTTCACTGTGTATATCTATACTTCTCACATGCATGCATGATTTAGAAAAATATTTCATCATAATTGTTTGTAGTTATTTGGTAACATTACTTGCTCTGATCCTGTTGACTCTATTGGCAGAAGTCAAAGATGAACTACCGTGCATGGAATCATCGATGCTGGTTGGTTTCTTACATGTCCAAAAGTCAGGTGTGAACTTAAGGCTCCTTGGTCTAATAATATCTCAACTTTTTTTCCTCTTTATTTAATTTTGGAAAGCTTTATCATGTTGTGCAAGTATCTACTCTAAATAGTACTTGTGTTTGCGCTCCAACTTGTATCTCTTGTTCTCTGCTGTGGTTTGTAAGTCCTGTTATGTTTTTCTTGGTTCTTTCAGATAATTGATGAGTTAATTAATAATCGAGATTGGGCTGGATTGAATATTGCTGATAACTCTTGCTTTCACTATCGAACGGTAAGTTTAAACTTCAACTAGGGGATGTTTGCAATTTCATTTTAAAAGTGATTATCTGAGTGTTGTGTTTTCAAGTCTATTATTTGACTATAGAGAAACTGGTTCTGATAATCTCATTGTTTAAAAAGTAATCATTATTTATTTTAGAAGTAGTTGCAGCAAAATTAATTTTTATTATATGATCACCTAAAGGTCATTTTACATGTAAATCTTTATATATTCACAACTTCAAACACTCTTTCAGCCTGTTTTGTTAAAATTCATTATCTAATTGTGATTATTCAATTTCAATTAATCGATTTAAAATGGTTATTTCAAACCCCTAAGTAATTAATTCATCAAGATTATTGATTTATTCATTTGAGGGACTGAAATCAAACTGATTGGGCAGCGGTTGATGATCACGACGTTAGAAGATTCATGGTATAAACAAGATTCAAAAGAAAGTCCTTCACATGCTACAAAAGTTTATCAACTTTGGAAGGTTTGTGCTCATATCCTCTTATCTTTTTAAGGCTGTCAGATTCATAATTTCATAAATTTATTGTATACATCTGTTGTTATCCATTGTACACGACAGGAAGAGCTTAGCTGGAGTGAGACATTAATCAAACGTTACATAGGAAGAGAGGTACGTGGTCTGCTTGCATTTTTTCTGTTATTTTTTAAGAAATATTGACTAATTCTTTTGGCTTAATTTCTGATTGTGGTATTTGTTTGTGTTCCAGTCCCTATGGCTTTATCGTCGTTTCCTCTCCCTTTGCTGGATAAAACATTTTGCAGCTCATATGGGTGGGACCCATGTTGATTCTTATCTGGATAATGAATTACTACTCTTTCACTTGTGTACAACTATTCCAGATAATGTTTTTGAGGATTATGAATCACAAGCAATGTTTGCAGCTACTTATGTAATGTGGTTGATCAAGGTAACATCGAATTTCTTCAACTTTCGTTATGGGTAACACGTCATGATATTCAGGTTGAAACAAGTTATTTTGGTATGGGTTGAATATAGCTGGTTCGGGTTGAGTTTACTTGTTGACGCCCCCTTTTTCTATTATTATTTATGTGTTAATCATGAAATACAAAAACAATTTTATTACAGAATCTAATTAAATAAAAGATTTAGGAGGTTCTATGCATTGAAATAAACGTTGGGAAACTTTCAACTTGTTCGACACATATGATCTGTTGGCACCTCCTTTTTCTATTATTATCCATGTGTTACTTATGAATTACAAGAACAATATTATTACAATATAAATCTCAATCTTTAAATAGAAGATTTAGGAGGTTCTATGCACTAAAATAGAAGTTACAAATTTTCTACTTGTCCAATTCATTGACCCGTTTTCTTCACATGAATTTTTTATTTGGTCCGTTGAGAGGGAAAAACAACCTGTATTTGATGTGTTTATAAGTAAAAGGGTCAAAATCATCACCTATAACGCCATATATCTTTTTGTTGAATAGCAAGTGGATAAACTTCGAGGTGTGGAGATTCAAAAGAAAGTGGGAGAAAAAATTGAAGAAGTTTTGAATAAGGTATGTCCCAACAAGGCTTTTCTTTGGGATCTTGTGAGGATGAAAAGTGGAAGGCAGTAAATTTGTTTTTGGTAGCTTTTGATTTTGTTAATGGTGTTGATGAATTTTGATTTAGAAGATAAAAAAGTAATTAATAAAAACAAAGATAAAGGAGAGATGAAATGTATGTATCTTGAACTAAATGTGCAATGAATTTGTTTGACATATTTTCATGTTCGACCCATTTGACTTGTTCTTTCGAGCTAAATTACTTATTTAATTCATTTGACCCGTTCGACCCATGTGTTGGGTTCATTTTTAGCCAGTTGACCTATTTCACTTGTTTCGGTTTGTAAAGTGAGTCTTTGAACAAAGCACAATAGCATCTAATCTTTTATTTGCCCATGCCTTGTTGCCTGGCGCCATTGGTGATTGCGTCCGACAAAAGTGGTGTGGGTTTAAATATTTTCAAGTGCAATTTATTTGTATCGTATTTAAAATGATAATTGTACATCTTATTATGGTATGTCATAGATATGTTATTAGGACTTATAGCACATGAACCATACATGAGTTCCTAATATGCTTGTTATATATTATGCTAATTAAGCCTAGTGTTTTAAGAGCTTCACCAAAGCAATATAGTTTTCATTGTGTGGACATAAAACTAACTATTAAACAATAATGGTCAAATTTGTTGGAGAAGTTTTAAAATACAAACTCAAGTTCGGTATACAAGTGGCAAATCTCCATTGTAAATATTTTTTTAGCCGCTAAAAGTGGTCGGGCTCAAAAATCTTGTGGGTGAAATGTGATGCTTTAATGTCTTCATTCTCTTAAATATGTTTTTTGTGGTTGGACCATATTACTGCTTGTTGGTTTGCACCTGTTATGACGGTTAAAAAAGTTAAGCATATCTTGTTTAAAGGGTTATTTGACCTTTCATGACTACTTGAAGGATGTTAGTTGGTGCTCATATCCTTTCATAGAGTCATCGTTAGTTTTACATGATTCACAAAATTGCAACGAACATTGACCTATTGTGACTCGCTACAATAAAAAAACATTTTCAACTATTCTAGTTGAGAACAATATGCTTTAAAAAATTAAACAACAAATTTCCAAGGTCCACTTTCTTGAAAAAGAAAGGATGAATACTCCAAACTTTATGGAGAAATTTGTCCTTATGAGATGGGTAAGAAAAGTTTAAAGAGAAATTAGATGTGATATCTTAGTGTTGTAAGTTGTAACAAGGCATGCAATATCAAGTGAGCAAGCTACAAACTGAAAAAGACAAAGCAAGGATAACAATTTTATTCCTACGATATTCCAAGAGTTTCCTTGAAGAATAAAAATCTTGGTGGGTGGATTCATGGCACCGACACATGTTCAACAAAAGTGCCATGTTCATATGAGCTTCAAACTCTATACTCGACATGAAAAATTACAGTATTGAACAACCGAAAGGAAAATAAAATGTCATTATTGTGTAGGCTTCTTTAAACAGATTGACCTTAAATGATGTCTTCATGTTCGTGACATATGTGTAAATTTGGTGCCTAGAACCCTCTCATGGAAAATTTGGCCTCGAACTATTAATGATGTTACTAATTACTATTAGTTCTACTTAGTTTGATTTTTAAGTAAGTCATGTTTACAAAAATACGAAAGTATCATCGATACCATGCATTCCTTTCTTTCAATTTCAAAGGTTTTCTAAGATTTTAAAATTAGCGTATAATGACATATGTGATTTCCGATTGGAAATGATAGTTTTATAACTTTTATTGATGGTTAGTTATGATATTGCTAATTTCCATTCAATTGATGAAATCTTTTAACAATATAGAATCAACAAAACAAATTAAAACTTATATTTAAACCAAAGGTTGGATACTATAACCATCCGTACTTTTATTCACAAGTTATAATTTTCTACGTTTATGAAAAAAATATTTTCATAGGAACTCTATTTTAATGATAAGTTGCGTAAACCAGATCACGAATCGATTGAACCCTCCTTGGATTAAGAGCTAATCAAGCACCATGTAGCTTTTTTAGCTGGAGTAAAAATATCTCAAGAGCATGGTTGTTAGGACTGGATCGGACCGGCCGGTCCAACCGATCCGACCGGGGATCGGCCACCTAGCCGGTCCGGTTGGCATCGGATCGTTTTGGGCTGGTTCGACCGGCCGGTTCGTCCCGAATCGGTGGTCGGACCGGGAAACCGGACTGGTTCGAACCGGATTTTGGAGTTTTTTTTATTTTTTTATTTTTTATTTTAATGGGGAAAAAGGGGATGTTAAACCATAAATTAATATGTTAGATATAAAAATATAGTTAAGTTTTATATATAACCATAAAATACATATATAAATTACTTATATTTAATTATATATATAGTTATATATAATGGGTCAGGATCTTTTCAGAACTCTTAAAGATCGTGAGAACTGTTAGAACTCATCCTAGCCATTGATTATTATAGTTTTTATTTTTAATTTAATTTATTTATAAAGGGTGTTAATGTCATTTTATATATAGGTATTTATTGTTTTCCTTTTTCCACTCCTTTTAATTATGTAAGTTATTGACCTTTCAAATATGACCGTGATTGCTAGGAGTTGAAATCGAGATTTCCTTTATCATATCATCATTTTTAACATTTATATAACAAATCAAAATAAGTGTTCTGGTGAAATAATAAAATCCAAGAATCATATATATTTATCTTTTTTCTACGATGAAGATGAATTAAAGATGAGATGATGACGACAAAGAAGATGTTGGCGTTCATGAAGATGAAGATGGGGGCATAATTGGTTTTGGTTTTGAACCTCATGAAGATTATAGTAACATGATTTCAGTATATATTTATCTTTTTTTTACGATGAAAGATGAATTAAAGATGAGATGATGACGACAAAGAAGATGTTGGCGTTCATGAAGATGAAGATGGTGGTATAATTGGTTTCGGTTTTAAACCTCATGAAGATTATAGTAACATGATTTCAGTATGTTCAAACTGAAATCAAATCAGTTCATACTTTTGAGGTTTTTGCAATTATCGATCAAAAAAACAAAGGTTCACGATGACAAAGATGAGGACGATGATAAAGAAGATGATGTAGTTTTTGAAACTATAATATATATATATATATATATATATATATATATATATATATACATATCTGTATACAATTAAATGGACTAATTTACATATATGTATATTTTTAATCATGCATATAGTTTTCACCCACTGAATATTTTAGTTCTTTTCATATTGAAAATTTACGTATATGTAAATTGTTGTTTGACACGTGTTAAAAATTTACGTATATGAAAATAGTCAATTTACACATATGTATAAGTTGTAAAAGTGTTGTTGAATGTAATCTTAGGCATATGTAATTATTTAATTTACGCTATTAATATACTCATATGTAAAATAAATAATCGTACTGTTTTACACATGTGTATATATTCATATGTGTGGTATGAGCGAGGAAAGAGTAGAGATGACAGAGGAGGGAGAAATAATTTTTTTACTCATTTGTCCTTTTAATTAATTAACACTAATCTAATTTCATGATAGTCCAGTTTATACCAACCAAAGTGATGAATATTAACAACTTTATTAATGCTGCAAAATAGGATCGGCCCAAGATATTGATTATAATTCAAATGATTTTATTAATGAAAGGGTTTACAATGTAAGTGTTGATGAAGAATGTACATGTATATCAATGATTCCCTCAATTATCATGAATTCCAAATACATACGACCCAATATTCAGCATCACTTCTAAAATGAAAACTAAAATAAAAGGCTTATTTAAATATTAATTCCAAAATGGCAGGTTTTCATAAATAATACTATGCAATTTTACACCTCTACCCTTTTGATTTAGGATTTCATTTACTAAATATTTTGTTTATTACTTTAATACCCTTTTCAATCTCATCAATTGATTAATATAATCAATGATTATTAATAGTTCTTGCAGTTCTTATTTTTAAAAGAGTTCTGCAAAGAACCGAACCCTATATATAATATACTATATATATATAATTATGATATCATCCGGTTCTTAAATCCGGTCCGACTACCAAACCAATAAGACGTCCGGTTTAACGTCCGATCCGATTTTGAAAACTTTGCACAAGAGCATAAAAAGATATTAAATTGAATAATATATTCTATTATTCTGAAATTAAATATTCTAGTGAGCGAAATGGAGCTTGACCCGACCCGCAACTTATTTCATTACACATGGATCTCACACCTTATCCACAAATCAGAAAGTATGTATGGAATCCAAAATCATCATATCCTCCCATACAGGATCACACCACTCTCTCTCTCTCTCTCTCTCTCTCTCTCTCTACATTCTCTCTCTATAATCTCTCTGAAACCATGAAAATCGCTTAAATTTTGAATCTTGAAACCAAAATCAAACAATGATTTCTGCAGAATTCTCACCAAACTTCTTCCCCTTCAACACCCACCCAAAACACACTGCAATCTCCCACCACCATTGCTCTGTTATCATCTGCAGAAACCCTAATTCCAACACAAACCCTAACCACAGCAAGAACTCTTCAAGCATCAAGCTTTCAACCGATTTGAAGTCTACCCAAATGCAATCCTACAATTACAAAGAAACCCATTTCATGAAATTGCTCAACAGGTCCTGTAAAGCAGGGAAATATGATGAATCATTGTATTTCTTGGAGCTCATGGTTAGTAGGGGTTATAAGCCTGATGTGATCCTCTGTACAAAGCTGATCAAGGGTTTGTTCAACACGAGGCGGATCGAAATGGCTCTTAAGGTGATCCAGATGCTTGAAACGTATGGTGAGCCTGATGTGTTTGCTTATAATGCTGTGATCAGTGGGTTCTGTAAGTTGAATCAGATTGATGCAGCGAATCGGGTGTTGGATAGGATGAAGAATCATGGGTTTTCGCCAGATGTGGTTACTTATAATATTCTGATTGGGAGTCTTTGTAGCAGGGGGAAGTTGGGGTTGGCTAAGAAGATGTTGAAACAGTTGCTGGAAGATAACTGTAATCCAACGGTGATCACGTATACGATTTTGATTGAGGCGACGATTCTTGAAGGTGGGATTGATGAAGCAATGAAGCTGTTAGATGAAATGTTGGGTAGAGGGCTTCAACCTGATATGTATACTTACAATGCTATAATTAGAGGGTTATGTAGAGAGGGGATGATGGATGAAGCTTTTGAATTCGTTAGAAGTTTACCGTCGAAAGGGTGTAAACCAGATGTGATCTCTTACAATATTCTGTTAAGAGCATTGTTGAATCAAAGGAAATGGGGTGATGGAGAGAGGTTAATGGAAGAAATGTTTTCAAGAAACTGTGAACCGAATGCGGTTACTTACAGCATTTTGATCAGCTCGTTATGTCGCGATGGGAAGGTTGATGAAGCTTTAAATATGTTGAAAATCATGGTGGAAAGTGGACTTACTCCTGATGCTTTTACTTTTGACCCTTTGATTTCTGCTTTTTGTAAAGAAGGAAGACTCGATGTGGCGATCAGTTTCTTGGATTACATGATATCAAGCGGTTGTTTGCCCGATATAGTAAATTACAACACAGTTTTATCGGCTTTGTGTAAAAATGGAAATGCAGATGAAGCAATGCAGATTTTTGAAAGATTAGGGGAAACAGGGTGTCCACCTGATGTAAGTACTTATAACACAATGATAAGTGCCTTATGGTATAATAAAGAGAAGGAAAAAGCTTTAAATATGGTTTCAGAGATGATAAATAAAGGGATCGACCCGGATGAGATCACATATAATGCACTTATTTCATGTTTATGTAGAGACGGTTTGGTAGATGAGGCAATCGGGCTGTTGGAAGGTATGGAAAATAATGGGTTTATGCCAACTGTTATAACTTATAACATTGTGCTTCTTGGGTTGTGTAAAGCTCATAGAATTGATGATGCAATTCATGTTTTAGAAGAAATGGTGGACAAGGGTTGTAAACCGAACCAAACAACTTACATTTTGTTGGTGGAAGGATTCGGGTTCTCAGGCAGACGGGCTGAGGCTTTGGAGTTGGGAACTTTATTATTTAAAATGAAAGCTATTTCAGAAGAATCGATTAAACGCTTGATAAAGACTTTCCCATTGCCAGATTCTCAAGAATATTCGAACTAGAAGTATTCTTGGAGTTTAAAGAACAAATGGTCTGCAAAGGTATGCCATTTAAGAAGTTCCTATTGAAGAACAAACAGAAATTAGGTTAAAAGCTTTATACTTTACCAGTTTTTGTGCATTAAATATGAGGAAAACAAGTAGATATCAACATTGATCTACTAAAGGTAACATTCTTTTGCAGTTTCCCATAACGAAAATGGCAGATGAGCATCAAAAACCTTCTATTTGTTTATGTATAGCTGGAAATTATAAAACAGTCAAACAGACCTTTACACGGTCTTCCATTCGATCAGTTTCTGATGTAGTTGCTTAGCTTCTTCATTCATACCATCTGTAGACAAACTTCCAATCATATCAGAATAAAATTTTGCGCCATAGGGTCTGTGTGGGCTCGAGACCAACATTTTCAAAACCTTCATAGCGCCGTCTAGTTTCTGTTGCTGACATAACTTATGAATAATATACTTATAAGTACTATGTGTAGCTCTATGGCCATTTTTATCCATCACTTTCAACATCTTTACAGCCTCATCAACCATATCAGCATGACAAAACCCCCAAATCAAGCTTCTGTGAGTAACATCATCAGGAACTACCCTCTTTTCTTTCATTATGTCTTGATATAAACCAACTGCTTTATCCATGTTACCCCTTTTAGCTAAACCATCAATCATTATATTGTAACTTATCAAACTGGGAGGAGTATTACTGTCTTTTAGACAGTGAACAACCTGCAGGGATAGATCCATCATTCCTTCATCACAAAGGGCGCGTAGAAGCGTGTTATAAGTGATGATATCAGGAGAACAGTCGTTGAACACCATATCATTGAAAAAATCAATCGCACGATCAAGAAACCCATATTTGCAGAACCCCTTTATCAAAATATTGTAAGTAACCATAGTCGGGGCTCTAGACGTTTCATTCATTATAGATAGAATCTCATCTACCTTATCCAAGTAACCATGGTTAAAAAACGAGTGAATAAGTGTCGTGTACATTACTGTATTCGGCTCCATGCCATGAGATAGAAGATCGTTTACAACCAAAATAGTATCTCCAAAATTCCCTCTTTTACTTGTCACGTTAATAATAGAATTGTAGGTCACTATATCAGGATTACAACCATGAGCTGCTAAATCTTGCAAGATTTCTATAGCTCTTATAACCCCACGAGATTTGCAAACTAACTCAACAAGAACCGAGCTTGTACTAGCATAAGGGGTGCAGCCCTTGGCTATCTGATCCTTCCAAAATGAAACAGCTTGGTTAAGATAACCGAGTTCCAGCATAACACGGATAATGGCATTATAAGTAATATCATCCGGAGGGCAACCAGATACACTCATGTCGTCTAGAAGATCAAGCGCGTCATCTATACGTCTGTTCTTGCATAAACCACTGATCAGCATATTGTAAGTGATGATATCAGGCACCCCACCAGACATAACCATACAATTCAAAACCTCAGAAGCTCTTTCTACATAGTTAAGCTTAACAAGACCTCTAATCAACTTCATGCAACAATCAAAGTCAGGAATTTGGTTTCTTCGGCCCATTAAAGCTACCAATCTCGCTGCTTTTAGCAGCTCCCACTGTCTGCATAAACACTGCAAAAGTTCATTATTCGTTTGCTCGTCGTTCTTCACAAATATCCTACCAGAAGACTCATCTTCCCTAACTTCACTTCTGTTCTTCCGCCATGAATCCACTCCAGTTTCAGCAATTCTATCAAGGCAAACTCGACACTGTAACAACTGACCATATCGTTGTGAGCCGGTAACTCTGATCCATGGCTCATGTGACTGAGTCTTCACATGAGAGATTACGGAATTACAGCTAATAAGTGAAGTAATATTGACTTGATCAGATACACAATTCAAATTCTGCAGCATTGACGCCTCAACGAATGACTTCCAAAAACTCTCCTGCCAAAAATTTACAAACCATAATCAATCAAACAAACATTACAAAATCGAGTAATCACCTATAACCCAAAAACTATTAAGGAACAAATTTCCAAATGGACGGAACAAATTCAAAACATATAAACCCTAAATCTTACGAAAATTGAAAAACTCGTTTTCCTTACACGAGCATACGACCAACAACCATACTACTGAATGGATTAAAACATGAAGAGCCGATTGTATACTTACTAAACTGAAAACTTGAAGCGGAAGAAATGGAAAATGTATGAAGAATCGAGGCTTTCTGTGGTACGAATGCGAAGATTAGGGTTTTGATTTGGGAAAAGAACAAATAGGTTTTATCGCCGGTGAAGTTGTGTCTGTTTGTGAATCAGAGGCGGTGGGATTGGTCGGTGGTTTTGATGGATTGATGACATTGGGGCGTTAACAATTAGGGTTCAGGGCTTTGCAGAATCGGCGATTTTTATGATATTACACTTAACGCCCTTCTGTTTCGAGTGTTTTTCTTTTTCAGTTCTATGCATAATGTATCACAAAAGAGATTAACTAAAAGAGATTAACCACGATGTTTATTTTAATTATTTGTCCCTAGAGAGGCATGATGTTTGTTAAGTTTTATACCTTGCAATCTTTGAAAGATTGTGTGTTTAAAATTTATAATGTGCATGTTATAGTGTAGCTATTTAAAAAAATCTAGAATTGGTGTTAGAATAATGTTTTTTGAAATTTTATAAATAACTTTTAAGTTGTTTACTTTTAAATTTTATTAGTTGAAGCTAGTAGAGAAAATATAAATAAATCAACCTACTTTGTGTTAGGAGGTTTATATGAAAATATGGTTAATTTCATAAAAGTAAACCTAATTGTTGGCTGAACTTTAGATTCTGTTATCAATAAGTGTAAGGAGGTGTTTAATGTTAGCTATATTATTTTAATATGATGCATCAACAAAGATGATGAGAGGTGACGCAGTGGTAAGCATTTAATTCTACTCTAAAAGATTTCTCGGGTCTGAAGCCTATTTTCATTAGTTTGTGCTCATGTTCATTGTCTAGTAAAGAAATAATTGCACTTTCTAAATAGTCATCATGTTAGGGGGTGTTTGTTTTTTACAAAAAGCTCTTCTCCACCTCTTCATCTGCACGCACGCAGACGTGGGAAGACATTTTGAGTGCGCAGACTGTTTGATTTCCGGAAAACTTTTCATTAAAAAAATTCTTCTTGAGGTCTGCATAAGGCAGACATGGACCATTGACTTCACAGGTCTCTCTAATCTCTTCTTATTCTACCCTCCTCCTTCCCCTCACCGCCGGCCCACCCGCCACCGCCCGCAGCCACCGCAGGCCCACCCGCCACCGCCCGCAGCCACCGCCGGCCCACCCGCCACCGCTGGCCCACCCGCCACCGCCCGCAGCCCCCTATAGCCCCGTCACGGCCCCATACAGCCCCGTCGCCGCCCTTTCTACAGTCTGCAGATGTTAAAAAACAAACAGTCTTTTTCTTGCAGACTGCAGACGTTTGGTCCAACTCTTCTATTGCAGATGTCTACAGATGTGATACGCAGACTGCAGACATTTTGCTGCACAAAAAACAAACAACACCTTAGTGATGTAGCTCGTAGTTTTTGGGTTTTTTAAGTTTTCAACTTTAGTTACTTTTGTTAAATGATGCTTTCTTTGACATGATGAGTTAAATTATATCACAACTAGCCTTTAGTATTATCCCTGATGAAAAAAATAAATAAAGATTTATTAAATGGTTTGGATTTGTGTTTTAACATGTGTCGTGCCCCTGAAAAACCGCCCCGCGGGGGAGGGGGGGGGGGTTCTGTTAGAGAAGGTTGATAATTTAAAATGTTCAAGAAAAAGGAAATGAAAAAAAAAATTTCAACAACCTCTAAGGTAAGACGGGAAATTGCTGGTGTTGGTAATATCAACTTTAAGTGTTGTAAGGTGTAAAAGTGTGTTTAGAAGATGCTGATATTAAATTGATGTGGAAGGTTTAGCCTTTTATGAAATGAGTTTAAGTAAGTTTTAATGGAGAGCGCGTTGGCCACAAAACATGTTTGTTACCCAAGCTAGCATAGTTCCAGATGATAGATAAAGTTTTGTCCAGACCATGGTAATGCATGCCGTCATGGTTAATGGGTTTTCTTTCCTAAGTATGCTTCAATAACTAGCTTTCTCTGTTAGTTTATGCATTATCCGTCCATGACTTAGTTGATCTATCAGAAACAAAAGCAAAAGATCTCGCATCAAACCAAAAATATGTTGTCCAAGCGTTCGTTCTTACTAGTTTATGGTGCAAGGATGAGAAATAAACTTGTTTTTCAAAACACATCACCTTCTCTCTTGGCCCCTACTTGAAGATGTGAAAAGCATTAGCTATTTGTGGGTGAAAAGCAAGTCAAAGCTTTTGTTTTTAAATTGGGATAGCTCGAGTAAATTCCAATTGTAATTTATTTATTTTTTCCCGCTGTATCTTAATTGCCTTCTTGCTGTACAATCATCCATGCTAGCTTGGGGTTTTTTTTTTTTTTTTTGCGGAATAAAGTTTTGTCTTTCAAAAAAAGAAAATTAGCTTTTTGATAATTTGTTAAAAGAAATTAAACAAAAATAGAAAACTTCACATAATAGTAACCAAGTTTCCCAAATGTTTCAGTAAAGCCAATCAAAGTTTTTTTTTTATCTCTCTAAAGTCACTCAACTTTCACTATGTGTTTCAATCCTATGTAATACTTTTACAAATATTTAATATTTGTAAAATTAAGTTAGACAATGAAACATATATGAAATTTAGTTACTAATAAGTGAATTTTTTTACTTTATTTGAATTAGGTAGTAATAGTGAAGGAAAAAAAATTCGTGACATAATATAAAGGTTCTAAATTTTTAAAATTACATTACATTGGACAAAAATAATCACTATAATAATATTAAAATTTATAAAAATATTACATAGGATTAAAACATATAACAGTGAAAGTTAAATAACTTTAAAAGAATAAAAAACTTTAATGAAATATTTAGAAACCTTGGTTACTATCGTTTATAATCATCCCAAAAATTGTTTAACCTTTTAACTTGACCACACATAACACCCATTGTATTTATCGATTCAACAATAGTTCAGGGACTGATATTGCAACTTAATATTATTATCAGTTGGTCGGTAGAGGAGGCCACCTGAAAGCTCATATATCCCCATTTCCCTTTGGGGGAAAAAAAATGCTTCTGAAATCTGGTGTTTTACTGCTTAATCGCATCCCTCTCATTTCGTCTTCCTCCCGAAGAAGGTATACTCTGATTCATGCTTTTAATTCTAGTCATTTTGTTCCAAAAATGGAGATTAATGTAACATTTAGCTTCGCAAATTCAAAAAATCAAGTAGATTTATTACTAATTCATGCTAGTTTGTAGTTGTTTGCATCTACATAGATTTCACTATCTGAATTAATCTCAGATTTCATGAGTATGATCTTCGTTTAGTCGAGTGTTATTATTGGCTTCTGGTTCATGATTTTATATTCTCATTAATTGATATGAATCTGAATGTTTAGGTTTGATTCTTATAGAATAGGGCTTTTCATGTATGTTTGTTCTTTTAGGTAAATGAGTTGTGTATTGTGTGGATTATGCACAACACAAGTACAGATTGTTCATGTGAATTGAAGTGTTGTTTTTGTGTAGTAAGATTTGTATGAAGAGGATGACTGGTATGGCTACAGCTACACCAGTTTACCCTAAATTTGTTCCTGTGGAGCAGAAGGAGATCACTTCAGTTAGCGAGTCTGACGGTATATGTACATTTACCACCTTGTTGATTATTTACTATCGGTTAATGATTTGTATATAGAAAGGCAAAATCAAGCATTATGATTTTCTAGATTTGTTATTGTCTGAATGTTTATTGTTGCTGAATGCTATCGTTTTGAATCTGAATGAGCTAAATGGTAAATACCAGTTTATGTGTAATATTGCAGGCTTCAGATTTCGACTGGTTTCGTATAATATTCTGGCTCAGGTATGTGTAGAGGTTCATAAGTTGCATATTAGTTGTAGGTTTTGTAGGTTTGGGTTTCCTGGATAAGTCTTTTGAATCATGTATGGATCACTTTTAGGTTAAAGTAATTTTGGTGATACTTCAAACTCTTTAATGTTTTAAGACAAAAGAAGGCAAGAATGATTGTGAAGTTCTGTTGTGAAAACTGTACTAGAATTTGGTTATACTTGATAGTAATTATCATAGTCTTAAGGTATGCATGTGTAATATAGAGCTCCTGTGTAACCCTTTCACATACCCACTTAAAATACTACTACTTTGGTTCAACTTGCAGGCATATGTAAAAAGTACTGTATTTCCACACTCCCCATCACCTTGTCTCAAGTGAGTTCCGTGATTTCTTATTATTCTATTGTCAATGCTTGAATTTAACCTATCATGATATGAGAAAATGGATGGCTAAAGGGCTAAATATATACTAATTTTTGGTGGTTATTATCGTAGGTGGAAAGCTCGTTCGCCAGTAATTCTTGATGTTCTCAGGAGTCTTGATGCTGATATCTTATGCTTACAGGTTTTATTCATATCCTTTATCCTGTGAATCACTGTGGCCCACTTCAGATACCGTTTGACACTACTATCTTATTTATTCGTATTAACTTCCGCTTTTCCTGAAATGTGAAATTTCTTATAATTATTATCAGGAATTAGATGAATATGATAACTTCTACAAAGAAAAAATAGAGCAGAATGATTACTCAAGTGTCTACATTAAAAGAACCGGGAGAAAACTTGATGGGTGTGGAATTTTCTACAAACACAATAAGTATGCTTTTTGAAATGAAACCATTACATTCAATGAAATTTCCAAGATTTCTTTCAACAACAAAAAATATTTTTACTGTGCTCATAATTTTTTTTACCCTTTTGTTTGTTTAATTATCAGAATGGAGTTGGTCATAGAGGAAAAAATTGACTATAACGACCTGGCTGACTTGATTCTAGACGATTCATCACGCGTGGAACAAAAAGAGAAGGCTCTTGAAGCCAATAATAAAGGTACCTATCAAGTAAGGGTCTATGGTGTTTATTTGTCCTTTTTATTCTTAGATGATTCTTTCTTATAATGCTATTTCCTTCTTAATTTGGTATAAAAGTAAAATCTCCAAGGGACCTTGGAGATCCCAATGATCCATATGTACGGTTGAAACGTGATTGTGTTGGAATTATGGCTGCATTCAAGTTCAAATATCCTTATCAACATTATGTCATTGTGGCAAACACACATATTTACTGGTAATGGTAATTCCAATTCTACCCTTATGCTGTCTGTCTTCAACTTGGTGGATCATTACTTATTTCTGTGTAGTTATCATGATAAACAATTTAATCCTGCTCCACAGGGACCCAGAATGGGTTGATGTCAAGCTTGCACAGGCGAAATATTTGTTATCACGTGTAGCTCAATTCAAAGAGAAGGTTGCTGACAAATTTGAGTGCACACCATCAGTACTTATTGCTGGAGATTTTAATTCAGTTCCTGGAGATAAGGTACACTCAATGGCATTTCATTTAGGGTTAAGGGCATAAAAAAAACTATTTACTGTGGTCTAATTTCCATCTGAAATTAGGCAATGAACTTTCCTTGGGCCAGAAAAAAACCATCGACTTTCAAAAATTTTGATTGAAGGTTACCACCTTCAAATTTCAATTAAGGTAATCTGACTGATTACTAGTGACGAATGATGACGTGGCACTTGATGTGCCAGTAAGTTTTGACCATGTTGAATTTGAACGTTTTGTATTCAAGAAACCCATAGTTTTTAACTAGACATCTATTGCAAGAAATTAATGCAAAGTAGCCATTTTTGCTACCTTTAAACATACTAAATGGAAAATTGAATCTATTTATATGTTCAGGTATACCAGTATCTTGTTTCTGGTGCGCCCATGTCAGAACCTTCACCAGAATGTTCAGAAGACGTACCGTTGCCTTTGTGCAGTGTTTATGCATACACGAGGGGTGAACCACAGTTCACAAACTATACACCTGGGTTCACCGGCACACTTGATTATATATTATTCTCTCCTTCCGAGGGTATTGAACCAGTTAGTTACCTTGAGCTTCCAGATGCAGAATCACCTGATCTAAAAGGCGGATTGCCGAATTACCACCATCCAAGTGATCATTTGCCAATAGGTGCTGAGTTTGCAGTGCTCCAAGATAGCTGAAGCCTTTTCAGGTCACTTCTATTGTCTTGCTGAAATTTATCATTCTTTTAAAGATAAAATCTATAAAGTTCCCCATGGATTTAACGTTTTTTTGAGGGAAAAAGTTATTGTACTTATTTTTTTTATGATTAGATTTGGATTTTAATGAAATTGTTTTTGATTGTATTCTTTGTTGAACAATTATTATACACATTCAAGACTACCCTCAACCGACATACAATCCATTCATGACGCACAACTCCTTGATTATTTTGTTAACCTTAAGAGTAGAAAGTTAAAGCCTTGTGATGAGCATGGCACGGTGATGAGATCGCATCGCTACAGTTGGTGCGATGTGATTTGATGATGCACATGTGAATTGTGATGCAACTGATGTCTAATGCGTAATGTGGTCATGCGACACATTATGCAGTTGGGCGGTATATTAACAAATTAGACCATTGATTGCAAGGTTTTGGGTTTTTCAAATGTGATTGAACGAATCTAATTGACTGAACAAACTTGACCCTCAGTTGAACAAATCTAAAAATCGACTAAGCAATGGGTTTGAGTATTTGAACAAATTAGAGGATTGATTAAACAAATATAACGAGGGATGATACAAAATTACAAATATCATATATATAGTGTTTAGAAGGTAACAATTTAAAATATTAACTATCAATAATCTTTTAGTGTTTTCTAATAATGAAAACATCACGTAAGTGATGTATCTTTTTGGGACAAAATGTGTTGGAGCACCACACATTTTAATAAACCTAGCAATTTGTCCTCGACAGTCGTAGGACCAAATGAAGGTTGATACAATGAGATGTATGGGGGACCAAAAATCGACTTTATGAGGAATGTAAGGTTGAAGACTTGAAGGTAAGAAGAGGATTGAAGACCAGAGATTATAAGGATGAGTAGCCAGCTAGGAGAGCGATTAAAGATATGTTAAAAAGGGGACCTTTTCTTGGATATACGAGATCACATGTGATTATGTAAATGATGGTGTCAAAAGCATAATCTCACAAATGTTAACGCATTTTGCTTAAAACACTTAGGGAGGGGTGGTTAAGCCTAAAGCACACTCTAAAATCGGGGCGTTGTATGTGACAGAGGTGTCCACTGATTGGTTCTACTCGTTGTGTGACCTTTTTAGAACCAAAGATGATTCACAGTTTCAAGATTTTTCAAATCAAACCAACCGCGAATTTCTGTTTCACTAGGAAAAGTGACTCACATTGAATGAGAAAGAGACTATGATAGCCCTAGTCTTATACGGTGCATAGAAGTACTTGACGACTGAGATTGTGAAATAAAAACAAAATAGTTTGATTTGATATATTAAGATATGTTCCAAGCTTCACGTTCATGCCTCCCGTTCAGCTTGAGGGGGCATATTGGAGAGATTAGTTGAGTTGGTTACATGGTTGTTAGTATAGCTGTTAGAGTTAGTTACATTCTAGTTAGAAAAGAATTCTTCTAGATCCTTCTAGTAGCTCTCTCCATTCATATATAAATAAGAGAGCTTGCTTCTCTCTTTGATTAATGAAAAGTTAACACAATTTCTTCATTGGAGAATTGTTTTTACAAAACTAGAATAAAAACGACTCTAATACTATAATAAATTATATAAATTGGGGTATGGGGACTAAAGCAAGGTCTTTACTCACCATACTTTTGAGACACTCATGACGAGTAAGTTTGGTTTAAAAAACAAGACGATTGTACGTGCAACCAAAATGTTTTGTTCATGAGTTTGAAGACACTAAATACAGCAAATGGCAACGAGATAGGCAAAAAGTTGATAGGTCATGTAACTCACCTCTCCATTTGGTTCTACCATGGTAAGAGATTGAAATTCGACAAATATATGATCAAGCACATGTAAGTCAAGCAGTCATATCGTCTTCCACATAGGTATACAGATTACCTCTGTAAATTTAGTGACATCAAAGACATCAACACAAACTTTAAAAAATGAAGGGACAAATAGCTTCTTTTTGTTGGCTGTTCATCTAAAGTTTACACCCGTAGCGAATGAATACGTCTATTTCTACAACATGCTACAAAACTATGACACATTGAGAAAACACCCACAAATGCAGATCTAGACAACCATCCTCTTTCTTTAGGTCACTTTTCTTCAGTACAAACGTTCTTCTATCAACGCCAATTCACCAGAAATGATATCAATATCACCCAACTATATAAAACGCACGTCAGTGGTTCTCAATACGTGGCAACAGAAAGCTGAATCCTGAATTCTCACGAATTAGAGGTGGAGGCTCGATGTCTGATATTTGAATTGGATCCATTGATTTTGATATATCATCAAGTGAAAACGGAATGCTGCATAACATCAGCAAATCATGAGAAATCACTATTGACATAAATAGAGCCAAAGGGACACAGCACAAAGTTATATGTTATAACTGACCTGGAATCGTCATCCAACAGGAAAGAATTGCTTGCAACATTGTTTTCTTCAGTCATCAGTGCCCTCATGCTGGATATCACCTGAATAATGATGGCATTCGAGACACATATTAATCATATGTAATTATTTCAGACAAATTAATCTGATATTAAGCAAATGATAAAAAATAAACATACATCGGCGGATACACTTTGTGTGCCATATTTGTCATCCCAGTACATCGTACTGATCCGGTACAATTGTTGTATACTAAGAATCTGTGGACCAGATTAAATCGTGTAATTTTAGAATAAATTGCATCGTCTTGTAAGTTGTAACCTTACATAAAAACATGTATCACTCACTGGGCAGAGGTCTCGACTTATTTCATTGAGTGTTTTTTTCGGCTTTTGATGTATAACCTGAATGGAATTACAAATTCTCATAAAAAAGAAGATTTATCACAATCGTGCTTATTGATGAAATATAATGAAAGAGATACTTTACCAGAAATGCAATAGCCTGTCGTATATGCTTCAGTTCATCCCAAGCCGAACCTGCATACTGCAGTTCATTTGTTTAAGAAATAAACATACAAAAGAATAAAAAATAAAGTGTCCCTCTGGAATACCTCATCAGTTGCATTGTAACACCAGTGTTCTAATTCAGCCAACCCTGCTTTCACATACTCACCATTACTAAACGAACAGCATTCGCGCCTCAAAAGTAAGCTGCATCATGAATCCGAATTACAAAAAAGAAAAGAAAAGAAAAGATGGATGTGTGTGTATATTGGCATAAACAAGAGGTATACCTGTTAAATAGCTGAACATTCACGAACGAGAATATTTGCGTGAAAACTTTACGCACCAAAAATGGTGGCACCTAAGTATATTTTGAGGTTTAGTAACAAAATAAATAACCAAGGAAAATAATAAAAGTTAATACACGTTTAACTAACATGACTTGTTTTTAAAATGTTTAAGAACATTCCAAGACTCTTAACAATTCCTTGCCAGTGAGCAATGACGGTTTGCTGAGCTGTACTAGAAACCGAACGCGATGATCCCTTCACTAGGCTCGCTCTGGAAATTCTTGGTGCCTTTAGTTTAAGATAGTAATTAGTAAATATCAGTTTCCAAGAGAAAAGAAAATATAAACTATTTAATTTACATTACCTGAATGCACATTCCAAGCAGAGGAGATATTTCTTTTTTCAAATTATCTCGAATCATTCCGTATATTTTTTCAACATATGCTGTAAGCTGCTGCTTAAAAAGCAAAGCTGGATACTTGGCTTCCACTTTGCTAAACCCTTCAAGTATTCCATTACCCATGGTTTCATTTGCAAAGGAAAGATCAACCGCATGTGGAGTTCCATGCAAACTCTACAAAACCAAAAAGACATTTAAGAAACTACTAATTTTAATTCCATATTATAAAATAAAATTTATGAAATTACAGATGTCATCCTGCCAAAAAGTGCAGCAGATGATCGACGACGCTGAGGTCCAATTCCAGATGCGGCCCCACTTGCTTTTAGTGTGCATTGGAGCAGAAGCAAAAGAGTAGAAGCATTGGACAACCAGTAAGCCAATACATCATTATTATCCTGCCTTTTCTGTAAATAGATAAAATATAAACAAGAATTAGAATAAAAATATTTATAAAAAATTAAAGGCGTATTATTAGCGTATTGCAAGATTTTTTGAGGTTTAAACCTCTACTGCATTGCCTATGGTCTGGATGATACGATCGAAAACACTTGTCTTCTCAACTTCAAAAGATCTCCATTGCAAAAGGCATTTGTAAATAATACAAGCTGCTATTGGTCTGTTCCCAGCAAACCCTAGATGTTGTGCAATGCATTTAAGAAGCAACTCCTGATTTTCAATTTGTTTTACATTGAGTGATTTTTGTGGTTTGTCATCTATTTCTGAAAGATCTCGTTGACCCACTGAAGGGCTATTTGGATCCTAAAACATACATAAACAAAGAAACATATAACTAAATAATAAATAGCAAAGAAATGAAACAAATAATTCAAAAACCACATTGATGTAAATTACAATACCAGAGATGACTTTCTATCTCCAATTAAAGTACCACTGTGAGTTCTCTGCAAAGAGTCAAAGATCAAAATAGTTGTTATATGCTATAAGTGTCGTTCAATACGAAACCAATTTTAAGTAGACAACTGGGGGAACCACATAAACACTTCTACCTATTGCTTTAACTGTGATACACAAGGCGGTCATGATTGCATAACCACCTATCTTTCTCTCTCTCGCTATATCTTTAAAGCACTACATACAAGTGTTTATGTGATTCTCGTGGTTATATGCTAATTTGATAAAAAATTATAAAAATTACCTGAATAATAGACCTGGAACGGCCTGATAGGAACTTATTAGGTGCCATGGATACCGCCTGTTGGCGGAAGACTTTGTTTTCTGATTCTAAGTTGTTTAACTTCTCTTCTAGCCTGGCAGAATAAAAACATGTTGGGCATGTAGTTTATAGAAACTGTAAGTTAAAAAAATGCCAAAAAACTGCAAAAACCTGGTCATGGATTCCTGTAATTGAACAACTTTCTTTTCGGTTTCTTCCAACTTCTTACGTCTTTCTTCACAACATTCTTCCAGCTCATCAGCACGTTTCTTTTCTGACTGCAACCTCACCTGCAAATCCAAAAACACAAAAACCAGCAACATATATAATTTCATAAACAATTATTATTACTAATACTACATGATTAATCATTCAATATACCTTCAAATCATCAACTTGTTCATTTAGGGATTCAATTTTCTTAGTATCTTCAATAACAATTTCTTTTTCCTCAACAACTGCAGGTGCTTCGTCAATAGCTTTTCGGGCTGCTTCTCTTTCCATAGCTGCAATTGTGTTTGCTTCATCAAGTTTCTTTTGCATAGCATCCATGGAGTTTTGAAATTTAATCAAATCCTGTGCCTTTGCTTCTTCCAAATCAGTCTGGACATATGCGTATATGTACAATTGTATATCATAACTTATATAATTTAATGTTTTTACATAACTAAATACAACAGCTTGTTACCCTTAAACGTTTCTCCAGCTGTAAACGCCATGTTAGTTCCTCCAATTGTTTCTCAAGCTTATCTTTCGCTTCTTTAAGGGCACCTTTTTCTTCTGCAGCCTGCAGTAAATGTAAAGCATGTACATCAATATTAGGGTTAAATGCAGACTAACATGAATATGATATCAAATTAAACAATAAAAGCTCACCATTTTAAGTTTTCTAAGCTCTCTCTTTGCAATTTTCCCCCTCCATCTGCATTGTGTAACTACGGATCCTCTCTTCAGCTTTTTATAATATGCAGAATTTTTATGACAACGCCACCGAGTCTACACAAAAGAAAAAAAACCAGATTGGTTCAGTTTATAGAGCACAAAATATATAATAGGATGTGGTCTATTTTGTTACATAATATTTAACCTGAATTTTAATTGCGGCTTTAGTTTCCTTTCGATGTCTGAATCTTTTACGAGCCTCCATCGCACGTATGCATGTTTGTACTGCAAGAACTGACACCCGAAGTCTAGAATAGGCTACCCAAGCCCGCCATTTACGCACATGTTTCTCAATTTTTATAGCAGCTGCAATCCTTTTCAGCTCTTCAAACTTTTTACATGCCAATCTACCTAAATTCCCAACATTTGTTCAAACATAAAAAACAGGAACTTTAAAATTTTCTAGTTGCCATTTAGTCAAGTTAATAATATTCTAAAAGCTCACCTCTACAGATAGATTGTAAGAAAATAGAAGCCTTGCGTAATGCGGTAACCTGCTGGTGAGCAATATGGGTTCTTATTCGTCTTTGAATTGTTGTTGCTGCACTGCCGAGTACCTCAGCTCTCCTTGCATCTAATTCTGCCATCTGTCCAGCTCTCAAGAATACCTTTGTTTGTCCTATCTGTATACAAAAACAAATGCAGTAAAACAGAGTTCAAAATATATAAACTACAAAAACACGGTAATTACCTGAAAACCACTGAGCCCCATCTTTTCCAAGATCTTTGCACATACAGTCTTTTCATCAAAGTTGCTTCAGACTCATTAAATAAATGTCAGAATCTATAAAAAAAATATCAAATGAAGAGAAATAATATGATCTGGATACATTAAAACATCTACCTTCCTGCCAAGGCTTCTGGTGCAAGAATTCCAAATCTGTTTATAAATTCAAAGAAAGCACGACGGGTAGGATAACCAGCACAACTGATTCTGATTGCCTCTAAAACACCCTAAGAGTAGAAGAATTAGTCACGCAAAAAGAAGACAATAAATAAAAATATAATTATATATACTCACACCACAACGCAATTGTTGCATGATGTTGATGTTTTCAAATATGGCAGGTTTCAGTTTATTGTTAGGCTTTACACATCTAACATAGTGAGGCTCCGTAGCATTTAGTGTTTCCATCAGTTGTTGTAATTGAAGCTGCATTAGCATATGGTTACATGTCAGCATACAGCATGCATAGTTAACACATCAGCATACAACATGCAAATTAACATGCCAGACATCAGCATACAACATGCATATTAACGTGCCAGCATACAGAATGATAATGATTGAAGTAAGCACCTTGAAACGGGAACCAATTGAAGAAAATTTAGATGATTTGGAAGACTCTTCAGCTACTGGAGGGAAAAGGCCGGCTACAAAGGGACATTTTGAAGCACTCAACAAATCTTGGTGTTCAGGAACCACATAATCTTTATTTTTGTCAAGAAATTGATCAGATTGATATTGCACCTAAAAAAGAAAACAAAATATATTAATTTAAACAAATAGTGTTATAGCGATGGGGATGATTTGGCTAACATACATACCTCTCCAGCATAATGAGCAATTGTGAAATCTGTGCGTGACAACTTGGGCTTAATAAAGCGCTTGTGATTTTTGAATGTCTGATAAAGCTTGTTTGAGAACGTCTCATGTGTTGACTTTGGGAACATGCTAAAAAAAGTAAGTTCAAATTGTAAAATAACATCTATCTTCAATCTGCACTAACTGTTTATTATAACGCTTGTTAAAAAAGAAATGAAGAAACATAAAAAAAGATTAAGTTGAGTATGTCATACCAAGCTTCATCCAGGAGAGCAATGATACCACCAGGTTTCTGCAATAGAAATACAAGATGAGAGAATTATGTACTTCAAATATCAAAATTTTTAATCACAATATAAACTACACAAGGAACAAAACATAATGTGATCATTTGTAGTGAAATAATTATACCCTTTCAATGAGATCTAGAACATCTTGGTTATCAACAAATTCAATGTAGCTCCAATTGATAGCCTCTTTTTTATATTCTTCTTGCTCCACTTTAAAGACATGCTGAAATACAAACATAACACTTACTATATTCAGTTATTAACAACATTCTCATGCTAACAGCAATTAAAAAGCTTTTACAATTACCTGGTTAAAGTGTTGCTGCAGTTTCTCATTTGTGAAGTTGATGCAAAATTGCTCAAAGCTATTCAGATTATAAAAATGTCAAAACCGACTATTTTTCAGAAAGTAAATACATCAATTGCCCCTACCTGTTGTTCTTAAAGCTCTCAAAACCATAAATGTCAAGCACGCCAATCAGAGATTTTGAATTCGCATCTTGTCCAATCGATACATTGATTTTATTCACCAACCTGAAAAAGAACAAAAATAGAGGTGTTAAATTATTAAACACCATAAGTTTATTGAATAAGGTAAATGTACGAATTTGTACCAATCAAATAATCTGGAATATATTGTTTTCGCCAAACCATCTCTGCTAAATGATGCACTAAGAGGATCAAGACTCCTCTTAATAACTTCTTCAGGAGTTATCATCACACGTTTGCACAATGCATCTTGCAAGCCAACAGGATCACACCTGACACCACCTCATCAACTTATTAAGACATAACAACAAATAAAACCTACAAACTATTCGTGATTTAGAAATGTTCATACATAAGAAGTTCTGCGGTCATCTTGAGATGAAATTTAGCTTGGTCGTCTTTTAGCACTGAAGAATCAACCTCTTTCCCTTTAGCGAATGCAATATTTCCAAGATGAAGTATAGCAGCAGTAACTCTGAAAATTGCTTCCTATGTAAAAGGTAAAAAGATAGGTTATAAATTTATGATCTTACTTATTATTGTATATAAAAAGAAGAAAACAAAATCACTAAAGAAAAACCTGTTCTTTTTTACTTATTCCAACAACATCCATAGCTCTCCTTGTGGCAAGATATTCACGTCCATCATTCACACCAACCAGCTCAAAGCATTTTGATTGGTTAAGATAATGAAACGACTGCGGGCTTCCCAATTTATACTTCTCTATTTCCTGAAACGACATGCAAAATTAATCATATGTTGACTAGTGAAGTTGACTTTTAAAAGGTAAAACCTAGTACCTCTGGTGGTGCTGCACAAAGCAGGTAAAAACAGTGATAGTTCCTTTCAGGATCACTGACTTGGCAAACCCGGGATCTTTCTAGAAGGTAAGTCCTAATAGCTGCTCCCGAAATCCTCCCATGCTTATCAAATTGGATCTCAACAAACTTCCCAAAACGACTGAGACATTTTCACACAAAAAAATGCAACTAAAATATGAACATTGATTCTTTCAGTTACCTGAGAATAAGCTAGAAGCTGATTACCTGGAATTGTTATTTCTAACAGTCTTAGCATTGCCAAAAGCTTCAAGAACTGGATTTGACTGCACTCAAAATTGTAACAGAAGTTTATATAGTTATGTACACATTAAGTGACATAATATGTAAAACAATTAAGGGGTTATTTAAACATAGAACTATACGTCATATATCATACTTCAAGAACTTGCTGTTCAACTGTGCGGCCTTCTGTAGCTTTTCTGCCACCCAAAAATGCAAGAAACCGCATAAGCATTTTGGTTGTCTCAGTTTTACCAGCTCCACTTTCACCACTCACCAGAATTGAATTACTTTTTCCTTCATTAACCATGGCCCTGACTCCAGTAAAAATGCAAAACATGACGACCACCATGCGTTTAAGATAAAGAGGTCGTTACCAAACTTTATTTATAACTGATAATAAAAACCTGTATGATGTATCTGCAATTGCAAATACATGTGGACTCAATTCACCAAACGGTGCTCCCTTGTATTGTTGCATCATATGAGCATCATACAAATGAGGTAACTTTTGGAACGGGTTGATAGCAATTAGAATATTTCCAGTGTAAGTCTGTCATTATTGTTCAAAAGAAGTAAGGATATACTTCTTCAAGGTTCTCTAGACTAAAACATGATATGAAAACAGAACACCTACATAAATTTCGTTAAGTTCATATCTGGTTCTTAAGTTCTGCAAGACCCCTGGCTCGTGCAAATAAGATAGCTTTGTCATGTCATCAACACCACCAGCTGGTGCTTCCATATCCTTTGGATATATTTTTGATAAGTTAGCAACCACCTGAAAAATAACCCATAGTGTGAGTTTCGTGATGCTCCTTATATTTTTGAAATAGAATATTGATGACTAACCGTTTTCCCATCAGTGATTTGAATCTCTGCTTCTTTCCCTTTAATCTTTGTGACTTTCCCCTCAATCCAAGCTTGGGCTGTATCTTCAACCCAAACATGAGAGCCTACTATTATATTAACCGCAGTGCTCTGTAGTGCATACAAATCAGTCAGCACACTCGCATAGGATGATATGTTTGTAAGCATGCATCTATGCATCTACATGATTAGCTTTAGTTATGCATGCATCATGTATACAAACACGTGATCTCTTTTGCATATATTATCTGGTCCATTGCATATTAATCAGACAAAAAGGAACTGAACCATTCATACAGTGTGTGAATAATTGAATATACATATACTACTATATATTCTATTATTGAAATGAACTATCTCGGCTCCAGAAGAGAGCATTACTATGTTCTTGAATACCAAAACAATCAACAGAAACCAATATGAACTTTTATAATGATTACAACAATTTCTGATTACATTCAGCTTTATATCAAGCACAATTTGGTATTAAAATTCCAACAAGATCATAATCATATCAAACCTGCATAACAATTCACATGTATTAGCATCATAACTCAAATCAACACCTCTCATTCAGGATTTCAGGGTGTAATAACAGTAAAACACAACAAAAGCATCAATTACCATATTTCACTATGTAATAAACGCCCAATTCATTGCAGAAATCACAAATAGAACACAAATCACCTACCATTACGAAATTTCACAGAAAGCCTTCTTCTCTTTCACATATAATCACTGCCCCATTGCTCTCGAACTTGCTTGCGATTACTCACACACAATTTCGGTGACCCTGATCGATCTAAATCGCAAGAAATGAAAATTTGTGGGCATATTTTCGATTAATCGTCGGATTTAGGTTTTGATTATTAGTTTCTTTGTTATTTTGCCCCAATTTGGTATCGATTTCTCCATGAAGTTTCTCTCTTCTTCTTCTTCTTGTCTTAGCGATCGGGTGTCTCCTTGTTTGAAGTGACATTGTTGAATAGCTCCCCTGTGAACTCGGGTCCTTCGCTTTCTCTCTCTTTCGTAAAATTCTCGCAGATTCGTGGTTGAAACACACACCAATACTCTCTCTGCCAATTTCCATTTTGTGCATGAAACCATAGGGTTAGCATGATCATGCTAAAATGACTGATAAAATGATTTAAGCATATATGTTTTTTTAACTGTTTATGCTGTTGTAACACAGGAATTGAATTAATAAAATATAAATAATTTATAATAAAAATTATAAAATAATATTTTCATATAAAATATAATTAATTTACTTAAAAATAAGTATTTCAAGTAAAACAACAATAATATTATTTTAAGCTTTCTTTTTATGAGATTGTTTTTTACATTTTGTTTTTCAAATATAATTTTATTTTCTAATCACCCTTAAAATAAAAAAGCGATTTTAAAAAAGTTAGAATTTCTAGGAAGTTTTTTGTTTAAGAAAATTTTTTATCATATATTTTTTTAAACGTTGTTTATTTTTTATAAAAAAAATCTAGTTTATAATTTTTACAATATCTTTTAATATGAAAATATCTTAAATATTATAATTACTATTTATTATTATCATTTATTATAAAAGAGAGACGAGAAAATCAATATGAGAAAGCATAATATTTCGACACGTGTCATCTTAAAAGCTTCTTTTATTATAATAGATAGATAAGTGATGAAAAGTTGAAAACTATTGTCTTATATAATATTATGTTAGTACCCGTGTATTACACGATTTTTGTTAAGTGATGAAAAGTTGATAACAATTGTTTTATATTATACTAGGTTGATACCTTGTGTATTACATGGGTTAAATAAATAAAATATTAAATAATTAATAATAAGAATTTATGAATTATAAAATCATGTTTGAAGATAAAATATGATTATAATTGCATATTAATATCTACTTTAAGTAAACTAACAATAATATATTTTTCTTAAACTTTTATTTTATAAAAGAATATGGGTTTTAAATAATTTGTTTTAAGAAAAATAAATTTATTAAATTTTTTTTATTGTATTCTATATTTTATAAGACTTTTGTTTTTAAAAAGTGTGTTGTTAATAAAAAATAGTTTTTAATTTATTAAATTATATAATTTATAATTTAAAAATAGTATGATTAATATTATAGTATTCAATAATATTAATAATAATAAAGAAAAATAGGAAAGTTAGTATGATAAAACTTATAATTGTGTCAAGTTTTATTTTAGATATTTTTTTGTTATAGATAGATAGATATATAGATAAATAGATGGGCTAGAAAACCATTTATTAAACGAAAAGTTAGTAATAAACACGGAAAGTTAAAGTATGATATTTTAATAAGATATGATTAAAATTATATATATGTAATAGTTATGATATTTTAATATAAGATATGATTAAAATTATATATATGTAATAGTTCAAGAAATAAAACAATTATACTATTTATTTAATTCTCTTATCTAAATAGTTTTATTTTTAAAAATTCATTTTAAGAGTTTTTATTTAAAATTTATTGTTTATAAAAATCTTGTTTATTAAAAATTCGGGTTTCTAATTATTCTGTTTGTTTTAATAAAATTGCTTTTAAAAAATTTCATATTTTTTATAATTTTTTTAAAAAAAACCGATTTAAAATATTTTGTTTCAAAAAGGTTAGTGTTTTAGAAAATTTTTATATTATAATTATAAATTTTTTTATTATTTCTATTTTAATAAAAAGATGTGATTTTTAATTTCATTAATAACATTATTTTTAAAAACATAGCTTGATTTTAAAATTTTAGATGAGAGAGAGAAATATATCAATTAATAAAATTGATTTTTATTAAAAGAGAGAAATTCGTTTGAGTGTTTAATTTAATAAAATACCTTTTTAGAGGGTAAATGAAGTGCAAATGTTTACTAAACTTCTTTAGAGTTTACAAGAAGGCAGAAGTTGCCACGTATGCTCTCTAAAACTTCTTTTATTATAATAGATAGATTTTGTTTTTAAAGATTGCATTATGGTCACGTTAATCTAAATTTGATTATCTTCAAATTTCCAAAAATAGTAAATCTAAGTAACTTGAACTCCATGTTTGTAGT
Organism: Flaveria robusta; assembly: GCA_025506415.1. Lineage (NCBI taxonomy): Eukaryota > Viridiplantae > Streptophyta > Magnoliopsida > Asterales > Asteraceae > Flaveria > Flaveria robusta. The sequence goes on from CM046461.1 coordinate 6,094,308, forward strand.
ATTGCAACAGTCGTTTAGATGATGGAACCAACAATGCTACCGATCTACCATGTCAAGCTAACACAAGTATAACCCGATTCCCAAGCCCATTACATACTCAAGACCCATGCCGGACCATCTTAAAGGAGTAAATTGCCGTTTTCATCCCCGTGGTTTGGTCATATTTGTCATTTTCATCCAAAAAGGTTTTTTTTGCATTTGGCTTCCCAAGGTTTAAAAAAAATTGCCATTATCATTCAAAAACATGAATTTTGTTAAAAAATTTTTATCAACAACACGTAAACATAGATTAGGATTTCGTTTTTATATGAAAATTAACATAAATACCCATTTAACGATGAATATTTAACATTTTAAAATAATAAAGCTACAATTTTTGAATGAAAATGACAATATTTTTGAAACCTTAGGGAGTCAAATGCAAAAAAAAAAACTTTTTTGGATGGAAACGGCAAATATAACCAAACCAAAGGGAGGAAAACGGCAATTGACTCATCTTAAAGAAAGAAAAGCTTCAAAAAAAGTCGTTCTTAAAACCTTCAAACGGGACTCCTGATGAGAAATTGATGTTGGCTTGTGCTTGTTGGTAGGGCTGTAAACGAACCGAATGGGTCTTGTTCGCAGTGGCGAACCCAGAAATTTTTTTCATGGGGGGCAGAAATTTTTAAGGGTATTTTGATTATCACAATATAAAAAATTTCTCGGTCTGGTTCGGGTCGAATCCGGTTCACTGCCAAAAAAGATTGTTAATACTGTTCCCAAACTCTAGTTTTTACATATATATACATATATTAAGAACCCTATTAAAGCAATCATACTAATAAAAGTGGGGATATGTAATATTTGAAGCAATTATTATTATAAAAATAACAATGTACTGTGACAGAATTAGGACTTTTCATTTAAGTATTAATAGAAACTTTCATGAAATTGTTAAGAACGTCAATTGATTTTCAATACCAATAATGTTCAACATGTTTGAGAACAATGTCTACGGTAAAAATAACATTTGATTCCTTATATTTTAAAAACAACATATATTTAGCATGTTTTATTGTCAAAAATATTTATTTAAATATAATTTTTTTCTTACTAACTACTTAATTATTTGAGGATGAAAGTATAAAAAATCTACTTGATTATAGACCTAAGTTAATCAGAAAATACCATTCGTCATACCATCGGAGGGTCACCAGACCCATTGTAGTTCCGCCCCTAACAATCTTGCACAATGTTTTACTAACCGGATTACACATCAAACTAGTCATCTTACCGGTTCACTGGTCAGATCGATCAGACAGATCAGACTGTTTTTATGAACGAATGTTATTTTAAATTTTACATACATAATATATATAAAAAGAATACATAAACTAATTATATGAATTAACCTTATTTAAATATATATTAAAACCCTTGGTCGGTGGTGATCAAGGGTATTTTGGGTAGTTTATGTGCAATGATACGTGTTGCCTTCTGCACTTACCTTCCATAGTTCCACCGCTCACGTCTTGGCGATATATATATATATATATATATTATAGAGAGAGAGAGACTGAGAGAGAGCAGCGGTCATGCCGATGTAGGGGAATTGTAAGAAAAGAGAGAGAGGAGAGACAACGACCTCTAGGCGGTGGAGATCCAACTAGCTGAAGGTAAATCTTCTTCTTCCTCACTCGGTTCCGAATCTGTTTATTGGTTACAATTTTAAATGGTACCAAATCAATGCTAGGGCAACAATTTTGAACAATTTTAAATGGTACCAAATCATGGGTGGAGTGTTCGCTTCAAAGATCATGGGCTTTTGAATCTGTACTCTTCAAAGATTGTCACTTTTATTTTTTCATGCTCTCAAAAATTAGTCGAATTTGATATTTAAGCTTTTCTGTAATTTGCAGATCCAGGTCTCAACAACGTGAATCTTTAGATCTCTCAATGTGTGCATGATTGTTGATTACTTGATTTCGTTTTCAACAAAATAGAATTTCTTAAATTTCCATTTTACAAGTTTTTATTAATCTGATTTGAATTAGTTTGTGTATTAATTGTGGCTTAGTTTTTGAAGGTGAATCTAGATGACGAAGAAGATGATGATGACGAAGATAGATGAACACAATCTTAATATTTTTCACCTGATGAGTTATTGTTGCTTGATTTTTTTCACTATAATAGAACTAAAAAATTTTTAATCTTTACATACTATATTGTTATGTAAGTAGAGATGTAACATATTTTTAATGTTGATCCTAAACCATTTCAGGTTGTGTAAAGTTGAAAAGAAACCCTGTTTGGTGAATGTAAATGATGGAAACTTCTGAAATTGAAGAAAATTTGCTTCTTCACGGTGAACTAAAGGTAAATTTAGGTTAGCCCTTTTAATGTAACTTTATTCAACAATTTATAACAACTGTACTCAATCTTTGATTCTCTACTTATGTCTATTGTTTATTTAAATCGAGCAAATTTATTTTATTTGGATCATATAAGTTCTTTTTGGGTTCTAATTGGCTATGTTACTTGAATATCTTTGATCTGTCATAGCGTGTCACTCATGAAAGCTGCATATACGTTTTTGGTAATTTTTTTTGAGCATTTTATGATGTCATTTTATTGCTACATAAATGGATGTCAAAATGGATACGAACAACTCACACTCTCAACAAATAGATGTTACTACTAAAGATTCTTGTATGTGACCGTTGAACGTACAACCATTGAATGTAGATTAATGTATGTAGGGATATTCAAAGCTGAGGCTATATTGTCAGAAAATAAGACGGTGAACTATTTGTTGAAGAAAGTCATTTGGATCTCTATACAGGTATGTGATTTGTTCAACTCTTTTTTCTTTTTATTTTTATCACTATTTAATCATACTTTTCAACAATTCACGGGGACTTAAATTATTCCCAAGAGTTAGAACTTCATAATTCTACTTACCTGTTTATGCTTGAGTTTGAGATAACTGTTTAGATTGCTCTTGAAATGCAACATATCATGATATTATCGTATGACTATGTCTTACGTTGACCTATTGATGAGAAAAGAGATCTCAGATGAGGTTAACCATGAAACAGGTCAAACCAAATAATTTCAAGTGTCCTGATTCATCTTAGTATATATTTTCGAAATGGTATTTGAAAATACATTTGACAATGTTGCAATGTATCTTTGCCTAAGATAGGCCTAGATGGAATTTGAAAAAAAAATTGATGAAGTTTTCCGCCTTACAAAAGTTGCAGTACATCTAAAAGAAAAACAAATGACATGAAAAAGAAATGATCTGTTTCTTATTTAAATTTTTTAATAATTTTAGATGATCCATTTGAAGGGATTGTGCAAGATGTTGAGAATATGAATATGGTTTGGTTGGTAAAACAATTAGCATATAATCACAGATTTTATTCAGTTAATGGGTTTTCTTGAGACAACCAAAGTGCATTATTTTGGCAATTTCACCTACCAATCAAGTTTTTACCCAAATCTGATGTGATTAAAATGTCACGTGAAGTGAACCCCATAGGTAACCAAATGCAGTTTTGTTATTTCTAATTCTCACATGGTAAAACTTTTATAGAATTGAAAGTTATAAGCCTGAAATCCCTATGTAGGAGAAAGGACTGTTAGAGTGTTGACCAAAAATTAATTCGATGGATAGTATTTGTTATGTAGTTGATGTGAGCTGAAGTGCTCAGATAATATGTAATCTATTCTTGAATGATACTTTATTGGGCTTTAAATTTGATACACATTCATATTCAAATTTTTTTTTCTTTAGATTTTTGAAGGAAATTTGGTTAAAAAAATTGCATGGTTGTTAAACCAAGATGTACATATGAAAAGTAAATGAATGGCTAAGGTACACGTAAAAGAGTTATGTAGCAATGCACGAGTAAGCGTTCTAGCTATATATTAAACCAAGATGTCTGTTACTACACTAACCTGTACATGGTTGTTAATTTTGTTGGTACACAACTTGAACCAAGGGGTACAATTCATTGTTGCAGGTTCAGCCTCACGTCCTTTCACGTTTTTACCGTACAATTCATTGTTGCAGGTTCAGCCTCACGTTTTTACCGAAGAGTCGTAGACGCATGCATGTCTCTTTTTGCGACAAGGAGATGAGAAAGAAAGACCGATCCATGCCTCTGTTCTTCGTCAGCTACTTCCTCTTCCTTCAAAGACTGTTCTTCTTCAGCCACTTCCTCCTCTCTTTGACGGTACACAATTATGACTCTATCCCTAGGTTTGATTCAGCCCCCTTAACTAAATGGAAGAAAAAAACCGATGTGATCTTAAAATTTCTGTATCTGAGATCTTGTAGATTTCGAAGTAGTCAAGATCGACATTTGATGAAGATGAGAGGGGGACAGCTAGAAACAATCAGGGTTAGGTTGTATGTGATTTCTTTGGTTTTGAATGTACGAATCCAATGATCTTATATCGGTTTTGGAATCTAATTGCAGATGGCTACATTTACATTGTATTTTTGGGCAGCTAAAGATGCAATTGAATGCAAATATTAGCTATCGTTAAAGATGCTTATGGTTATGCGTGGTTTGCCAGGCTAGCCTCTGTTCTAAGGTAGAACAGCATTTTTTTTCTTCCTTTTGGATTCACACATTTTGGACTTAAAACATTGGAGATTGGTTTGAAAAAGGGATGTTCATTTGAATAGGTTAGTTAGTATATTCACTCATGCAATTTAGTTAGTATATTCACCCATGCAATTTCAAATTTAATTTTGATTTCACTCTATTTTAGACTATATCATTAGTCATTTAACAGGATCCTAAAAAAATGCATGTTCTAGATTATATATGTTAATTTTGTGTTACGTTTATACAGGTATGCATATTTTCATACTATAGTTGCATACTTGCATTTGATGATACATTGAGCTTATAGAATTTTGAAAATTTTTACGCTTCTCTTGCTTTTATATGTCAAGATTAGCTACGCAAGAACCAACATCAATGATTTTTATTGTGCGTATTTTTTGATCAATTTTGAATGGTATGACGATTGAAAGTGTTTTAGTAAACTAACACAACACATTAGGTAAAGTAGAGCCATCTATAAATTAATCAAATTCCATTTGTTAAATCATCCCTCTTGCAAACTGTAATACATTCTTGAACTGTTGTGAAATGTTTTGAAATGTTGATTTTAATCTTCAACTGCAGGCCAAATAAGATTGAGATGAACCGACTACATGAACTAGCAATGGATATTTTACAAAAATAGAAACTAAATGACTATACGTCTCTGTTTATGTTTTTAAAGGTAAGTACTCCCCGGCGTGAATGGATCGATGTGTTAACCAAATAAGGTATTTTTTGAAGTCAGTATTCCCGTTGCGAAGCGAGGGGGTAATCGCTAGTTAATACTTAAAACCTAGCACTTTACATAAAATAAAAAATTCATATAGATGAATTAATGAAATTTTAATCGTATATATTAGTTTATTTGTAAATATTAGTTTATTATTTATGGAATAACTAAAAAGGAAATGAAAGAGAAATAAATATATGTCAGAATCTTTTCGGTTTTCTATCCTTCAATTTCCACTTTCAAGGTATGCTTTTCTATTATTTTCTTATTTGCTTAAAAGTTATTTCATCTCTTTCAAGGTCACCCGGCTCTTCATTCTCTCATCCGTTCAAAGAGACGAAGCTACTGAAATGCAGCAGTGGTGCAAGTGCATTGATGCAACCATGATTCTTCTCATCTAAGTTCAGATCCACACTTCTGAAACTGTTTAAATAAAACCAATCTCTTCTTCTCTTCTATTCTCAGATCCTCCATTGTTTAGATCGGTCGTCACTTCTAGAATTCGCTCTTGCTCTTTCTTCATTTTCACAAGTTTAAGGGACGATTACAAAATTTAATGGGGGGAGGTCGGAGTTTTCAGGTATGTATAACTGAAAAATAAAATTTAGGGTGCTCAAGCTTTAAGTCCGCCCCTGCTTGTGCGTGTTCGTTCATTAAAAAATTAACTTGTTTATGAACGGTTACCGAACGAGATTTCTAGTTTGCATTCAACATTAAAGAAATAAATTTGTTCATTAACTATTTACGAACATTATTGAACGCAAAAAAAAGACAAGCGAACACATACAAATATTCATGAACACAGACGAAATTTCATAAAACAAACAAATACAAACTATCGCATATTGATCATAATTAAAATTACAAACATTATGTAACACCCGCAAATATAAATAAATACTTAATATAAATATCTTAAACATAACTTTTAAATTAATGAACACAAACGAACATTAACGAACACATTATCGAACGTTCACGAACACATTATCGAATGTTCACGAACATAAATGAACGAACTCAGCCGTTGTTAATGTTCGTTCGTTTAACTTAACGAACATAATTTTCTTGTTCGCGCTTATTCATTTATTAAACGAACAAACATATACGAACTTCCAATCGAATGGTTCATGAATTGTTCGCTGAACGTTCAGTTCGTTTACAACCTTACTTGTTGGACATTTATGAGGATTTAATGATCAGTAACACATAAAGCCATCAAGTATGTAGAATCGGGCCGTAGAAAAGTTCCACAATCTTATGACTCTTGAACCATACTACTCTATCAGCCAACTTACTTCAAAATTTATAAGAGAAAAACATAATAAAGATTATGCCCGCACGGTGTGCCGGCTCAGTTTTGAATAAGATTTATATCGAAAGTAGATAAAAAAATCATCATAATAATACTATGGTGATTATGTTGTTGCGAAAATTAGCGTAAAAACACGAAAACAAACTTAAAAATAAAGGAATATATTTTGAAATAAAAATATATTATATTTCATTTGACTTAGGTGATAGTAAAACTTTTGTCAAAAAAAAAAAAAAAAACATAGATAAATATAAACATGCATAATAATATATGTATATAAACATATTATTCCAAAAGTTACAATAAAAAAACAAAATGCGTCTAAAATTAACTATAAATAATAAAATAATAAAAGTTTAAAGTAAGAAAAATAGAGAAATAGAATAAAGAAAAACATGTGTTTTGTGCTTGTGTAAGCATGGAAAAGAAAAAATAAAATAAAATCAGTGAACCGGCTAGAGGAGGTGCATGCTTTGGTGCGAACACAGCTCGTGAAGGAGTAACATGCGAACCAACATGCTAGGACCCATCCTTGGTTTACTTTATGTTTTAGTTCATATGTATCAAACAAATGGGTGGGGATTGGCTTCGGTGATAAAGTCGTTGGAGTTAGAGCGGTGTTAAGGTAATAATAATCATTCAAAAAAAATACATCAACATAATAATATTGTTTGAAAATTGTGTTTGAAAATTGCATTTGCTCGTATGCATCTTACCATAGATCCAACATCCCCCTTACAAGGGGCGGCCTTTTTGGGGGGGGGGGGGGGGGGGGTTGTGGTTGGAGGGATGAATGACTGCCCAAGGCCTGATCTACTCAAATGATTAAAATTTTTAAATTTTAATTATATATATATGTATATATACACATAATTTAAAAAAAAAACTATAAAGTATGAATAAACCCATTAACATTTTAACTAATTTAGTCTATTAAACCTTATCTTAAAACACATTAAAATTTAAATAGTTTAACTCAATATCATCGTATTATAATTTTATTTATATACAAGTTATTAGGTTTAGATATTTTTATACGTCATATTATAGAGGCTTATTTTTTGTTCACGCCCCAGGCCCAGGATCCATTGGAAATTCTCGAGTCCGATCATATCCCTTCCTATTTCCGCTGCCAAATCTTCTTTCTTTATTTTTTTTTGAGTTCTTATCTTTAGATATTGTCCCCATTGGATCTTCTCTTTTGTTCAATGGTCTTCGGTATGAAGAATTACATTCCACCAACATAGGGTTAAAGGTGTGTACTACAAATCTGACTTTATCTTACTCAGTTCATGCGCTGATAAATAATATTGCCTCGATTTGATTCAGCCGCTCGTCCGCTCTAATGACACCTTTATTGCCCTCAAAAGATGGAATATCACATGATTTAAACGTTTTATACGTGCATTTAGTCTTTAATTCTTTATTCTTTTCGGATATTAATTTCTTTATTTTAGCTGCCTCACTAGGGAAATCTCTATAGAATCCCTTTCCTTCAAGATGCAAGGGTTCAAGTTTATGTAGGTTCGCGAATCCTTTTGCGATTTCTTGAGCAATCACCTTTTGTATCGTATCTTCTTGTAAACGAGAAGATTCTCATCTACTGGTTCTAGCTCGAAGGGTCTAAAATTATAATTATCTTGGGATTTATATTTAATCTCATTGTTGCTATTTTGAGCTATTTCCTATAAAAATATTTATCGTTCACTCGGAAATTTTATTTATAGTTTTAATAATATAGGAAGAATTCTTGTGCAAACTAAAATCAAACTTAAAGACAGTACTACTTATGAAAAAATATATAGTGATGAAACAAATGCTACATATCAATCATATCATTCTGAGAGTTTGTGAAGATGAGATTTGAGGGTGTAGTTGCTCCCTTCTTAGCAATCTTTTTTGCTCTCGCACTCTCTTGCTCTATGATATTGACAGTTGCTCAAGCAACGGTAGCAGTTGCCGCGGCACCACCACTACCACCACAAGGGCATTGGGTTAACAATACCGAGCTAGGGTGGGGCGGCAGTTGGAGGTGTTGGGGTGATCTCGAATGCGATAAAGAAAAAGGTCATTAATTTGTTTATTAGTTATCTTGTATTAACTATCACTCATTTTACTTCACTTAGGTTATTTTATGCACGTTATTCACTCATACAAGCACATATTCACACATATACATCTATATGTTCATATAGTGTAAAACTGATGAATGTTATTGTGTTATATGTGCATGTCTCATTTCTTATATTGTAACAACAGCACCCCCATCGCCACCACGTGCTAGGAGGCAATTGAGGTAATCGGAGGAGTCATTAGTCATGTGGATGATGGTATGAAGGCAGCTCAAAAGTCAAAACAATAGAGTTAAAGAAACATAATATGTCTCATATTTATGCATCATTTATGGTCACCCTATTTAATTACTTATTTAGTTTGTTTAAAATAGTTACGCTAAACATGTTTCTTTTATGTTTGTGTTTCAGATTCCGTGTATTTTTCTTATATTAGTATGATACAAATAATATATTCATAATTCACTGCTTTTGAACGGCATATATTTAAAAAAATATATTCAGTGCATACATACAAGTGTTCACTACGAGGAATGTCTTCATTAGCGGCGACTTAAATAGTGGCAACTTTAGGTATTAGCGGTGATATGTCGCCGCTATTGACTCACAATCCGATCAAGCATGTCTAAAGCAAAACTCACCATTGATCAGCCTCAAGGTCCAACGGCCTGAACTTCATCGTACAAATAACAATTAGTGATGACATGTCGCAGCTAATGGTTTAAAAAAAAAGTGCGCAAATATTTCCCTCCACAATTCATCTCACCTTACCTACTCACAATTCATTTTGTCGCTAATAATCGAATTCTTTGGAGTGATTAAATTTTAAAGAATTATGTACGCGACAATAAATACATCTATTGAATTGTGAATGTATACTAGAAAAGCATTTTGAACATAGTTTAGTGTATATGTGGGTGGGCATATAAAAAAGGTTTACAATAAAAAGTGGTGTTTCCGTGAAAAGTGTATAAAATGGTATGAAATTATCACGCAAGAAAGATTTACATTTGCGTGATGATTATCACGCAAAAAAGTGGAATGATCATGCAAGAATAATGAATCAGGGTTGAAATTATCATGCAAGAACTATAAACGATCACACAAAAACTACAATTAATCTTTTTTTGGATGTAACTATTATGGTCTTTAGGCTTTAACTAGTATACTAAGCCCCACATTGCAGCGAGACGTAATGCTTTGTCAAGTAGCTCCAATTACATACCACCGCTTAGTGGTGTACAAAAAAACCGCTTTCAAAACCGGTTCGTGTAAAAAAACCGGAACAGGTTTTGGGCTCAAACCGGTTCCAAACCGACCCAACCCGCAGGTTCATAATCGGTTCATGGTATTCCCTTTGAAAACCAGTTTCTAACCCGGTCCGGTTTCAAACCGGTTCCCAAACCGGCTAACCAAACCGGTTCCCAAACCGGTGTTCAGAAATAGCCGTTGTCTAACGGCTTTATAGCTGTTTTTTGGCCTTTTAAACTTGTTTTTGACTGTTTTTTTGGGTTTTTTACCATTATACCCCCATTAGGTTAGTATATACATGTATTGGATGTTTTGGTTGAATCACAACAACTTAAAACGTTCTATACTCTCAAAAATCATAAAAACGCTCAATACTATCATTCTCTTACAAAAAACTCTCTCAAATGGCTTCATCAAGTGCTCAATCATTCGTCGGTTGTGATGCGTTTTCAAGCAATGTGGTGGTAGCAATCCTTCCTACGAATAGAAACCCAGAAATATGGTGCAATTACGATTTATGTCAAATGGCTAGCGGTCCGAACAAAGCTCGTTGCAAGTTTTGCCATAAGTTTTTCAAAAAAGATGCAAACACAACGTTGAAAAACCACATTGCGCATAAATATTGTAAGGCGTTGAAAGGTGAACCGTCTCAAGGTCAAGCTTCGATAACAAACGATGGAAATGTTTGGGCTTATAATGTTGATGCGGTTCGGGAGAAAATGGCGCATTTTGTAATTCAAGAAAGCTTGCCATTCAAACATTTCGACAACAAAAATTTAACTCGACTCATTCAACGAACTCTCCAACCACGTTACACCAATGTAAGTCATGCTACTCTTCGAAGAGATTGTTTAAAAATATGGAAAAAAGCTAAAAATGAATTAATATCTTATTTTGAAAATTTACAAACCGGTGTTAATTTAACTAGTGATGTTTGGTCGACTCCTCACGATTCACAGGACTCGTACATTTGTGTCACCGCCCATTGGGTTAAACCCGATTCGTGGCAAATGATGAAACGTACGATTGCGTTTGAATTGTTTGATTATCCTCACACCGGCCAAAATATTTTTTATCTTATTGATAAAGTTATTAAAACGTATAAATTAGAAAACAAAATATTTTCTATATCTTTTGATAATGCGTCAAACAACACACTTGCGATAGATCATTTAAAATTAAAATATAAACCAATGTGTGACAGTGTGTTTTTTCATAGTCGATGTGTTGCGCACATCATAAAGTTAGCCGTTCAAGACTGTTTAAGAACGATTAAAATAGTGAAAGATGGTTTTAAAAGAATGTTACGTGATATTTTTAGCAATAACCAAAGATTTAGTAGATATCGCAAGTTTTGTAAAGACACAAATTCCAAATGTTTAGGTCCGAATTGGACGTACCTATAAGATGGAATTCCACTTGTAACATGTTTGAAAAGGCTATTGAACAAAAAGAAAGTTTAATAGCATTTCATAATAGTTTGGTAAGTCGTGGAAAGGCTAATACTTACCATCCATCGGGTTGGTCCGTTATTGAAGAAATAACCAAAATGGTTCAGATTTTTAAAAACGCAACTACTTGTCTTTCTGGAGTTTATTATCCAACGAGTCCTTTAGTACTTCACCAAATTTATTTAATGACTTCAAAATTAAATGAGATATCGTTTAGGGGTAGACCTTATTCGGATATGATACCCCCAATGAAAGAAAAACTTAAAAAATATTTTAAGGAAATGCCTCCGGTTATTACATGTGCCGCTGCATTAAACCCTTGTTTAAATATGTCGAGGGTTGAAACTTTACTTGTTAAAATTATTTCTAATTTAGATTTATAAGAAGAAAACCCATTTTATGATCAAACTTTAAAAGCTACTTTTAACCAACAATTAGAAAAAATGTTTGATGTTTATTTATTAAAATATGGTGAAATATCACACATCCATGAGTCATTGAGGCATGCGGCACATGCCGAAAGTTCAAATGATCCAATGTTTGCTTTATATAATACTTTAAGGGATGAGTGTAATAAACGTCAACGTGGTAACACTCCAAGTAGTGAGTTCACAAGATTTTAAAATTTTTATCCACCATGAGTTCACAAGATTTTAAAATTTTTGACTTGTTGGCTTGGTGGAAAGGTAAGGACGACCAATTTCCCATCCTATCCACCATGACCCGAGATTTACTAACCGTCCAAGCTTTCACGGTAGCTTCGGAATCTGCTTTTTCTGTTAGTGACAGGGTTATATCGATAAGGCGAACTCGACTCACTCCCCAAGCGGTTGAAATGTCAATTTGCTTTAAGGATTTTTTGGATGCCGCGGAAAGAGTATAAGACAAATGCTCACTTGAAGGAGAATTGGAATACGAAGCAGAATTATACGAGGACGAGGTAGAGAGCGGATTGACAACCTGAATGACCGATGATGAAGCGGCATACGATGAGTACTTTCGTAGCAGCTCCGGTTCTGGTGGCGAAGAATAAACCGTAAAAGTATGCAACGAACGAACGGGAGAACGGCTAGTCGGCTAGGCTAAATGTTTAGTTTTTAAAAAACTATTTTTTTAAACATTTATGTTGTTTAAATTGCTTATATGTTTAATATATTATATATTTTACTTTCATTATATATCTCACTTTGAGACGTTAAGTCATATTGATTAACAAGTAACGTATGATATAATAATTTAATATTAAACAAAATAACAATATTAATAACAATAATAATCACAACAAGTAACAAAAATAATAATAATAAAAACAATCATCACCACCATGATATTAATAACAATATTAATAAAATAATAGTCATAATTTTTATTTTAATATAACTATGATTATATATTTCAACATAAATTTTAATTTTTTTTAATTTAGCATAAGTTAATTTTTAAATTTGCTTTTGGTTTATTAATATTTTAAAATATTATAATATGAATAACAATAATAAAAACAACCATCACCACCATAATATTTTAAAATATTATAATATGAATAACAAAAAAAAGAAAAAAAAAAACCGAACCGGTTTGGGCCCGAACCGGTTTTACAGGTTTGAGATTTCCGGGGTTGAAACCGGGTTGTAACCCGAACCGTTTGGGGCCAAACCGGTTTTGACCATTGTTGACCAAACCGGTTTCGGTTTGGACCCCAACCGGTTTGGAATTAAACCCGGTTTGTACATGTCTACCACCGCTAGTAATCATCAATACAAGAAAAACTCGTATTAAAAAAATAAAAAACTGTAAAAAATAAAACAAAACGTAAAGTAGACGTAAAAATGTTAAATCACACAAGGGAAACGTAAAATATATAAAACAATAAGTAAGTTGATTTAGGACCGATGCGTTGCGACGAGGCCATTAAACGGGGAGAAATAAGTGAAAAACGTTGAACCACACATGTAAAATTCGTAAATAATGAAATGGACATGGGACCAAAGTTGAAAAGTAAAAACATGTTAGGGATAAATTGTAAAAGATGTAAAAGTATGAGTTAAAATAAAAAAGTTAATGATTAAAAAAAGACAAAAGATGGATACAACCCACTAAAGCACATGTTACAACACATGTTGCATACCAAAGTTTGTAGTTAGTATATATATAATTTTTATATTCATAATTACTTTTAGTTGGTGATCGTTTGTGTACATCCATTTATATTTGTTTGTGTTTGCTTATTTTCATTTAGGTTTATTTGTGTTCCTTTGTATTTATTTATGCTAGTTTATGTTCATTAATTATTCATTTTGTTTGTTTCAGAAAAGATGCTAAAAAGATTAATAAACATGCCGTGACACTATCATAAATAAAGACATAAAAGTTGCAAAATGATAAATATCATAATTAAGTAAAACATTAATACATCAATATATAAGTGACATGGAAAATTCACATGGAGACTACCATAAATAAATGTAACCTTTATATTTTATCATATGTATGGATACATACATTATTCCTCGGCAATACTTTAACGTATGCACTGATAAATACACTCCATGTGAATCAAAGATAACCATGATAATGACTAAGTACCTCATTCATTTCATAGCCATTATCTTCCTCTCCTCCCACGAGCGGGAGATTTCTCCCTCGCACACCTCATGCACCTATGGTGTGGTGTTCACACTTGAGCCACATGATACATCAACTATCACGAGAACCAAATAGCCAACACTTATGTTCCTAAGGGGTCGAAAATCTTGGTGACATGAAGCATCTTTTTATTCAAAAAGCCAAAGGCTCAAATCCTATAATTAATGATTATTAGAAGTTAGCACTACAAAAATGAGAACCTCTCACACATCACAACACCTATCTTACGTGTTCATCGTCAAGGTTACAAGTAAAATGATGATGTTGACTTGTACTCTTTCTACCAAAAACGAAAATGCATCAGTATTTACATTTACATTTCATTAAAAAGTCTAATTTAAACTAATCTACACCAATAGGAAGACATATATCCTATGCATCTAAGACAAAGTAACGTGTTTTTCTAGAAATAATACATTCATCTTCCACATTTTCTGAAAACCTTAATACTGTTCAAAATCTTTTATATTAAAATAATCTATATATATATTCATTATTAATTAGCATTACGAATAAAGTGTTGATCATGATGCTTTTGTAATATTGTTGTTCTAAAATAAGCTGGCATGATTTGTAAAATTGATTGAAATTAGAGTCGATGAATTATGTTTAGTTGGTTGGAGTTGAAATAAGAATCCAAATTTGTAGAATTCGACTAGTTTTTTTTAATAACAAATTATTTTACTCCCGAATCCCATATAATAGAAAATTTAATTTTAATAATCCAAACTATAAAGTATATATTGACTAATAATGATCCCAACTAATAATTTGAGCAGCATTAAACAACACTTTGATTTTGTTACTAATAATAGTCTTAGTTTAACTGTTCGTTAATTCCGTTAGTTTTTTATAACGTATCACGTGACGTGACTTGTTACATGACGTATAGCATAATTATAATTAAAAATATAAATAAATTACTCAATTCTTTTACATAAAGATCTTTTTTCGAAGTTATTCGACGTAACGCTTTTTATCCACGGTTGAGTGGTTTGAAGACAAAGACACACAAAAATTGAGTGACATATATACACTTTTATTTTAATTATATAATACGTCACATCACGAGAAACGTCACGTGTCACATTATAAAAACTAACAGGGTTAACGAACAATTAGACTAAAACTACTATTGGAAACAAAATCAAAACTTAAGATTAACATTGGTCAAATTATTACTAGTATCAATACCAGTCAATAATCAATAGTTTAGATTATTAAAAAACAATATTCCTTATATAGTTGAATAGGCTTAAGTTTTTTTTAAAGAAACTTGTTATAAAAAAATGAAAAGGTTATAAGCTTTTTTTGTTAGATAAAAGATTCATAAAAATGACGTGTATCATTTATAAACAAAATAATATAATACAAAAATATTGATATATATCTATAGAATCTAATAAAGCAAGGTTTTCTTTGCCACTTGTCCTTCTCTTATCTCACTTTTCTGCCACTTGTCCTTCTCTTATCTCACTTTTCTGCCACTTGTCATTCTTTTAGACATCCACACGTCAATTTTCCCTCCAAAAGAGTATTATAGTAATTTAAATACTTATACTAATTTCTCTTTCTTATTAAAAAGAATGTTATTAATTGTTATATTTCTCTCTCTTATTTAAATTTATTTAAAATCAAACTATTTTTTTAAATAGATTTTATTAAAGAAATTAGAAATCAAATATTTTAATTAAAATCTAAATAATAAAAAAACTAAAATTTTATATAATATGAAGTTTTCTAAAACACTAAACATTTTTAAATAAAATATATTAAATTGTTTTGCTTTTAAAAAGCGTTATAAACTGGTGAAATTTGTTAAAAACTGTCTTATTAGAACAACCAAAATCATTACAAACAAACATTTTTAAAAAACAATATTTTTATAAAAAAATATTTATAAAAAATCTTAAAACAAATATTTAAAAGTGAAATTATTTAGATAAGAGAGTTAAAAATAGTATAATTGTTTTATTTCTTGAACTATTACGTATATATAACTTTAATTATATTTTATATTAAAATATTATACTGTAACTTTTCGTGTTTACGATTAACCATAATACGTTTAAAAATGGTTTTTAGACTATCCATCCATCTATAAAAAAAACTAAAATAAGAGTGAAACAATTGTAAAACTTATTATACTTACTTTCTCATTTCTCTATATTGTTAATAATAATATTTAATACTAATAATATTACTCGTAGCATATTCAAATTAAAAATATATAATTTAATAAATTAAAAACCTACTTTTTATTAAAAACACACTTTTTAAAAACACACTTTTTAAAAACAAAAATTTTATAAAATATAAAATACGATGAACTTTTTTTTTATTTTTCTTAAAACAAAACATTTAGAAATCATAATTTTTAATAAAACAAAAGTTTAAGAAAAATACATAATTGTTTTTTTACTTAAAGTAGCTATTTGTACGCAACTATTATCATATTTTATATTCAAATATTATTTTATAATGCATAAACTTTTAGTACTAATTATTTGATATTTTATTTAGTCAATCTGTGTAATACACGGGGACTAACCTAGTACTATTATGTAATACAATTCTTTGAACAATCTTGTAATTTTAATTCATTTGATTGGCCTTAATTAATTCATATTAAAATTCATTTAATACATTTTAGATTCTTTGAACACCTTTCAATGTCTCGCAAATCATTCTAGCTACTAACCAAACAGGCACTTCATTTTCATTGTCCCAAATAGATTGACTATTTCATGTGATTTCATGCATATAGGCTAAGCGGCTAAGCAGGAACGCGTTTACTATTTTTGGATAACTTGATATACATTTGAACTTCACACTAGTCTTTGTTTTAAATCAATTAACCCAAGTGGAAAAGGAATATATTTGATCTCTTAAGTCAAAGGAGCTTCGTTTTAAGACTTGGTCCATACACACACAGATATTATTAACGTAATTTGTGCTATTATTAATGTTTTAAGACTTCGTTTTAAATCAATTAGCCCAATTAATTTGTGCTATTATTAACGTAAAATATGTTGTGCTATTTACAAATGTATTGTGCTATTATGTGTTTGTATGAAAAGCCCTGTGTTATTTATTTGTTGTTCATTAAGGTTCATTTTTTTGTATTAGTTTTACCATTCCATCATGCAAATAAGTGTATGTGTCGTGTTGTTATTCTTGGCGTTATCTAGGGTTCCAAAAATTTATAACAATTTTTTATTTCAATGGCCTGATAAGACTAACAAAAATGAGCTAATAAGAAATATGTATTGCGCTATTATTATGCAAATTTATCAAATCTTTATAGTTTTAATAATTCAAAACAACACACAATTTAATCAGATGCTAAGATTGAAAATAGCACTTTATAATGCCAAAACAACACTCAATAAAGAAAAATAGCATTTAAGAAAAATAAACACAAATTCATATGCTTGAAAATAACACTTAAAAATAACACTTTACATCTAATTATAAAATCACAAGCATAGTTTTTTAAATATTAAAAAAAAACGCTTCTTATAACATTACAAGAAATTAAAAATAATATAGTGTACAAGTACTTAGATTTCTTTGCTTTGGCAAAATAATTGTTAATCGGATTTTCATAAATCTATAAATTAAAATACATACCTTGCATAATGCTTCCATTAGATAAACGCTTGAAATGGTAAACAAAAATAAAACGGAAATCAAATTAATTAGTAGCATGAAAATAGAAATTAACAAAAACAAACATAATGAAGTATGACATAATTACCCTTGATGCCTACTCAGCAAAAGGCCCAAATGACAAAAATATATTGGTTCTTACGGTTTTTAGCAAAATGCCCAAATGAAAAAAAAAAAAAACACTAAAGGTTGGTTCAAGCGAATAAGTCTCTAGATCGAGAGACGATTCTAGTAAGTAAGATTAACCGAGACAACAACCATACAATAACCCTAATATTACCTGCAATATCAACGACCAAACATGCACATTCAAATATATAATTAGTTTTAATTTAAATTATGAAAAAAAAAAAAGAATATAGGTAATTATCCATGGTGCCCCTATCAATTTCGATACTTTTCTGTGAATTTGGTTAAAACTGAGGTGAGTGTCCTTCATTGGTTGGTGCCAGTTGGATACTTTGGGTACTTTGAGTTGTGCCTATAATTTTTGTTTTAAACAGCCAAATAAAACGTACTTTCGTTACTATTAAGATATGAGGAATAATCGCATGCACCATACATCAAAGCAAATTACGTATCAAAATTAAAGGTGCATCAATTATTCCAATCTACATCAAATTTATGGGAACGGTTTTTAATCCAAAGAGACGAGACTGATTTGATTAATTCCCCAATAACTTCTTTTTAAGTAAATTTACAACTGTTGATTTGATATGATTTTAATACTATGTTTCCCATAAGTCAATTATTCAAATATACCTTCAATTAACAATAAATACAATATGGTACCAGTGACTAGAGTATTAAACCACCAGAAGGTAAAAATAATTTTTTTGTCATTCCATTTGTACATAAATTATTTTTATGTTAATTAGTTTATAGAGCTGCTTTAGTTTTAAGCCATCTAAGAATGTCTTAGTTATAGAATAAATAATGCAAATTTTGTTAGGACCATTGATGCTTATTTGATGAGCATATATTCTCACAAATTAACAAGAACCATTTTTGTTATTGTTAAGAATGAAGAAAACAAACTCAACAGTGTAAATCTCTCACACTTGAATCACTCACAAATTAACTAGTAAACAACTAACATCATTAGACGATCAACGAATTGAAGAACAATGTTAGGCGTAATTCACCATCAAACATGATATACTTTCAAGAAAATTTACATTCACTATCTTCACAGACATATGCTACAAATTACAAGCGTTAGTTTAAATACAATATCGAGATTGGACAATTATTTTACAAACCAAATAATTAATTTACAAAGCTTGAATTAAATTAGTTATAATTATTTTTAGAATATAAATACTATGTGAACCAAACGACTCTTAATACCACAATATGAACTAAGGATGATAATAATTGCAATATTTGTGAACACGACTCACCAAGTTTTCAAATAAGCAAAAGTATTTAACAATTTTGTTTGTGTTACCAAAATTATTTTCAAAGAATCTACTTATAGATGTATTTTTCAACGAATGTTGGAAGAAATCTGTGCAAATCAAAGTCAATACTGTATCAAAGCTTAAAAAGTCAAATGGCAACCATGATGTGTGGGTACATTCTACCATGGCTCAATATTCTTGGTTTACCATCACAACCTCAAATCAACAATAACCACTAATTGTCTTCGAAGACTTTGAGCGCGTAATAGAAAAACCAAACAGATTCTAAGCATTGTTACATGTCTTTCTTTTTCGAAACCAATATTACGTTAAGTATTGCGAGAACAACATAAGACATGAATATACTGATACAAAGAAAAAGAAAAGATTAAAAATTTGGACACCCGACACATTAAAAAGATTTTTTTAACTATACGTAGTAATCTTATACTTAAACTAAAAATAAACAATACCTAGCTTTATGATCTAATTTTTTTTAAGTTAATAACATATAAAAGCAGTGTCTACATATTTTTAAATGTGAAACACTAAAAAAGTTAACAATGTTACCCGTTTGCCTCACCCTACCAAAATAGTTTGAGAATGAAGTCCATGTGTCACTCATTCCATCATATCCCTTGATTAAATTTCATCAATGGTTTATATCTCTAATTTTTAAGAATTAATTAAGTGTGTGCACATATATACGAAGCCAGGGTCTCAATGACAATGGTCTCTCTATCCTTTAAGATAGAAGAAAGACTCATTCCCATCCTATATTTAAACACTGAATACGAGTGGAAAAAAATTATATATTCAAAAGATGTTTCGATCAGGTTAGGATGATAATCTCATAACACAGCACAATAATAGTTATATTAATTGAATAGGCTAACAAAAACATGATCTCTATATTAATAAATAAAAATCTTAAGTGATACGCGTCACTCTTCTATGTCCGCTCAACTTTTTTCCCGTCTCTCTACTATTAACTATACAAATTTTCTTTAACTATTTTTATACTTTTTTTTATTTTTTATTTTTTGTCTCTCTCGTATTAAATGATTTCTATAATTATTTTTATAAAGTATTTTATATTTTAAAAAAAGTTAGATTTGTTCATAAAACATTTATATAAGTTATAAAATTTTTTTTATTCTTGTTAATGCTTATAAAATATACGTTAAAACTAGATAAATATTCTTTTTATCTTTATTACTAAAAGTACAGCTTTACATTTAAGCAACTTGTGTATTACACGGGATTTCTAATCTAGTCCTTTTAATAAACTACTTGACACATTAAGACATCTAAATTTAAGAGTTTCTAAAAATTTCTATTATATATTAAAGTGGGTTTTAAAAATTTCTCTGATAATTAATTTCTTGAAACAAAATTAGTGTTTTATTTTCTAACTTTTTCTTCCAATTTCACCTACTATATTTGGAACTTCTTACTATGCGTGGGATCTACTTACTATTTTTGTTTGTGTATATATATGAACCAAATGCTACATGTATTTCAATTCACAATTTATGAAGATGAGACTTCAGAGTAGTGTTGCTTCTTTCTTGGCTATTCTTTTCTCACTTGTTCTCATATCCTCTATGGTGACGGTTACTCAAGCAAGAGTAGGAGTTGGAGTTATACCACCACGACGACCAACACCACCACCAAGTCCACCACCACCACCGCCAATGCTTACCGGGACATGGGGCGGCTGCTGGTCATGTTGGGATGATCCAGATTCCAATAAGAAACAAGGTCATATGTTGGTTAAAAGCCTGTAAATTATAGAACTTCTTATGCCTCTCCTATGCACATTTATTGACACATATGCATGCATATATCTATGCTAGCACACTGTAAAAATTGCCAAATTAATGTCTTTTTTCTTGTGGATATCTCATCTCTTATATTGTCATAACCGCAGAACGATCACCTCCTCCTCCGCGCAAATGGGCCGATAAGGGATAAAGGAGTAACCTTAAGTCATCTGTCATGTACCTCAAAACAAAAGAAATTTGTTCTTTGTACCAATAATTAGTAAGGAATACAATCTATTCGTAACTGTTATAAGGCAATTTATCTTTAATTTATGCATCTGAATATTCCTTGTATGACATCATTTAGATGGTTGTAAAATAATTATAGAAGCATATGCTTCTATTTTGTATGTATTTCATATTCCATGTACTTTTATGTGATACTAATTATATTGTCTATTTAAGTATCTGTTTTCGGTTAACATGCATGGCTGCACGTATTTTGCTTTTTTCCTCCATTTAGAGAACATATGCTTCTATTATGTATGTGTATTTTTATCCCATAAGATAAATGTACAATTTATTTTTAAATTAACCCAAACCCTACTCTCAAGTGGGATTTTGCTAGGTTGCTTGTTTGCTTGTGATGCTTATTGTTATATGTTTCGTATAAGTGAACATATGCTTTTATTTTTCACGTCATTAAATGTCATATTTTTTTATATAATTGGATTGATTTGTTGATCAAAGTAATCATAATATACATCAAACAAGTCAGGATATAACATACTAGACAAATCTCATATCAACCGTGAACATGAGAGATCTGTGTTAAAAAGTAACATTATGCCTCTAATATTACCAACATGTTTTGGACGCTTTGGCTTTGAATGAGTGGAGAACTTCATAGTTAAACGTGCTTGAGTGGTAACAATCCAAAGATAGATAACCTCCCGGAAAGTTTTCACCCAGTCAACCGAAAACAATCGAGCGATGGGTGACCACTCGGGAAGTTTTCACTCAGGCAATAAAAAACAAATCTGTGAGCTTCTCGTGGGCAAAGAAGATAATATTGGTGATATGAGAGGCCTGATATTTCAAATATTGTCCTCAAATTTAGAATTTTTTTCCGTTAGAATTTCTTCGAAAAACTGTTTGAATTTTCAACAAACTTTTGTGGTTGGAAAATTTGCAGTTATCTAGTAGTGTATGTTTTATTACATTCCCAAATTAGACCATGGTATGTTGATGATCGTTATGAACTATTGGAATGATTAATTAAAAAACTATATAATTAGAAAGCCACATAAGAAAGTAAAACTTATTAGGACAGTTTTAGTTGTAGTTAGTTAAGTTAGTTATAGTTATTTAGTAATTAAACTACCCATTATCGGTTGCTAGTTTAACCGTTGAATCCTTGGGTATAAATACCCTAAATGTTATCATCCTAATTTGGGTTTCATATTGATAATTATGATAGAATTGCGCAGTGTGGTTAAAAGATAGTGATTAATAAAATTATGTTAATGTTTATAAATATGAGTCATTGTAGAGTTATCATTAACTGACTCCGTAGTGACAAGGAAAGCTACATTAAGTATCTTACAAGACAATCACCGATCCAGTAGTGAAGTATGTAATAGTTATGCACCCTTTAAATTTATGATTTTTAAAAAAGATAATTTTCAACTGCATAACCTTTATATACCTAGTTTGTTTCATCTTTCGTCCTTTAGTCTAACTAATGTTAGTTTGCATCAAGTTTTGTCATATGGTTATCACATAAACATAATGACAATGATTAAGTTAACAACCTAGTGATAATGATTATCTCTATTTAATAATGAACTAAATATAGTATAACGCTAATATACCCCCAAGCTAGACATCCAAAGCAACTTCTAGCTTGGAACAAAGCATAGCAAACCAAGTAGTAGAGAGTCCCCTAGCAAGAATGTTTGCAATTTGAACAATAGTTAGAACATACGAGCTTTGATAGTTTGTGCTCGTATAATATCCTCGTTGAAATGTAAGTCAATCTCAAGGTTTTTAGTGCGTTAACAAAATACATGTTGGACTATGAGATACGTAGCTCAAATTTTGTCATATCAAATTGTTGGTGAATTGCCCAAAGGTATGCAAACCTCTTGAAGAATGGAAGTATGCCAACAAATATTCAATGTAGTGTGAGTAAAAATGCTAGTAGCTCTACGTATAGTCAATCGGTGAGAAACCTTGAAGATATCAAATAATATGTTTGACAGCAATCCGATGGCGGTTAATAGATTTATGAAAAAACAAGAAAACTATAAGTCATCGAGGACATAAATGGCAGGTAGACATTATAAGACAAGTAGTTGTAGGGCACCACCAACACGACCACATGATATATAAGTGGATGAGGGTGTGCACTGATTAAGACTGGTGGTTGTTTGTGGTGGCCTTGTGATGGCTGAAGCGACCATTACAAGATGGTTGAAAAGAAAGATATTATAGATGTAGTCTGATACCAAGATAGAATTAAAAACAAAGAACATAAATGATATCGTTGAATGATGTTTTCTATACATTAAATACATAAAAACCAGATCCTTTTTAAGTATTATAAAAAAAGATAGTTATTTTGAAAAAGCTAACTAATTATTAATAATGATTATTTCTATATAATTTCATACGTATTAAAAAGGAACATGTTTGATACAATATAGTTTTGTTTTTGAATTTTAGCAACTTAATTTTTTTTAAGTTTTAAGTATTTGATAATCAAATTAAAACGAATGTGTGTGTGTGATATCGACGAACATTAAACGAACTCAATAGAATATTATTAACCAAACGATTACATACCAAAAAAGTTTACGTCGTTTAAGGTCGATCCACCTGAGTTGAGCTCCCCTCGGGCGGCCTATTATACAACACTCACTACAAAATTTTTGACCATTAGCGGCGACACGTGTCGCCACTATTTCCCCATAATATCGCCGCTAATACTTCTAGCGGCGACAGGTTGTCGCTAAAGGATCACCGCTAATACTTTGCCGCTAAAGACCAAATATTCGCCGCTAATTGTGACGCCGCTAATAACCTACAAGTCGCCGCTAATGCTCAAAATTTTTTTAATATTTTTTTTATTTTTTTTAATTTCCAGTTTTCAACCCAAATAAACCTAGATATATTTGCCAATAACATTGAAATTTCATACGTATAAATCTAATCATACAATACACTACTAATTCAAATAAACCTAGATAGATGATTTCATACACCTATATATATATATAGATAGATTTCCCAATAACATTCAAATTTAAACATACATAAACACTTTAAAACAA
This sequence comes from Flaveria robusta, assembly GCA_025506415.1. Classification (NCBI taxonomy): domain Eukaryota; kingdom Viridiplantae; phylum Streptophyta; class Magnoliopsida; order Asterales; family Asteraceae; genus Flaveria; species Flaveria robusta. The sequence continues at coordinate 6,118,553 of CM046461.1, forward strand.
ATGTAATCCAGTGATACAATACACTACTCGTCCCCCTCGTCCGAATCATCTTCTTCGGCTTGATTTGGAGCCTTTTGCGAAGCAATTAATTGCGTAATTTGTGACATAAATTGTGCATTTTGAAATATACTTGAAATTTGCTTCAACAAAAAGAAAATATACATTTATATTTTGAATTAGACTATGATCCACTTAACGCATCCAACTTTAAGTTATTTTGATATGTATAAACTCAGTTCATGTCGTTTTGACCGTTTAAGCTAAACTTAGATAATTAAAGTCTATTTTATCAATAAAAAGCTATAATAACCTAAACCAACTACGATCCACCTAACACATCCAATTTTAAGTTATTTTGACACGTATAAACTCAAATCATGTTGTTTTGACCTGTTTAAGCTAAACTTAGATAATTAAAGTCTATTTTAGCAATAAAAAGTTATAATAACCTAAACCAATTATGATCCACTTAACACATCCAACTTTAAGTTATTTTGACACATATAAACTCAATTTATGTCGTTTTGACCTGTTTTGACCCATTTAAGCTAAACTTAGATAATTAAAGTCTATTTTAGCAATAAAAAGTTATAATAACCTAAACCAACTATAATCCACCTAACACATCCAATTTTAAGTTATTTTGACACGTATAAACTCAAATCATGTCGTTTTGACCTGTTTTGACCCGTTTAAGCTAAACTTAGATAATTAAAGTCTATTTTTAGCAATAAAAAGTTGAAATAACCTAAAACCACAATAATACACTTACCTGTGTAAATGGCTGAGGAGTTTGTTCGTGATCATGAACAAAAGAAGTCGTCCTAGATGATGATGGTTTACGCCTAATCCCCCTAATATGTCCACGCCGTTGTCCCAACACCGACTCAAAAATATCGACTTCATTCAGCGTTGATGAACCACTTTCTTCATTTTGGGTTTGGCTTAGCTCATCAAACCTTTCCTTTAATTGATTTTGTATTAATTAAGAAAAATATATTAACATATTTATACAAATATATATATATATATATATATATATATTTAAAAACTATACTATTTAGAAATACTTACATATTGTTGCTCTGCTACCTCGCTATCAAATGTCCCATCTTTACAAGTATGAGCATCATGAAACGTCTCAAGTCTGCTTTTATTCTACATTTAAAAAGTATATTATATATTCAAAAATAATAATATATAATACACAAATATATAAAATTAAATCATTACCTTCTTATAACAATAACTACTATATAAAGCTGTTCCCCCACAGTTTGTATATATTTGTTGTTGACGATTTGTTTTGTTTGAATTTTACACATTTCTATATGCGTCACTCATAAAATAGTCAACAGTTTTCCCCCAATTTTTATGATTCATTCCCGTTGGAGGGTTGACCCGTGCTTGTTCCACATTTTCGTAACCTCCAACACGATCAAAGTGTTTTTTTGTCACATTTTTTCGGTCACTAAATCGTTTGAGATACACCGAACGGATTCCACCCTCTATCTGAGCGCGCTCACGATCTCGCAAAATCTCATCAAAGTCAAAGCGTCGCTACATTTAAGTTAAACAAATAAAAGTTAGTTATGTAAAAATAAATAACAAACATCAACATCTATAAACTAAGCATAAATTACATATACTATTGTTATCTTAATATTCACCATCTTCAACATGTTATAATTAAAACCTAACAATTACACAAATATTTTAACAAGTTTTATTCAACCAACTAAACATCAACATCTAAACATCTTTAATTTAACAAAAAGTCTATATCAAATACCCAAATACACCTAAACTCAACTAAATTTTAAGCATCAAATTTTATTTATCAAATTCATAACAAATACTCTACATCAAATGCCCAAAATACCTAAATCAATCTCACTAGTTCACCATCTTGAACAATTTTTATTAAAACCTAAAATTGCACAAATTCTACTAAAAATTATGTTCAACCTACTAAAAATAAAAATCTAAAAATGTTTTAACCATACATTAACATAAACAAGCATAAAATTATGTTTAAACAGAAAAATATTACCTTCTAACTTGTGTTGAAAGGAAAAAAGGTAGAATAAAGGTATTAGCAGCGACGGTGGTCGAGACCCACGACAAGAGCAACCACGGGAATAGCAGCAGGTCCACGGTGGTGGTCGTGAGGGGATGGTGGTGGTCGTGAGGGGATGGTGGTCGGATTTTGAGAGAAGGCAAAGAGGTGACCGAAGATTGAGGAAGGTGGTGACCGGAGCTTGAAAAAGGTGGTGACCGGAGGTGGAGGAGTGGTGGTCATCGACTGGTGGTCGTGAACTGGTGGTCGTCGGAGGTGGTGGAGCCCTGGTGGTCGTAAGCGGGTAATGAAGGAGTGGTGTGGAGGGAAAGATCGGAAATGGAGGGGAAAACCCGCTTTTTATCAAATCTACACCAATAGCGGCGATATGTCGCCGCTAAAGGTGAGGTGTATGTCGCCGCTAATGATCTCTTGTACGGTGAAACCCTGACTGTCAGATCTAGCGCACTTTCAACGGCTAGATCTTAGTCTTTAAAAAGCATACGGATCGACATTTAATAGCGGCGACTGTCGCCGCTAAAGGTGTCACCGCTAATGCATGTCGCCCCTAATGGTGTGTGTCGACGCTATTAATGTCACCGCAATTGTTAACATTTCTTGTAGTGACTTTACTCACTCACCTTTAGAGTTATTTTACAAATAAAACACACATAATAAAATATAAAACAAAAACAACTATTTATATATGATGGACTTCATGATAAAATTTTCAAAAGTTATCGCATGAATTAAAATTCTCGCATAAACTAAAGTTTTTGCATGAATTCAAAGTTCTCGCATGAACTAAAATTTTCGCATGTTTTTGAAAACTTACGTCCTTTTAAATGTTTTCGCTTTCTTGGATTTTTCTTTTCATTTGATATTGTAATCATACAAGTTAGGGCCTTACAAATTTTTATTTCTTTACCAATCCAAAAGTTAATATTATATTTTATATATGTTTTGTATTTATACATTCTAGTTTAGGTTTTAAGGTTTTATACATCTAGTTTTAAATCAAATTGAGAAATATGACACATATAAAGATATAACAAAAATCTATACTTAAATGTATATTGTATACGCATACATACTTATGACAGAACTAGAGGAGGAATGTTTTTAGTCTTTTTGAACGTTACACTACATATATTCTTTAAGACAAAGTTGTAAATAAAATTATCTATTTGGTATCGTAGGCTATAGTGATCGACGAACGGTTGTGGTATCATGATAAACCTAACTGCTTATGAGCGAAAAAACTCCTACTCTGTCGTGCGGGAAAACTTGAGCAAATTCCCGTCGCGATGGGCGGGTAGAAAATCTAGTTAATAATATATATATGTGTGTGTGTGTGTGGTTAGATTTTTTGTAGAACTCGTTTTATTTTCAGAACTTACAGAATCAATCATGGCCATTTATCATTTTTAATCTTAAAATTTTAAAATTAAATAATAAGGGTATAATGGATAAAGTATTAAATATTCTCTCTTCAATTTTTACACATATGTTAAATATTAAAATGATAATGTTTATACAAATCTTCCTACCCTAATAAAATTTTAACTAAGGATAGCAAATGTCATCATTATATTTTTACTAATCAAAATTTTTTCGCTTTCTCTTTTATTAATTACTAATAGTTTTATTTAATTATTTTAGATTAAAAAAGTTTTTAATAAATTAAGCAAGAAATCTTTTTATTAATGTTATTTCAAAGAAACAAGGTTTTATAAACAAACTTTTTAAATACGAAATATTTTAAAGCTTCTGTTTTTAAAGAGTAAAAATTTCATAAACAAAAAATAATTAAAATTAGGAGTTATAGTAAGAAATTTTAAACGGTTTGTTTGGCAATAAATATTTAATTTATTTTTAAAAAAACAAAGTTAATATCATTGTTTATTACTTATAGTTTTTACTCATATGTAATTTTAATTTTATCTTATCTTAAAGTATTATTTTATAATTAATAAAGTTTTATTTTATTTATAATATTATTATTTAACCCGTGCAATACACAGGTGTAATAAAACGAGTATTTTAAATATAAAAATAATATTCAATACAAATATGAAATTTTTATATGTAAATATTGATAATCTAATTATTTAAATGAATGTGAAATATATACTTTTACAAAGATGAATGCTTATTGACACATGTAAAATTTCATATTGATCATACATTTGTAAACTAAGTACTATTTACGTATATGTAAATTTCATAATAATCATTTATTTTTTAAATTACACTCTATTTACATATACGTAAATCTTTAGTCGTACTGTCTATTTATATATACGTATGCATACAAAACTACATATATTGATTGGCTCATTTTTACATATACGTAAAACTAATGTCTTACATATCCTTAAATCGACTATTTATGTGTGTGTAAATAAGTTACGTTCATGTTTTGAGTTGCACCATTATACTCACATTTTTCTTTAAAATATATGCATATCAATCTATTTAATACATGCATGAGACAAAATCAAACTAGTAAGTACAAAAAGGAAAAGAAATCAAAGTGATGATTTAATGATTAGAAACAATGTCCGATGTTTATAATGAAAGAATGACAAACATTCTTTCGATCCGTCCACCCAAAGCCTGGAGATATGAATAAAAACAACATATATGTATGTATATGAAAACAGATTACCAAAGAGCAAAGTTGCATCATTTGCTATTCCTGTGGGCATGTGTACTATTGAATTAAACCACAAATATTAATATGGTATGAGTTGGTGGCTAAGATAGAGATACAAAAAAAATTAATAAATAAATGAAAGGAAGAAAGAAATGAGTAGAGATGCATGAAAAAACACTACAAGAATTAAGACCTATCGCAACGACAAATGTCGTCGTCATAGGTGGCAAAAGTCGTCGCCATAGCCTATGACGACGACATGTCGTCGCGACAGGTCGAGTAGCCATAAGATCGTCGCGATAGGTCAAAATCAAGCCGTCGCGATAGCCGTTGTCGCCATAACTCTCTATCGCGACTACATGTCGTCGCTACAAACATGTCAGCATTATTTTAATCGTTATTTTTTTAATTCAAAATTAAAAAATAAATATACTCTATGGCGAGACATGTCGTCGCAATAAGGTTTTTAATATAATAAATAATAAAAATAAAAAATATTTTAATTTTTAATTTATTATTATAATTATTATATTATTATTATTATAATTATTATATTATTATTATTATTATTATTATTATTATTATTATTATATTATATTATATTATATTATATTATATTATATTATATTATATTATTATTATAATTGTTATATTAAATTAATAATATTAATAATCCAATCTATGACGACAATTGTAATTCGATTAAAGCTAACTTTTGACGTATGTAATCAACCCTAATCATAATAAGAGAACCTTTTGAGTTTGTTTGATACTTATTAATGATAATTGAACATAAACAAACTTAATTTACATTAACGTTTATAATTCAACAATGATCTTTATAACTAAATCATAGGTAAACGTTAACATATGTAATCACTCTAACCATCGTAATCAAACATATTTAACATTGTTTGACTCTCACTGATAATAATTAAATATAAACAAACTTAACTTACTGTTAATAAAAAATAATTTCTTGTAAATTATCATCATATATAATGTATAATTGAATACAAATGATCATAATTGGATCATAACTAACATATGACGAATATAATTGATGCTAATCATCGTAACCAAACATATTTAGCATTGTTTGATATTTATTGCTGAAAGTTAAACATAAATAAACTTATCCTACAGTTAATAAACATAATATTCCCATAAATATTATCAACATGTATAATTTACATCCATAATCATAATTGAAGTTAACCTTTAATGCATGTAATCGAAACTAGCTATCATAACCGAATATATTTGATTCTAACTGACACAAATTATCTATAATTATAATTAATTAATATAATATTTGTTAATATTATTATTATGACTTATAATTATAATAATACCTATAATAATAACAATAATACTTTTAATAATAGCAATGATATGTACATAAATTATTATTAATAATGATATTAATAATTATAATTATTATTTTTATAAATATTTAATTCTTAAAAAATTTAACACCTTATGGCGACGACATGTTGTCGCCATAGATGTTTCATAAAAGACGGGCATATTTCCCTCCAAGTTATTTAGATGAAAAAAAAAATTTGTTTTTATGCTATGGCGACGACATAGGGTGAACCATACCTTTTTCTTGTCTCGCATGATTTAAAATAAATCCAAATTAAAATAAAACGACCTCTGGCGACCAAATTTGACGACGATTTTTTGTCGTCGCGATAGGGTGCCCCTAAGGCGACAACTTGTCGTCGCCATAGGGCTGCAGTAGCCAAAAATCAAACTGACCCTATGGCGACGACATGTCATCGCGATAGGATGACCTATAGCGAATACACCATGTTGTCGCCATAGGTCTAGTCGTCATAGACAATTTTTCTTGTAGTGAAATGATGGTATAGCCTCATCGTCTTCGTGTTGTTTGAAATGATAATATATTGTTGTCAAGTTAAATATGATTTCAGAATTTCTCAATTTAATTTGACTTTTAGATGTGCATATTGTTAGAAAGAATTTAAAAAAATCTATCATGCTCTTGAGAAATTGAGTGATTACAGGAAGGGTCGACTAAAAATCATTTTAAAAATCCAATAATGCCCTTAATTATTTTAGTTAGTTATTTTATTTTACAATAATACAACTACTAATCTAATCCATTAATTAAATGATCTAAGGGTATAAACGAGTTCTGTAGTTTTTAAAATATTTAAAAGTTTTGAAATGATGCTCCATCAGATACACATATATAGAGTATAATGCTTTCATGATAGGTTAGAGGAGACAAGATCTACAAGGCGGCAAAGTAAGCTCTTTTGTGGGACCATTTCCAACATTATATACAAAAATGATTTTAATCAAGGCTTAGATTTAATTTAAGATTTTTAACAATTTCTTTTATTGGCACATGATCAAGACTACCCTATATATAAATTAGGAATGCTATAAGTTTCCTTTGTGAACATGCCACCAAGTTTTTGATCAACCAAAAGTATTCCACAATACTGCATATATTATCAAAATTATTTACCACATAATCTATTTATAGATGCATTTTCAACAAATATTGGAGAAAATATTCCCATGCAAATTATAGTCAAACTTGCACCGAGGCTTAAAAAGCCAAATGGCAGCATATGCATAGGCGAAGCTTCACTAGGCCCGGGGGGGGGGGGGGGGGGGGCGTTGCCCCCCCTGTTTTTTTCGCCAGTAATGTTAAATTTTAGTCCGATAGTGTAAATTTTTGGCCAGATAGTGTAAATTATTATATAAATATCAAGTTCGCCCCCCCTAAAAAAAATTAATTTCGCCCCCGCCCCCCTTACGATATAGTTCAAGCTCCGCCGCTGAGCATATGACGTGAGGCTACACTCAATTTTCTTGGTTTGCCTTCACAACCACAAGCCAACAACTACAACCATTAATTGTCGCCGATGACTTCCCGTTTTGTGCGTATAAAAAAACAAAAAGATCGTAACTACGGTTCTTTGGTAAGCACCGATCTTACAAATATGTCAAAATTACTAAAGGAACATATACAAATACCGCATTTTACGAAAAAACCTATGAGAATAAAACGAATCGTTTTAACTCTTGTATTATTTACTAGCTTTAGTAAACTCGTGTATTACACGAGTTGAATAAATAAAATATTATATATAATAAAAATTTAATAATTATAAAACGATATTTTAAGATAAAATATGATAAGTAATGATTATAAATAATAAAATAATAATATCAAATTTTAAATTTTTTGTTTTTAAACTTTTTTTTATTATCTCAAAAATAAAAATTTTGTTTCAAAACAAACATTCTAAAAATGTAATTTTTTAAAACAATTTTATTATAACTTCTAATTTTAATTAATTTTTGTTTATAAAAATTTTAGCTAAAAACATCTAATTGTTTTAAAAAAGTTTGCTGTTTTAAAAAAATTTCTCATTTTATAAATATTAATTTCTTTAGAAACAATATAAATAAGAAAATTTATTTCTTAATTTATTATTAGTAATTAATGTGATATTAATAGGAGAAAGAAGCGGGAAAATTTTGATGAGATGAAATGTGGTGATAACATGTGTCCACCATAGTTACTATTTTATTAAAGTAGGAAGATTATATAAATTGACCAAAATGAATGCATTTAATTTTAATATTTGTAGGATTTATGTTAAAATAAAATATAATATGTATAATATTTTGTTTAAATTTAACTATATATACGGGCTATATTATATGCACATTTTATAGTTTATTTAAAAGAATTGAGAAGAGATGTAATAAAAATAGAAGTAAACCATTTGCTTTCAACTTTATCATTTTTATAGAAGCACCATCTACACGACTTATCCAATCCTTAAACATATTTGTGAGCTGTGGTTATATATATAAATAGTGATGAAAAAATGCCACATATCATTTCCAACGTTTATGAGGATGAAATTTGATAGTGTTGCTGCTTTTTTCTTGGCTACTCTTTTATCGCTTGCTCTAGTTTCATCTATGGTGACGGTTATTCAAGCAACAATAGGAGTTGCACCGATTCCACCACCATTGTTGTCCTTGCCGCCAGGCCCGCCACCGCCACCAATGGCTACCGGTACATGGGGTGGCTGTTGGGGATGTTGGGATGATCCAAATTCCATCAAGAAAAAAGGTCATTTGTTCATCAAAATCTCTTAATAGTTTTAAAACTGATTTTGCTTCTCCTATGCACATTTCTGCACACACACATGCATGCAATATGTTTGTATAATGTAAATAGCAAACATCTTTTATTTTAGAGTAAAATACGATTTTGTTTCTTAAAGTTTTGACTAAAATAATCATTTCCTACAAAAGATTTAAAAATCAAGTACCTTCGTAAGTTTTATTAGTACGTTGTCAGTACAATTTACCTCTAAATAATGAAACGGTTGAATTGAAATTGAAAAAAATATGATATTTTGAATTGAATTGATGTTTATAAACTTAAAAAAAATTTATTTTTGTCAAACCTCATGAAGTAAAATCAAATCTAACACTTTATATTGTACGGATATCTTATTTGTTGTATTGTAACAACAACAATACAACCGCCACGACCTCCGCGCAAAATGGCGCCTTTAGGGACAACAGGTTGACGTATTGAACTCATCAGTCATGCAACTCAAACTAAAAGAAACATGTTATGTATGTCTTTCATTTATGCATATTATAGGTTTATTTTATGTAGGTTGTACGTCTCATATTCCATGTATGATACGGTACTCATTATATTATCAGTTTAAGTTTTTGTTTTTTTGTTAACATGGTTGTTTGATTATTAATTTTGTGTTGGGCTTTTCATCTTTGATTTCAAACTTATAATTTGTTAACTGTTTTTTCAGCAAACAAATTTATTATTGTAACCTTATAATGGTCATGTTGTCTTCCTTATTCTTTATCTTGACATATCAATGATGTATCATAATGTTGTTAATAGATCGACTAGCGAGAAGCTAGAGATTGCACGTATATATAATGTTCTAACTAGAAGATGCACCGAGGAACATGTTCTTAGAGTTTAGACTACAAGATGATGAGATGTAGAAAGAGAAGAAAATTTAGTTGATTTCCACTACCTATTGATATACATGCGCACACAAATACATAAATATTACAACACATGATTCAATTTCCACATAAACTTTTGTATAAGGAACAATATAGATTGAAACCCAACAATCAATTATAGTTTTCAATAGGGTTCATCCTAGTATAACAAACGCCTAACCTAGTATAAAAAAGGTCTTTATCTTCTATACCAAAGTCTTCTCAATTATGCTACCAAATTTATACCTTATCGATGATATTTAGCTTCGTGCCTTCATCAATTCTTTAATTGTTTGATAACTTTTGTCCTGCCTTCATCGATCTTTTGATCCTCTCTAATTTGACTCTTTTAGAAATGAAATTCTGAAATTACTCCAACAGTTGTTCATAAAAGTTTCTTATCTATATATACTAGTGGGTCGACTCGCGTGGTAGGATGGGTGTTCAAAGCTCTTTGAAAGAGTGTAATTTCACTGAATTATCTTAAATACTGATTATATTAATATTTATTATTATGTAAATATTTAGTAATTATATATCCAAGTATTTAAATTACATAAGGCTTAATTTAAATAACATTTAATTATGAAAATATAAATAGTAAATTTAAATTTAAATTGTTAATTTAAAGTATTATAAAAAAAAATCACTTAATGTAGTCAATTAAATAATCTCATGTGCATTAAATAATGTATTATTAAAGAAAATTATATTAAACGGATGTAAATTAGAAACTATTACATAGATCACTTATGTTTTACGCATCAAAGTATTTCTTACTTTTTATACTTTAAGATAAATCATAATAGTATTATCCTTAATTACTTTATAAGATAATATATAATACAGTTGTCAAATCTATCGTGTGGTTATCGTTCGAATATAAAGTGCAATGGTCTAATCGTTGGCCAAACGAGAGCTAAGACTCGAGACCAACTCACCATAACAAGACCCTTCCTTTTCTTAGATACTCCTACTTTTTTATACATGGAATAAACACATATATTTTATTTAACTTATCGTAACCTGATAACTTTGTTGTTTATACGTTAACTTATACCATACAATATACATTATCATAGATTCATAGAGCAAAGTTTTTAATCATAGGATACAATATTTTGATGCATAGCTTTTTCTTTTTCTGTCTTTTAGTAAGCATTGTTTTCGTCATTTTTGCCCCTCAAGTTTAATTATATGCAACTTTTATACCTTATATTTATGATTTGTTTTTTTTAACACATTCATAATTTTGTTTTTATTTTTTTTTCCTCTAATAAGTTTATAATTTAATGTTAAATTTAACAATTTTGAATATGTAATTAAATCATGTTTATTTTTATCGACACTCTTTTATAAATTTCACTCAAAACGACTTTGTGTATCGGAATGTCAAGTAATCGAAGAACAAACATACAAGTGGTAATCAAAACTTAGATTATACAAGTCATCTATCTTTTTACATTTTGTTTTTCTCTTCCTTCTACAACTTATAAAATCTAAATTTGTATGTGCTTATTTTTATCAAACGTTAGTATTTTTAACCGTTACGTTTTCTTTTTACGGTTACGACCCCTATTTTTTCGATGTTCATATGTGAATGTTTTTAGCAATTTTATTTTATTTATATAAAGTTTCAAGTATTACTAATGTACCCGCCTAATGCATGAGTTTATGACATTTTTGTTTTTTGTATAAAGTTTCTAATTTTAACAACTCAACAGTTCCGACTTTCTTATATAAGGCTATGTATTATCATCAACGCCCCCTTGATCAACTTGTAGGTTCGCGAAACATTAGTTCTTTTCACACTCTTACATCCCTCCGTCACCCCTTCAACGCACGGGTTCACGATAATGTTTTGACCTTATTTTTTAGTGCTTTTATGCCCCCGCCACAAAGTGTGTGCCCATCGGTAAAGCTATCACCCATGATCATGTTTTCGACAAAGCCAGGTAATCGTCGCTAACCACTTTTATTAATCGAATCGCTATCGGTGAAATCACTTGTTTTGTATTGTAAGTGGCACTCATATTATCCCATCTTTAAAAAAAAAGTTAGTCTTTTCTCCTTCACCGTTCCTCTTTTCAAACTTGATCACCTATTTATGTTCTAATAGCGTTTGTTCATCGTAGAAGTTCCTTGTTTTTCTAGTAATTAACCAATTACATTTTCCGTAAACGAAAGGGAATCCCTATTAAGACAAAAAGACAGAATGATATATCTTCATAAGATTTCCACGGAGCATTTATTATGATTATTAGATTTTGATTACGGATGGTAATGGGCAGGGTTCGGGCAGGGTTCGGGCCGGGTATCGGTAATCCCAAGCTCATTCCCGGTTTTGAAATTTTGTCACATACCTGGCCTATTACCCGTCTGGTATTGGTCGGTACCCATCGGGTATCGGGGATGTCCGTTAGCGTCGGGTAACAGACATATGCGCGGGTATCGACTAATCCTTGTCAGGTTCATTTATACACTTTTATTTTTATATATTTAAGTACATCATTTCAAATACTAAATATGATCATCTCTATGTAACTTTATACAGTAAAAACTACAATAACATTTTCATTTGGTAAATTTAACATTAAAAACAACTACAACAAGTTGTTTAAACTTACTGATTGAGATTCCAAAACAACTACAACATATAAGTGTATTAAAATTTCACATCCAAATAGTCACAACAAGTTAACAACAAGTATGTTCATATTATAAAGTTTTATATTCAAAATACGTATTTAATATCCAAAAAAATTAGTTCAATTTGCTTTCATATCCAACAATAAAGAACTTCAGGTGTATGTTCAGGTAAACGGGTATGTGATTTCGGGTAATCGGGCCGGGTATACCTATACCCGCAATTTTTTTAAAACTAATCCCATACCCGGCCCGATACCCATCGGGCTCCGGGTATACCCGTCTCATATGTTTCAGGTTTTGGGTGTACCCACCGGGCTCGGGTTTTTTTTGCCATCCATAGTTTTGATATTGATAGATATCGTATTATTACCTATTTGTTTGGTACTTGTTTAATTTTCATACATTAATGTAAGACTTATTTATCGCTACACATGCACACATATGAATCCTATAAGCTTTCGGCATGTAACTTTATACCCACTACCCAGAACCAACCCAAATCCATTTTAATGAAATTAATCACCGGAAACCCATAGGAAATTAATTATTTGGGACTTAATGTAGTGATTAAGTTGGTTCTTAATTTGTTTCTTGAAACATATTGAAATTAAATGTTGAAAACTCGAAGGAATCTTAATGAAAACCCAAGCCAACTCAAAAAGTTCAAAAGTGTGTTTTGGTAGCAATCCGGATATAAAAAAATAACCCCATAGGAAAAAAAAAAAATTTGGTTCAACCAGTAGATTGTCTTAAATCATGAAGGGAAACTATCGGTTAGGGTAAACTAGCTTGTCAGAAATTTTTGCATCAAATGATGGCATCGATTGCCCAGGTCCAGACATGATAGCAAGCGTGGGCAAGGCTATAGATGACCTCAGGTATGCTTGGAAGTACGTTTGACACGATAAGCGAATACAATGTTTTTAGGAGTTCCGTCGCTATTTCCAGAGTTGATTAATGTTGTCGGAAATGGTATAGTCATCGTTCAAGACTCGTGAAGAAGATAGGGGTATATTGGTTTTGTTTTTCGTTTTTTTTTTTTTTCCTCGAGTGAAAGTTCAAAGAGGTAATTTTACATCCATTAAATAAAATTAGTTACAGTTTGAGTAAATAGTATGAATGAAAGGTGACATTTTAATATAGCAGCAGGCCAATCCGTGTAACTTTCTCTAATTATAAAAATACTTATAATTATCCCATTCAATTGGTGTAACAAGTTAAACTTGTAATGAGGTTTACTCCATATATGCTTTTTTTTTTCACAGTAACTTATAAAAAACCATAAAAACCCCAGTATTTCTAGTTATTTGGTTTATTATGTCTTCAAGGATTACCATTATTTAAAGGATTAGAGTACCACTAGCAAACAATAAAAGGGTCAGTAATGAACAAACGTGAAACGAAAAGAATGTGATGTATATTTTCAAATATATTTAATAAACATATTTATCACTCAAAACTCAGTTAAATATTCAATTATTATATTTAGAGTCAATTGCCGTTTTCCTCCCTATGGTTTGGTTATGTTTGCCGTTTCCATCCAAAAAGGTTTTTTCTTGCATTTGACTCCCTAAGGTTTTAAAAAAATTATCATTTTCATCCAAAAATGGTAGGTTTATTATTTTAAAATGTTAAATGGGTATTTATGTTAATTTTCATATAAAAATGAAATTCTAATCTATGTTTACGTGTTGTTGATAAAATTTCTTTCACGAAATTCATGTTTTTGGATGATAATGACAACTTTTTTTAAACCTTGTGGAGTCAAATGCAAAAAAAAAAAAACATTTTTGGATGAAAATAACAAATATGCCCAAACCATAGGGATGAAAACGGCAATTTACTCTTATATTTATTATACTTAAGTCGTATAGAAAGATACGGACAAATCTCTAATCGTTATAAAGCAATACATATTAAAATGATTGAGCGCACAAATAAAATAGAAACTAAAAGCGTAGTGGGTATATATTTGGATCATATATATACTAACGAGGTAATAAGTAAACATTTGTTCTAATAAGACATCTTGATGATTAAGTGATGACGTATTTATAATCAAAATGTTAGAGTTTAAATAATGTATAGGTGGTGAAAAATCAAGGAATAGACAGTACGTAGAAAAAATAAAGAAAAACATAGTTATAAAAAAGAATATGTTTATAAGATATTGATTGTTTATGTACCTTTTAAAAGAAAAATACTTATAGATAAAGAATTCGTTCATAGTTCGGTACTGTCCCACATTGAATGTGATTGTGGTAGCGACACAATTAATTCACTAAAGTTTTTGATTTCGTGTTCATTTATAATCACCGCTAGAAAAAAGTTTTTTTTTCTAAAACTTTTTTAAGAAAAAGGTCGGATTTTCCTGACATAACGTTAGGACACAATTAATACTTCTTATGGTTGTCTTGACTTCTTAAGCTTTTTGAGCTCCAGACAACATGTGCCATGTGCTGCATCGATCGATAGGACTGTAAACGAACCAACTGAATAGAATAAGGTCTTCTACATGTTTATTCATTTAGTTTTAATTCTTTTATGAACGGTTCATGAGCATATAACTGAATAAACATATTGTTCGTGTTCATTTATTAAGAAATTAACTTGTTCACGAACGCATTACTGAACGGTTCGCAAAAACATAGGTGAAAGCACGCGAACACAAACGTACATATAATTTTAAAAAAGATAAAACAAAGATTTTTGTATCTCAAACTTATACATAATTATCTTACGTAAATATAAAGTTTAAAACTTCACATAATAAATCAATAATAACCTTGAACGAAAATAAACAAACTAACATGAAAAGAAATAATCTTGAAGGGAAAGTGACCCATGTTCATATTTGTTAATTTATGTAATTGAACGGAGTTTCTTGTTCTTGTTCATTTATTTCACTAGTAGAAAACCTTACTTTTAAAGCGGTGGATTGTTTTTCTTAAGTGGTTTTGGACCGCTTCAAAAGATTATATTTGACCGCCTACAAAAATCAATTTTGTACTCGTGTAAATTATTTAACAAACAAACAATTATAGTAGAAGGTTAAAAATAGGAGAGAGTATGCCCTTGTCGGACGTACGTCACATTAATAGAAGCAACAAACGCTAAGATTGCACGCGCTGCGGTCTCTGTTAAAGGGACATTTTATAGTAGTGTAAAGTGAAATAGACATTCTACAAGAAAATTACAATAAAACGCAAAATTTTCTTACATTAGCGTTTAACCAATGTTTTGAGGGTTGGATGGAACTGGCCGGTCCGACCGTGATTCGTTTGTGGGACCGATCCGATGAGGTGCAGTTCGTTCTGGAGGAGTTGAACCGGCTGGTTTATCCCGGGTTGGCGGTTGGAGCAGGAACTAGACCGGTAGTCGGACTGGATTTTGTTTTTGATTTTCTTTTTGAATTTTATGGGTAAAAACGGAAAGTTGATAATAAATTGATGTGTTCGACATAAGATTATTGTTAAGTTTTATATATAACTACAAAATACACATATACATTACTTATATTAAATTATATATATAACTATATATATAATATCCTATATCCTATATATATAATTATGATATCATTCGTTTTTTAAATTTGCTCTAACCACCAAACTAGTAAGACGTCCAATTAAATGTCTAATCCGATTTTAAAACATTAGTTTTAACCGTGAACGTTTTGTACTTTTGTTGTGTATTCTTCTGAAACGTTTTTTTTTCTTTTATTTTTATTATTATTATCGTACTACTTTATGACCTAGTGTGGTCTACAACCACTCGTTTGTTCGTGGTCTAGATAACTCTACTTGTACCCACTCCTTCCTAAACCTATTTCTCTTGATTTATAAACTTCACACCACAAAAAACACACACAAACAAAAACCATCCAATCAAAATGATCATTCCCTCTGTTTTACTAAATTTCTTGTTCCCACCACCGCCATCGTTGTTCGTAACAACGATGTCGGTGATAGGTATCTCGTCACTCACAAATGCAGGGTATCAGGAATTCAAAGGCAAACACATGCAGTATTCCAAATTCATGAATAAAGGTGTTGTAAAGAAAGAGAATGAGATGAAGTTATCGAGTCGAACCGGGATGCTTCTGCTCTATTCGCCAGCGTTTGTTGTGGGATTGTCGTCTTTCTTCTTGTTTCCTAGTCAAGATCTTAGATTAGTGTTGCTTTCTTCGGCTCTCACCGTTCATTTCTTGAAACGGGTTCTTGAGGTATGCTTTCTAATATAGCTAGGATTCCTTAAATGAAATTGTTAAACTAAATTACAATTTACATTTTTAAGAAATTGAAGTAAATTACTTTTATAACTTATTTTTATGCAAGTGAGATTCCTATTGTTAATAACAATAAAAGGCAGAAGTGTTATTGACAAAACTATTAGTATAGATATTATCGACTAATAAGTTATAGTTTGAATTATTAAAATGTAATTTACCTATTATAAATGATTTCATATACTTGTAAAATTATACGATTACCATGAACACATTCTTAGAGCATCAGTACATTAAATTTTTACAGTAAAATAGTATAAAGTATAAGATTTTTAGAATATGTTAAAATTAAAAGTTTGCATTTTTAGGGTTTAGATTTTCAATTTAATTTCACAATTAATTATGTTTAATAATTAAACCAACTTAATTAGCTTAATAAATTGAGTTTATACAAACATATTTTCTTTATGTGCAACAATGTGAACTGAACAAATAAAATTTGGGGAAAAGGAAAAAGTAACAATCTCAACAACCATGAATTTGGCTCGACCCGTTACTTTAGCAGGTCTTTTATAATATTATTTAATTGTAATTACTTTAATTTCTTTGTAATTTATATACAGTTGATGTTTATCGTTTATTTTTATTAACTTTTCTTATCCCAAAGTAACTATAAAAACTTATTTAATTACCATCATAGTATGAACAGATGTAACAAAACATAATTTTATGCATATTATGTTTTTCTTTTATGTTAAACGTGTAATTAGTTAAAGCATGCTATGAATATAAAATAAAAGTAAATTAACTTAAAAGTACGTGTTAAAAATAATAAAAATATTTTGGTTTAAGTATCTTGAATAGGATTACACTAAACCTTAAGGCCAATTTCATATGAAAATGTTGGTTAACTAATACCATTCACAGTAAACTTTTTATTTTTATATGAGTATGTGTCTAATATTATTGGGAATGATTAGGAATGGTTGTTATTGGAGTAAAGAAAAAATATTATTTTTTATCATCATATTGAAGAAACATGGTACAATCATTATAATTTTTTTAATATTTTTAAAAATGGTTGTGAGTGTTGAAGATAAAAAATATAATGATAAAAATATAAAACGTATTAATAAATTGAAAAAAAAAAGAGAAAAAGTAGTGTTTTTAGTATAAATATGAGGATAAAAATGGGCTGGGAAGCTAGTGTGAATGCTCTAACCGATTAGCTAAACTAGATATCATCTTTTTTCAATTATTCTTTTTTATTATTATTTTTAGAAAACAATATTTTTCTTATATTAGTATAACCAACATAACAACGTCTTTAAATTTTATGTGATGATTAAACTATTTTTGAAGTTATTTATGTTCTTATGTGGTTCTTTAGTCCTTTTAAATGTTCGACCAATAGTCATGTTCATTCAATAACCAGTCCGATTCTCGTTGAGTTTGACACTAATAATTATTCACGCAGGTCTTATTCCTTCACAAATATAGTGGTTCCATGGGGTTAGAATCTACAATAATCATCACATTAAGTTACACCCTTTCCACTGCAACAATGATCTATGCTCAACATCTATCACAGGATTTCCCTAATCCTTCAATAGATCTCAAATACATTGGAGTTGCCCTATTCGTGATCGGCATTATCGGGAACTTCTACCATCATTGCATTCTTGCAAGTCTAAGGAAGGAAGGAGACAAAGAGTACAAAATCCCTCAAGGAGGGTTGTTTGATTTGGTTATATGCCCACACTATCTTTTTGAGATCTTTGGGTATGTAGGAATCGCTTGCATTTCACAAACGTTGTACGCGTTTGCTTTCACTTTAGGCACAATTGTTTATTTGACGGGAAGGAGTTATGCGACGCGAGAATGGTACATATCGAAGTTCGGGGACAAGTTCCCTAAGGATGTAAAGGCTTTTATTCCATATGTGTTTTAGAGGGATCGGGGGTGTGTTTCATTGCTGAACTAATTTTGGTTACAACTTAATTACAATACAAAGTGTTTTTGTGGTTTGTGTAATTGCTTAAAATTATTATAGAGGTTTTGTTTTAATGGTATCAAAAAGTGTTGCATGTATATCGTTTTAAAAAATTAATGGTTCAAGTCTTGTCGTGAACAAATATTGATTTAAGAATAGATTTAAACTCGTGTGAGTTTGCTAGTATAAAGTCTACTTATATAAAATTGAATTATGTATTAGTGACCCTCCGAATTGTAGAATATCTTTTTATTCTAATAAAAAAAATAATTTTTTTGTCACTTGTTAATTTCTTAAGCACATTTTGATACGTGTCACATTCCAACCATCTCATTCAATTATCTCTCATATTAAATAGTTATATTATCTCTTATATGAAATAATTAAATTAAATATTAATGACTAATAATATTATTTATATCTTATCTATACTATTATTTAAATCAAAACCTTGGTACACAAGTGTAATTTTATAAAAAAAATTAATACATCTAATACAACTTTTTAAGTATTAGATACAAGTGTTCTATGCAATCATTTCTATTTTACCTCTTATTTAATAAACTTCTTTTAATTAATACATTACTTAATAATGTGAGATTATTTAATTCACTACATTAATTTATATAATTTATAATATTTTAAATTAACATATAATTAATTTATAATTTTTTTTTGAGTTGGGCTACTAAAGTTTAGTATTTTTGATTTTCACCATCAAACTTCAATTCTATGGTTTCCGAAAAGACGTACCAGATAACGATTAAACTAACGCGGTGTTGCGAGTGGAAAATTTGATTGTACTCCTACCACATAGCATGAGAAGAAAAGACTAGTTATTATAATTCATTCGACAGGGAGAAAACAATTAGAACCGCTACTTTTTTTATTAATAGAGATATCAACGTACTATACCATTGACAAACCCTCAAGCTCTCAAGTACCAAGTTCTATTTTGTACATATCTCGTTCATATGAGATATATCATACGAATTTATTAGGCTACAAATGAATATTTTCAATCTCAAGGTAAACCGAATCATGTTACCATCCATCCTCTTATTGGCGGAGAACTCTAACACATTCATTATGTTAGTGTCACGTCACCTATTCGGCCCTCTTTGCAATCAGGTTACTTATAAATAAATTTGTGTAAAAACCTGACACATGAGACTATCACATGCCATCAGAACCATTTCTCAAATTGATGTTAATTACTCTCGCATATCTCTTGATATCAAAGTTATAATCCTCCCATGAGTGATTTGATCATATCTATACTAATAAATAAAAATTTTAAGTGACACGTGTCACTCTCTCATACCTACTTAATACTTTTTCTCGTCTCTCTCTCTTATTAATTATATAAATTTTTTTTAATTATTTTTTATTTTTTTTTGTCTCTCTCCTATTAAATGATTTCTATAATTATTTTTGTTAAGTATTTTATATTTTAAAATAAATATAGTTAAAAATTGTATAATATTTCATAAATATGTAATAAGAAAATCTCTATTGCGAAAAATCTAGCTTTAAATTTTAGCAACCCGTGTATTACACGGGGTTCTAACCTAGTATTTGTATACGCACCGAACCTCCCAAGAAAAGGTTTGAAGTTGAAAACAAAAGAGAATCCCCGATATTAGATATTTGTCAACAATGGAACCATCTATAAAATTAATGTGATTTATTAATCATTAGATTTTCAAGAAAATAACAACATATATATACTTTGTAGGATTTGAACCCATAACATACATGTGATTGGGGGTCTTAAATAGAATATACTTGGAGACAAAAGAAGATTTTTGATGTTAGATGATTGTCGACAATAGGCCCATTTATAAAATTAGCGCGAACTATCAGTTTTTAGATTTTCAAGAAAATAGCAACGCTAAACAAACAAACACATTATGTGAAAATCTGACTTAGAGTATGATCTTTATGTGTGTGTGCGTGGTGGGGGATGATGGAGACGAGCCTTACCCTTATCAAAAGGATAGAAATATTACTCTCAAAGAGACTCACGACTCAAACAACAATAAAACCAAAATACAAAGCAGAAACAATAGCACCTACAAACAAAAAACATGAAAATCTATCACCATCTAGATTAAGGGTAACTTAGAGCAAGTTAGCATAACTATCAAACATAAACTAAAAATCACCCTTAGAAGTTAGATCTAAATGCCCACCTATACCTAAGAACATACCTTTAAACTACGTTTATAGGCGCTCCTAGTACTAACAACAAAACTTGGATAGAAGCTAGCATTTACACATACAACTAAAGGCAACCTAGGCAGTAGTAACAATCAAGAAGCTAGCATCACTGTGTTTCGTACGTAATTTAGAAGGATGTTAACCCACATAAGGCCGGGGGGGGGGGGGGGGGGGTCGAGAGTAACAACGAATGAACTTTGTATCAGGAGTGTCATGTCCTTCAAAATCTCTTGATGCACTCACCATTTGAAGAGTTTCACAACAAAAGAGTTAAGTATATGTAAGCCATAAGCTCCTCATCGCCTGAATATGCATGTCTATTCAAACATGCACTTTGGAGACCTGCTTACAAAGCTTCGGTCAATGGTGACTAATTGCAATAAGCCAAATATAATCTTGTAATATCATGCATATCCCTAAAGATACACTTAATTATCGAATTAAGATAATATCCTAAGGGATAAGAAAGAGCCATGCCATCAAAGATTATTAAAACATCAACAATAACATAGATCATACCAATTCCAAACGGATGAACATCTCATATTTCACCACTTAATAGTCTGATGTATGATAATGATCTTACGACATAATAAAAAGAAAATCCTTCAAGTTAAGTAAAACACAATAAGTCCACATGAACGTTTTTATATAGTCTGTATAACTTTCCTTACGAAAAGCATGCCATTATCATCTGCTTCATCTTCATAACCTCTGCAAGTAAGTATAAATGCTCAACTTTAATGTCTTCATAACTTGTTTGTATTAGAGTAGAAATGGCAAGAGAAGTAGTTCATGTAACGGGTCAAAATGGGTCCTGGTCAAAACAGGTAGTTTTGGTCTAGGTTGACCAAAATGTGTCATTTTTCAAAAAGTTAAATTTTCTATATAGAATTCATTTGTCCAAAAATGATTCTGATAAACTGGTTTAAGAGGTTTTATGCATTAAAATACATGTTGAGTACTCTCACCTGTTTTGACAATCTTGACATGCTTTTCGCTTACCGGTACTTCATGTGTTTGGTCTATTTTGATTCATTAGAGATGAAGCATGACCCGAATTCACCAGTTTATAAGTAAATGGGTCAAATTGAATACATCTATATAAAGTATTCACCAAAAAGGTTTACATTTCTCTGACCTTTTGAGTGCATTATCATAATGCTCCAATCCCAGATACTGATTCCAACCATGATATGCACCACTCTAAAACCAGAAGAAACAAACTAAACACATTAATACATATACAGAATACAGATACTATAAACTTCTTCATGAGTGTGTGTCAGAAAGAGAACGAGAAGAAATTCTTAGACCTGAAAATGGGCATAGACAACATCCGAATCCTTAAGGTATGTTGGATAGCCGAAAGAAAAAAATGCGAATTTCCACTATAAAAGAAATAAAAAAAAACATCATGTGACCAACGGACGATAAATTTTGAAGGGTGTGTTGTGTTTTGGAGGAACTTATTCATGGATGAAAAAAGAAAGAAAGTACCTTAGTAAACTCCTCATCTCGAACCTGTAATTTCTTCTTTATACGTTTTTTAACATCGGCTAAAGTTGCATTTTCATGAATGACAAGAAGGAATGGTTCCCCAAAGTTTTGAATCTCCTTTTATTACAAGTAATATAAGTACAAACGTAAAGTCAGCTATGCAAATAATAATAACATGCTATACGTAATTACAAAAGCCTTATGTGCACACATATACTACCTACCTGGTTAGGAAATGCGCCTTTCATGAAATGATAAACATGAATGATATGCTCCTGTGGATAAAGCTCCTTTTCCTCCTCTGGAATCTGTAAAAGAAACTTTGATTGGAGGGATAAAGAAATAACATAATGAATATATGAACTATATATACATAGTGTATAATAATGAAAACCCCTCTTATGTTACAATGAGATAGTGTAACACCTAAAACTTCGAATAAAGTCATGATTGCGAAGTTAAGCGGTTCAACGGGTAAAAGAAGGAAACTTAAAGGGGCCTGTACAGTCAATGGGGAAAACTCAACCCTAATGCCCTGTTGGTTCATCCCCAAGATCGCACACAAGGCTCATGAACAGAAGGTTTTGTTTACTGCTTTAAAACTCTTACTAATTATATTGAAACTTCAATACTCACATATATAGAGAATAAACATGAACTCCTAAAAACAAGTAGCACTACTCCACTAGTCCACTACCTCTAATCTAGACCCTCTGCTTGTTAACTAGTCATAACCTACTAAATCACAAAAACATGTGATTGAATTATTTTTCTAATAAGCCGTTCAACCAAACAGGATTAGCTCCATGAAAGGTAATAGCTTTTTAACGTAAAGATACCATTTTTATTGAAAATATTAAGGTTTCGATGATAATATGCATTAATAATCATGCATGAAGATAGTATAGTGTTAAAGTGACTTCGTAATTGAGAGTAAGCCTCAACAACAAAGAGTTTTGAAAGAATGATGTAATATTCTTCGTAATTGACTTGATAATCTTCGTATGTATGCATACTTAAGAAAAGGAAGGTAAATCATGGATCACTTGCGGCCTATGGCAAAGGGCCATAGTTCTGTGAGGGAGTGGTGCAATGTCAAGGAACGACATGCAACGGAGGCCACAGTCCTATAGAGGAATTGCGAAGCGTAGGAGCGAGAAGTGGCACCAAAGGACCGTGGTTCTGTAAGGGAAACGCATGACAGAGGTGCAGTTTCAGCAAAAAGAAAAACCTAAAACCTAATTTATACATATGCAAGCGTCCTCAAGACTAGACAGGGTGAAGAAGAAAACAAACCTTTAGGGCAACTTTAAGGCTCTAATACCATATAGAATAATAAAAACCCCATGATGTGTTATTTATTATAATCAATTAAATATAAGAATATAATGAGATAATACCATGGGAATCCTATAATCACACACAAATCCTAATAATATATTCTTTAATACATAAGACTAGTTCAATACAAAATCAAATTTAAGTAGAGAACCACACAAGTGTTAAGTAGATGTAGTGTAACAGAGAAAGATGAACTAATGTATTACTAGTGGATATAAGATATAATTCATATCATTGATATGTGTCATGGCCGGGTATCAATAATATCTCTGTGAGAAGATGAATGTAGCACATAGTTTGAATCTCTTAATAAATATGATTTAGTTAATAGTTTCTCCCATTTTTGGTATAAATAAGTCTATTTGATTCTTTCCTAATTTGGTTCACTTATGAGTCGTTTCCCTATAATCTATTGTTACAAGATGATCGTTACGGTTAGTTCGAGTCTCCTAATAAATCATGTTTAGTCAGTGGTTTTTCCGATTACTTAATATGGATAAGTCTATTTGATTGTTTCCTAGTTTGTTATGTTTATGAGTCTTTTCCATGTGATTCATTGGCTATTTAAAGCCTTTGTTATCTAAGGATCAAATAACTTGTTTCCGCATTTAATAATTCTACCAAACTATCTCCATTATTTCTTATTGAATTGATCCAACATGCATCACATTCAAAGCGATAGATGCGTAAGTTTATACGGTTCTCGTAGTTCTATCTATATATTTGTTATTGTATTCGGTACCATTATCTCATTGTAAACATTTAATGGATCTTTTAAATTATGTCTTAACAAGTGTATAGAAATTATGAAAGATGGAGTAAACAGAAGATTTGTTTTTAGAGGATAGGTCCATAACTAATTAGAATAATCATCTAAAAATTAAATGTAGTATTGGTGACCTCCCGACCTTTGAATTGGAGAGGTCTATAGATCGCTATGCACAATATCAAACGAAAAAGATGTAATAGACAAATAATCATAAAATGGTAATTTAATATGTTTTCCCAAAAAAAAAAAAAAAGATTGACATAAATGTTTATCCGAGAATTACCAACAGAAATAAATTTTTGATTAGCTCAAACATGCAACAAAGATGACCTTGGATGACCCAAATGATGATGTCATATGTGTTGAGAAAGAGTGGTAAAAGTAGAGAGGGATGTATGATGAGCGGTTGGTAGGGAGAGAGGATAGATACTGTCGGTGTTGTTACATTGGAAAATAGGAATATGCGTATAAAAGTCCTTTACAAGAAAACCAAAATGATCAAATTCAATGAATATATTGTTATCAGTTGTGAGACGTCGTACGGATAAAAGGTTTTAATAGGGTTAGGGGTAACTAAAATATTGTTGAGTTTTAAAGGCGAATAGGGTGGTATAACCGGTTCCCGTGAATGGATATGTGTGTCGTGTTACCAACGACGATACAATTCAAAGTGCTATTATCGAAATAATTAGAGAGATTACATGTCACTTGAGACATGTGATTTATTGCTCTAGTGTTAAGATACTGGTTCAAATACTGATTAAGACTCATAGTGTGCATGGCTTGCTCAAAGTTGGTAGGACTAAACTGATCAAAAGCTAAATAAGATTGACAAAGATGTGGACAAAGGATACGAGTAGAGGATGGTTTCAAGATGCACGGGAACGGCCACCTCGACCTCTCCCCCACGTATAATAATCATGTTGTCCACGACCACCGCTTAATCGAGAAGAGCTATCGGAGTACCCCCCCCCCCCCCTATGGGAACCTGCGACTAAGAAAAAGGCAAGGGGTTGACTGTTGTCGAAGAAGGAGTGGGAGAGGTAGTAGAGGCGTGTAGGGCAGTCTTCAAGGTGGGTGATTGATTTGCCTTCTGAGTTTCTACCGATAAAAGGCAGGATTGAACGTCATAGAAATCAGGAATTGGTGATGACTGTTGTAGAAGCATAGCAACTCCATCAAACTGATCGTTTAGACCATCAAAAACTTGTAATACTAGCCTTTGATTGGACACGAGTCACATTAGCCAATTGATCAGCGAGGACCTTAAGAGCTTGGTAGTAAGCCGAGACATTTAGGAACGAATCAAGTTTCGTGTTTGAAAACTTATTCTCAAAAAATAGAGCCCGAGAGTTTTGACATACTAGAAATATTTGCTAGGGCCTTCCACGCTTGAGTGAGTATTATGTCGGGCTTCGAGATAATGTGTAAAAGATCATTAGATATAGTTCCATATATACATTGCAACACGATTGAACCGATACGAGCCCATAGTTTCGGATCACCGGAGGAGGAGGAAAAACCTTTCTCTTTGTCTTTATTGAGAGGCTTGGAATGCATCTATTTTGGAATAATACGATCAATAACTTGGTATGCTAAGCAATGAATCTTGAATAGTTCGACCCTGATGTATACTGTCCTTTCTCCATATCCGATGTGATTGAAATGAAGTTTTAGATGTTAGTTACTGTAACTGCACGGTGTAAAGGCGAAGAAGAAGAAGAAGGTGATACCATGAGGGTGATGTAAATTAGAGAAGAAAATGATGAGATGGCTGATCGGTTAAGTGCCAACACAGGGATAGAACAAAAACATGGGTTTAGGTAATCAGAATTTGCTCTGATACCATGATGGAACTCAAAACCCTGTGTCTCATCTTATTCATCACTTATATGTATAATAGTTACAATAATTACCATTCAATAATTACAAATACCAAAAGACATACGTGTCTAATAGTCATGGGTAACGATAATATCTCTCTTAGAAGATGAGTGTAGCAAATAGTTGGAGTCTTCTAATCAATCTGATTTAGTCAATATATAGTTTCTCCAATTTTTGGTATAAATAAGTCTATTTGATTTTTTCCTAATTCGGTATATTTATGAATCTTTTCACTGTAATGTATTGTTACAAGATGATTGTTGTAGTTAGTTCGAGTCTCCTGATAAATCTAGTTTACTCAATAGTTTTTCCGATTACTTAATATGAGCAAGGCTATTTGATTGTTTCCTAGTTTGTTATGTTTATGAGTCTTTTCATAAAATTCATTGGCTATTTAAAGCCTTTATTATCTAAAGATCAGATAACTTGTTTTGGCATTTAATAACTCTACCAAACTATTTTCATTATTCTTATTGCAATTGATCCAACATGTATCGCATTGAAAACAATAGGTACATGTGTTTATATGATTCTCGTAGCTCTATCTATCTATCTATATATTAATTTGAACAGAAACCATTAAATAATTAGAATCCAAAGGTATCCTTTGAACCTTCAAATAAATATTAACCAGAGAGGGAGAGGGAGAGGGAGAGAGGGAGAGAGAGAGAGAGAGAGAGAGAGAGAGAGACAGAGAGAGAATATTATTAAGACTGCATATGTACGTATGGTTAGAGTAACATTTAGCACAAACCTCCTCGGCACGAATTGTGCAATATTGATCATTGATGTTCTCAATTTTTTCTTGGAGAGGGAATATCTGCATAGTGAGATAAATTTAAAAGCAGGCTAGAGATGTACAACCATCATTAAAGAAAAAAAACGTGAGATATCCAAAACCACATCAAATACCTTGTGAATCTTGTGTTCAAAAACATCCAGCAGTCTAAGCTCTGAATCTTTATGAGACAACACAACCTGTTACACAAAACATTAACCAGTTAACCAATTAACCATCAGACGTGAAAGAACATGAACATTTTAATATTTTATCATTAGTGTTGAAAAGAATGAAATTTGTTAAATTAAAATAGTATATTTAAGAATACGTAATAGCAGAAAATACTGATAGGCTTACCTTTGTCTTGAAATCATTAATAACATCGGCAATTATACTTTCCCTTGGCAATCTAATAGTATGTATAACTACCTATTAATCAGTTGAAATGAACATATCAGTATAAGACAAATAGATCACATTTAAGTAATGAGATTGTTATAAGTCAGCACTTACTTCCTCTCTGTTAGCATGAAAAGAAACTCTTAGAGTTTTAAGGCCTTCAAGTTCTGGCAGAGAGATATCCAATACTTCGTAATACAAAATATCTGAAGTCTACGAACGACAAACAAAAATTAAATATATTTATAGAATAATAACATATTCTATAAATAGTATATGCATGTACAGTACATAAGCTTTTGCGAGTTTGACATAGAGAAAAAGATTTGCATTAGTTAAAAATTAATTATAGAACAACCAGATTGTTGTAACTCAGCATCTCAGACAGACGTTCCACACCACGATACATGATTGGTTGTGTTTTAGGTCGTTGGCAGTAGCAATCTTGAGCAGTAAGCCTAATTTTAGACGGGTCATCTAAATTTAAACGACGGGCTACTCCTTTAACAACAACATCATAATTGTCAAGTTTCGACCTGTACATAAGATCTTGAAATTAAATAAATTTAAAAACAAATGTATTACAACTCGTAATAAGGACGCCACAATATATTGGAAAACTTACAGTTCTAGAGAGAACCCATCCTCCCCTGGTTTCTCTAATGCACGAAAGCGTACAACCTATTCACCATCCAGGAAAAAGAAAAGAAGTATTGAAGAAACAAAAGGTTTGAAATTTTACTATCATATCAGAATTAACATAACACGAATAGTACCTGACGATCATGAATATACTCCAGAAAAGAAGGAACATCAGGATACCGCAACATTTCAGTATCTTCATCATGAACTTTCTGAAAGCAAATAATGTCCCCATCTTCTAGCTAGAAAGACATACACACCAGAAAATTATTGCAACAAGATAATTAGATTACCATAGCACTAAAACCACAAGGAAAGAGCTACATGCATACCTGGCTTTCTCGAAAAGTAAGATTATTGTTAATGTGTTTGCACATAACACTGGGGTCAAATTTAATTTCCTGTATAAAAGGACAATCAAGGTAATTATATAAAACTATAACAAAAGCATATAACAAACAGAATATAAAATACTGACCTCAAATAGTTCAATATGATCATCCTGTTCAAGACCAGCCATTTCTTTTAGCCTTGGCAGTATTTCAATTGGCTTTCCATTAGCCTTAACAATGAGCCGCCCGGCATACCTGCGTGTTAAAAACAATAAACATTTCTGACTCCATGTTCTATATATATATATATATATATATATATATATATATATATAGATAGGATAGAGAACGAATGTTAACCCTTGTTTATTACGATAACCTATTAACCAAACTAGTGGTCCACAGCAGGCCACGTAATCACTGTAACTTAGAGTTACAGTGGTAAACTAGTGGTCCACAATTAACGTTAAATTTTTTTTAAAAAAAATATAGCAAGACTATACTCAAATTAAAGATATTAAAATGATCTATTTAATGGTGTAATTTATATAAAAAAATAATATCATACAAAAAAGTTAAGACGGTTTTAAAAAAGGGGGAATTTTTTTAAAAAAATGGAGGGAAAATGGTTACACCAGTGGTGTAACTCGGTGTAAAAGTTAATTAACTATATAATCATGTTGTAAGTGTTTGTTACATCAGTGTTAACGGGTTATCGCAATAAAGGTGGGTTAACAACCGTTCCTTACCCTATATATATATATATAGGGGAGGGTTCCTAAGAAAACCAATAATTATGTGAAAACCAAATAAAACCACGGAAACTAATAACATAATTAATAAATTTTTTGTTATTTTAATTATAAATATGTTATTTAAGTATTTGATACATATATGTTGAGCATACATACGAGAATGAAGAGTGTTACGTATATGTAACACTATGTCGAATGAAAAATGGTTACGTATACGTAACCTATATGTGATGTATATATAAAATCATGCTACGGTTTTCATTTGATTCATAACTTTATTTGCATATACTCACACATATAAATAGAGGATAGTGATAAAAAAATTTATACATTATGTGA
This sequence comes from Flaveria robusta, assembly GCA_025506415.1. Classification (NCBI taxonomy): domain Eukaryota; kingdom Viridiplantae; phylum Streptophyta; class Magnoliopsida; order Asterales; family Asteraceae; genus Flaveria; species Flaveria robusta. Next base: position 6,148,155 of record CM046461.1, read on the forward strand.
TAGTTTTCTTTGGTTTTCTTTAGTTTTCTTATAAGTTTGTGGTTTTCTTAGGATCTCTCCTATATATATATATATATATATATATATATATATATATATATATATATATATATATATATATACACACGCATGATTCTGTGTGTGTGCTTGTATATATAGAGAAAGGGTAGATACCGAAGCTCTTCTTTTAAAGGATCATAAAGTTTAAAGAAAATTAGAATGTCTTCTTTAGTCTTCTCGGGTAGAGGAAGAGGCTGCAAGTCCTACCAAGCAGTCATACAAGTTTACAACAAAAGAAAATTAAATGAATATCAAACATTTTAAGAATAAAAGGCTATCAGTGAGATCTTACCCGCCCAACTCCAACTTCCAAAAACAGACTGTTACCATTTTTAGTAAGTGCTCCCACATATTCAACCTAAATCACATTGAAGTAGCCAAGAATTACCAAATCATAATAAAAGGGAAAAATCCAAAGGAAAGCATTCAGATTGTTCCTAGATAAATGCAAAATTTTCACTTTTGCGAAGGTTTTATGGAAGCTTAATTCCCCAATAATAATGATTACAAGATCTTAATGATATTGATCTTAGTAAACGCAAAATTTCTGCTTTGGGAGGGGAGAAAAAGAACACTCAAATACCAAATCACACATCATGTTGAATCATTTTTTTAATATAAATAGTTTTCAGTGTCCACATTTATTTTGTTTGAGTACTTTATGGACACTTGCAATAACTTTGTTTTGGACTTTTAGTCTGAATTATACAATTTGATATAGTTCATGATTACAGATTTACTAAACTAAGATTCTGAAAAATCCAATACGAATATTGAGGGTTCGACCAACCGGAGAAACGCTTATTTGTCATATCAAACATAAAAAAGTTTACTTCTTTATCTAACATCAACTCCTATTTGAACCAGATTAGAAGTAGAGCTCACAAAGTGCATACAGGCTGAGCTTCTTCCCAAGGTGCTAATTGACGACAAGGGCGAATTGTGTGATTTTCGCGTTTGAACCAAAGCCAAAATCGTTGATATTGCACTGGGATACCCAGTACTTTAGCAAATTCCTCCTGCAAAAAAGTTATGATCTTAAAATTTATAAATTTCCTCACTACACAATGCTATATGTATCAAATATAATAATAACCAATGATTGTACCTTAAAACGAGCAATAGAGGTTTGTTTTTTGATACGCATGCAACGAACTTTATCAAGATCCACTAGATCAAAATATACATGTTTACCAATCTGTTCATGAAGATCCTCATCACGGACAACCTAGTTTCATCATATTACAAGGCAAATAATAATTTTATGAATCTCAAATTGTAATTATAAGGAAAGCAACATTGCAAATCAAACCTTTATAAGTGTGCACAATTGTGCCTCTGCTTTTTCCTTTCTTTTTTTCTCCTTATATTCTTGTTCTTTCTTTGATCTTATCTGAAAGATAAAGTGCTCAATGTGATTCTTTAGTATGGTTTTACCAAAATTAATTAATTAAACCATCTTACTCTAAGGAGCTCTGGTATATCATTCTCATTTACGTCACGGTATAGTTTATGCTCCTCGCTTTCACGTATATACACAAGCATGCATGCATTTGAATTCGTTGCAACTTTAGATGAAGAAAGGTTGAACCTAGGGTTTGCTTGAGGTTCCTGTTTCACAATAATAGAAAATACATAATTTAGGTATAAGTTAAAGTAAAGAATATGCTTATAAATCACTTATATCAATCATCCAATCACCTCGCCTCCATATTGTTCATGCAATGCTCTCTTCGTATACACTCTGCTTACATTTTCATCATCGAACTTATACCTACAAGAAATAATTTCAATGAACATTAAACAAGAATGTGAAGAAATGTGTGTGCATGTGTGTATGTTAGTGTGTGCGTGTGTGTGTGCGCGCGCGTGCATATACACGTACGTGTGTCTACGTATGTATGTATGTGTATGTATATATCTATATGTTTATGTATGTGCATGTGTGTATAAACACGTTGTGTGTACATGTATATGTATGTATGTATGTATGTATGTATGTATGCATATAAATATGTCATAGGTATGTATACGTATGCATCATATGTATGTGTGTATGTATTGCAGATCCAAACATCATAGTAGTTGACAAAAAATAAAAAACCTAAGAGATCAGTTGTTTCAATCAGACACATGATATTTCATACCATTGATTAGAAAGCGTCGGCCTGATATAGGCGTGAAAATGTCCGTCATATACTCCACCACTATGAGCCAAAACACTGCAAAAAGAATAATAATAAATCGTGGAACTGAAAACATTCGGACCCTATAAATTACAAGCAAGTTTATTCATAAAAGTTAAAATAGATCTTAATGGTTTTTCCTGCATATTTCCTTAATTTGAATGATAATCATTTTGGCTTATTTTAACTTTTTTTTTGGAATTTAATATAGCTACCTATTTTGTTTTGCTATCTTATGACCAATTATAAAAAAAAGTTACTCCATCTCTAATGAACTCACAGGATAACACTCAGCTAAATTATAATACCTGTGAAGAGTGTAAAGATTGCGAACACGTCGGTTTGCATAGGGTGATAAATACTTTCTATCCTCTCTATCAAGATCAAGCTCCAACGGGAATTTATAATGATCATTTATCTGTTTAATCAGAGAATTTTACATAAAATTTCCAAATAAGAGGTCTGTTTCTTGATAAGTTATTTCTAACAATAAGCGAAGTATAAAACCAACAGTGAACATTCACCAAATACATGGAACTTTCTTAAATTTCATTGTTAAGAGTGAACAAACATATTCGAAATAGAAAAAGTAATGTTGACCAGGTCAAGGTAAAGAACGAAACTATGTCATAACGGTCAAAGATACTGACCTTCACCTGTCTATGTTGCATGGTATCATATTCGAAACGTTTTAAGTAAAGTTGAAGAACAGGAGGGAAATCAATGAATAGAACACCCTTTTTTGCATCCTGTGAGGCCAACACATATGAATTGTGAAAGATCAAGATAATTAAATAACAAAAAGTTCAAATAAATATAAGTCATTCCAACCTGAAAGCCATGTGGTTCAGCAAGATATCGGTTATCGCCTTTAAGTTGTTCTACTGCTACATATTTGTTGAAAGAAGCATATACATCGCAACAACCTTTGACATCAAGCTGAAGGTCTGACACGATATGCGTGTTAATATGAAACTACAATCAACATAAATGATAAAACTATTTCATGTTTACGAAAATATTTACCATAAAAAGTCCCCCTTCTTGTTGATCTGTAGTCCACATTCATGCATTCTACATAGTTCACAATATGTCCTTCAAGTAATTGTTTAATTTTACCCTCTACTATAGTACCCTATGCCAGTTTAACCACAAGAGTATACATAACTATACAATCAAGGGACAAGTAAAAAGTAACAACATTTATGTTTGATGATGGAAGTAACTGTACCCTCATTTTGTCTTCAAGTTTCTCACAGAAAACCCTATTGAGTTCTTGAACACCATTTTGCATAATATATAAACACGTATCCCATCGAAAAGACTTGTTCAACTGTTTTGTGGCTACACTAGTCTCACTATACCGAAGCTTATAGAATAAACTCTGCAAAGCCAGAGGAATGCTTCCTGATGACATCTCATTCTCGGTTGTTGGCATTTGATACACAACCTGATTCAAAAGATAAATATGAGTACCCAATATTATAGTTTAAGTGAGGTTTAATCGATCGATGGGGTAAATGTGAAATAACTAACCTTTGTAAAGTAAGGTATATGGTACAAAGTTTGTAGGAGAGAGTTCATATAGCCCATAGGACCTTGTTTTTTTAACCCAACATAACCAGTTTCTTGTTTTGAGTCAAATCTGACAGTAACATCAACTTCTATTATGCATCTATCTTCGATAACATAACCTCTGCTAACGTCATACAGCTCACCAAGTGGCATAAACAAGTTAAATCCCCAATCACTTTCTCGAGAACAAAACAGATGTTGTGACTCTGCGGGGTAGAATGTGTAATTACAAAACTAAGAATAAAAATTTTCATTCTTGTCAATGTGAGATTAATAGAAAACTAGGGTCTATCCATAATCATTAACGGTATCATGAAAAGACTATGTAAATGTGAACTCTAAACCACATATGCTTTGATGATAACATGTTAAGTAATGTATATAAAAGAAGAAAATACATAACAGCATGTGCGTATGTGATCTACGAGTAGTGCTGAATGTTTTGTGCTGAGGAGTCTGATATACAATGGATTTTGATTGTGCATACCAACATATTTCTAAGATGGACTTAATTATAAACATGGAATGTAACCCATGGATCGTTACAAAGATCACATTACCATTTTAATTAGTAACGGGAAGTAATAAGTACGAAGAATAAAGCAATGATTATAAAAACAGGAGACAATGTGAACATGATTTAAAATGGTAATGTGATCTTTGTAACGGCTTACCTTTCCTCACAGAAAAACTATCATGCACTTGATTCACCACAGCCAAGCAGAACTGAGCATCTATTGTCCAACCGTATGGCAGTGTCGCGGAATTAGCAACATCAAGATACATTGATAAGTAGCTTTCTCTCTGGAATATGAGCACTCGCCTACGCAAACAAGAGACAATGTGAACATGATTTAATACAAAAATCACCCTAACATGTAACAAGAACTTACAACATGACATGCTTACAAGTTACACACATAATAATAATAATAATAATAATAATAATAGATGTCGAATACCATTCATATCGTCCAACAAAGAAGGTGTCAGAGTACAACATTTTGCCGTTAAGCAATATTGAAAATTTCTCTACAATCCATCTAAACTGTATAGATGAAATATCCTCAATCATCGGCGCCTCAATTGCATTAGATTCAACTGAAGATTCAGCTAACAAAACCACATGAATCACACAAATTAATGAAGTTCAAAATTGAAGAATTACTAAAAGAAGTTTACAATGCATTTTATCATTACACTACATACACAAGCAAAAAGCTAAACATGTTGGAACTAAGTTTAATTAGCCTATATTGTATTCAATGTAAATATGTGTTTATTGTTGGAAACCTAATTAATCAAGAAATCCTAAAGTTTATCTAGTGGAATTGTATAAGTAAAACCAGTGAATTAGTATCATTTAGATTTGTATTGGTTAGTTTGTAACCGTCTACCGCAAGGTATAAATACCCATCTGTATGTCAATATTGTGTGGGCAATAATAGTATTTTGTGTGTTAATTTCATTCGCATTGTGTTCTTCACAGGTCCGCACACACAAGTGTAGATACCTTTAGTTCCATCCAAACCACATGATTGATCATTAATCCTGGGTGCAACATGGTATCAGAGCGAGGCCATAAAGATCAATCAATTCATTTACGAAGATTTTGTAGTCCCGATCGTAAAAGAAAGAAAAAAAGAGCATGATTTCAATAGAAGAAACCAAGAAGAAATTGTAGTAAAGAAATACCAATTATAATTCGCAAGGAAGATCCATAGAAAAGAAGATTATTATGGAGTCTAAGACAACATCAATTAAATTACGAGAATTGGTTGAAAAGGATCAACCATGAAGAAATCTAGTTTGGCAAAAGAAAAAGTTTCAATGTAAAACCATCAATTTGATGTAGGCAGGAGGCCGGAGAACATCAAACTAACACTATTCGACATAGGCAAGATGCCAAGAAGAAGTGTCACAAAGAAGTGCACAACAGGATAGAACCAAGAAGGTCACAAAATCAAAAGGGAAGATATTAAACATAAATATCATGCATACGTTTAACAAGGACAATGGAAGAAAGAAGATTGCAAAGAAGGAATGAAACTGCATAAAAGGGATGTAATTGAAGAACAAAATTATGAGGATTATCTTGATTAGGGGAGAGATTGTTGGAAACCTAAGTAATCAAGAAATCCTAAAGTTTATCTAGTATCTTCATCTTCATCTTCATCTTCATCTTCATACTTTAATAAAAGAATAAATAGAGAGGACACATGTCATCATCATATTCATCCTAATTAAGTTTTTCCCGCCATTCTCTCCTATTAAATAATCATATTAATTAGTAATATTATTTAATTCTTTTTATATTAAAATAATTTGTAATAAATTAAGAAAATTATCTTTTTATTAATGTTATTTTTAAATAAATAAATTTTTAAATAAGAGTTTTTTAAAAAAATTAAACTTTTTTAAAAATACAAAATATTTAAACTTGGTGTTTTTTAAAAAGTAAAATTTTTATAAAATAACTAAAATTAGGAGTTATAATAAGAAAGTTTTATAAATAATATTTTTTAAAATATTTTTTTTAAAACAATATATTTTATCTATTTATAATAAGAAATATTTCAATCATATTTTATATTAAAATATTATTTTATTATTAATATATTTTAATTCTATTTAGTATTTTATTTATTCAACCCGTGTAGTACACAGGTTTACTAAAACTAGTTATTATGTAATTTAAGAAAGTCAAAATTCTATAAGTCACACCAGTGAATTAGTGTCATTTATATTTGTTGTGTCGGTTAGTTTGTAACTATCAACCGCAAGTATGGGTCAAACTATATCCGTTTACGTCAAGTGGTTAGATGACCGTTATTGGCGCCATGGCGCTAATAACTGAATGTTAATAACCGTTGTATTGTAAGGGTATAAATACCCCTACCATTTCAATACGTATGCAAAATCATTACGTTTGTATCCTTCCTATACATATCAGATCATAAGTGCATTGTGTGTTGATAGAGAATTCCTTAATCGATTAGGAGACATCACTCAAGAAAACAAACATATAAATGTTGAAACGAGTCGATTAATGATTCATATGGGATTGTGAGCAGTACCTTCCATTGATTGAGATCCTTGTGTACCTAGCAAATCAGAATGTGTCACCACTTAATGCTGCAACATTGAAGTCTAGATATAAATACATTCGATCTAATAACAATTCATCTGAACACTTACTAAATCAACCAAAATTCAAAACCCCACCGAAAACAATATCAAAGATGGACGAATTGAAATTGGAACAACTTTAAAATCAAATTTAACGTTAGAAATCGAATTTATCATTGCAATCGTAAAGATAATATGCCGATTGACAGACTATAGTGTAGCAAGCAATCTAGAGATATATAGTTAAACAATAAACACGATGTAGGTGTAACCACTTCAGGCTGCAACGTTGAAATCTAGATATAGATACATCGGATCTAATAACAGTCCACTGTAAAAATTACTGATCAACAAAAATTCAAAACCCTAGAAATTAAAAATCACCAAAAATAGTAACAAAGATGAATTGAAACTGAAACAACTTTAAAATCAAATTTAACGTTAAAAATGAAATTTAACGTTGCAATCGTAAAGATCATATGCCGATTAAGTGAGTGTAGTGAAGTAAGCTAGAGATGTAAAGTTAAACAATTAACACAACACATGTGTGACCACTTCAGGCGGCAACATTAAAATCTAGATATAGATACATCGGATCTAATAACAATTCATTGTAAAATTTACAGATCAACAAAAATTCAAAACCCTAAAAATTAAAGTTACCAAAGACAGTAACAAAGATGTTCGAATTGAAACTGAAACAATTTTAAAATCAAATTTAACGTTAAAAAAAAATTTAACGTTGCAATCGTAAAGATCATATGCCGATATAGTTAAACAATTAACACAACACATGTGTGACCACTTCAAAACCCTAGAAATTAAACATCACCAAAAACAGTAACAAAAATTGAAACAACATTGAAATCAGACTCAACGTGAAAAATCAAGTTTAACATTACAATGAAACAGATCGATCAAAAAGATCGACAGCAGATTAAGTGAATGTAGTGAAACAACTAAGCTAATGATAGATAAACACAACATAAGCATATATCAAAGAATTGAAAGCGATGGAGAAGATTGCTGCTTGTGCATGTGTATCAGTGAGAATAATTTAAAGCATATATCAAAGAATTCATCCTGATCATATGAATTGAAGTTGATATAAGGTACGTACATTCACCGGAGAAGTCGTCGGAGGTGGGATCTGATCAGAGGAAGTTTGACTGATGTCTGATCGGAGGCGATAATTTAGGGATTGTAGGGGAACGAAGGCAGAAGAGTGAAGAACATGTGAGGATGACTACATGCATCCTCTCGATTTACACTAGTCTATATATAGACACCTTGTACACGACACTCACCTAACACAATTAATTCAGGACATTATGAAAATAATAATTAATCACCTGATTTTTGTTTATTGATTTTAAAAAATAATAATTTTTCTTGCTACAACGGGGTTTGTGAATGTACTATAGATGTGTCGGTTCGTTTAATGCGACGGTAAACATCACATGTTTAGAAAATTTATGTTAAAGGTATCATACTTTATTTTTTTATAACAGCAATATCTAGAATATCTAGGATATAATAGGCAAAATATAAATAATCCAGGAGTTGTCAACTCGAACAAAATGTTCACTTTTATGTTGTATATTTTTTTTAATATAAAAATATTATATAGTCATTTAAGGATTGTAGGGGAACAAGTTAGAGCGCAATACATGTGACCACATACATCCCTTCTACTCTATATATGCATACACCTCGTACACATCACTCACATAACACAATAAAATCATGACAATATTGTAATATGATACTAATAATAATAATAATAATATGATTTTATTAATTTCGATAAAGGTTAAAAGACATTTTGAATAAGAGCATTCACACTAGCTTCTCCAACCTCATCCTCATATTTACACTAAAAACATTACTTTTTTACTATCTTTTTTAATTAAATAATAATATTTTTTAATATATTTTTTATTACTTTTTCTCTCTCCTTCACTCACAACAACTTTTAAAAATATTAAAAAATTTATGGGGGTTGTACCGTGTTTTCCTAAATATGGAGAATCACGGTACAATCCCCATAAATATTCTTCCCCCTTCACTCACAACCACTAACAACCATCCCTCAAAATATAAGGCAAACACTTACATCAAAAATAAAAAACCTACTGTGAATGCTCTAAGATCAGTATTCATATTTTATCATGACATATATTAGAAATTTATGCATTATATGAGTATTAGGAATTTATATAATTTAAAAAGAAGAGTACGTAGATGGGTGTTTGCATGAGCGGCCCTGAGGGAGAGTGGGGTGAGCGACCGCCCAGGGCTTGATCGCTTCATAGAACTAAAATAATTTTAAATTTTTTATTAATATGTGTTTATGTTTTTATTAAAAAAACTTATAGGACACTCACAAGCCCAAT